>VXBJ01003726.1:70457-151445 GCA_013400055.1 Nycticryphes semicollaris
TTTTTCTGCTCCCACCTGGCTACTGCTGCTGGCTGAGCCTGTTTGCTTTCTCAGAGCACAGATGGCGGTGATGGAGAGCTGTCAGCTGCCTGCCCAGGAAAAAGACTTAGGAGAAGGAGACAACTTTGTCATCCAGCTCTGCATTTCTGCGGTGGGACAACTAATAACACCAGAAAAGCCGCCATGAAAGCCATTAAGATAGTAAGGCTAATAGACCAGATTTAGCCATCTCTAATATTGCCTTTTTTCTTTTTTTTTTTCTTCCCAATTAGAAAGTTGTTGAAAGGTAAATTTTGTTATGAAAACAAATTTTGCATCACTGCTCCACACCCGTCATTGTTATTGGGCTGAATTGACAATGACGTTGAAAAACACCAATTCTTTGACATTTTAGAAAAAGAGTAATTTCAGAAAAAGAATGGGGAGTTTGCAAATAGGTTTCATTTTTAATTATAGAAAGGTTTCAGAATAAAAGAATATATGATGTGTCCTGAGGCTATCTGCATATTTTACTACTGAGTTACCTCTAATTTTGCCATTGAAATACAAGAAGAGAGCTCTTGCATATAACAACATGAAATGTCTGTCTTAGTCTATCATTCATTTGGCTCTGCTCCACAGAACAAGAAGTACTTTTCATTCAGGTGTGTTTATGATGAGTAAACTTGACCAGATGTTAAGTCTCCTTTGTATTATAAAGTGTTTTATGGCTCACATTAGCCAGCTGGACTAATATTCCCCGGTAGTTTTTTTCAGGTTCAAGCTTCCCCAAAGGACTATGGGACTGTATGAAAATATATAGAAGCAAGAAGTGAGCTGTTGCAAGTGTAACGATATAGAGCACAGAACTGAATATATTGGTCTGATTTACAGGACAAATTTTGTAAATATTGAATGTTATGAGACTACAAGTCCAACGGTTTATGTGTAAGAGCAAACTTCTCCCACTTCCTTGACCACTTGGGAGATTAGAGCAATATTGAAAACATATTCTCTTCCTTGCAGAAACAGCCCTGATGATGCAGATAGGTGAGAAAAGAGCCATTGGCTTTTCACACACACGACACACCAATGTTGCCATGTTTGAAGGTTCCACTCTCTAGATGTCATTAAAAAATATTAGAATATACATCTTTAAAGGAATTGTCTCTTTTTCCCCTACAAATCAAATCACTGATATTACAAAAGCAGTTTGGGAATGACCAGTCAACAGAAAAATTTGAGCTACAGCTTTCAGAGGAATTTTGACACCCAGCTGCTCTAACAGTGATTGTCAGCCCTGAAATGTCATCCTTCCTTCTGAGCTTGAACACTTTGTTGCTCTGGGAGGGTCGGCACAGCGGAGCTCAGAGTGTGCCCGACTCCAGCCCTAGGGAGGGCAAACGCAAAGATGTGGCACCTGGTCAGCTCAGTTCATGGGTAAAATGAGGACACCTCTGCTCACAATGTGCCATGTGCGCACGTCCTCATCTCTGTGACTCAGTCCTACAGTATACGAAATGTCCCACTTCCAGTAAGTTCACCATGCGGCTGTGGGATATGGACACCCTCACTTCTGGGAACATCTAAGGCCTCAGTTCCATGAAACATCAGAGATTTCTGTAGTGAAAAGCAGATTTCTATCATGGAGGGGCAAGGAACAAGGTATTTTTCCATATTGCTGTAAAAATTATGCTAGCAATATAGTATTTCAAATATTTTTCTCATTACAGCTGCTGGGATACATAATCTATATAGATCCCTTTGTACCTCAGTGCCTGAAAAATCAGCACAATCAATGAGATTATTACTTAATTATTGCTAGTGGAATTTCTTCAGTACTGTGGCTGGAGACGTGCGTTCAAGACTTCGATCAATTTGCTTTTTAGACATTTCATTGTTACAAAAAAAAAAAAGCTAAAAGGGCAATATTTTTTCTCACATTATGTATACAAACAACTGTAAAAATAGTCTTAAAAAGAACCTGACTGGTAGGAGGCAAACCATTCCTCCAGATCATTTTAGAGGGTTTTGTTTTCTTGGTATCTTTTCTAGTCACTAGCCCCTTAGAAACACAAATTGGTTTACCTCTCGCCTCAGCTGGAACCAGGAACACCCCAGGAAAAGCAGGCATCCACAACTATATGCTGAAAAGAGCTTTGCCTACACCCTAACCACATAGAGTAGTCAATAAATAAAGAATAATGTAATACAAGTAAGGCATAATGAATTAAAAGTTAATTTACACAGATTAAATAACTATGGAAAGAGAAATTAAATTAAAGGAATACTAATGTGTATCTAAGGCAATAATAACAGGTGTTCCATCTATTAGGGGGAAATCTTATTTAACTCAGGAAAATTGCAAAAACTAAATTATTTGCAAGCATCTCTGGGTATCTACAAAGCAGCATGACTTCATTGAGGTAAGACATGGATGTTCTATTGTTCTAGTATGTATGATACCTTAAGTGCTACTGATTAAGTGCTTAATGATTATTATTATTTAGCATCTAAAAAGTTAAAGGTCACAGGACTGAGCCACCCCCAAAGGCTAGAATTTTTAGATTCACTCTAGTATTTTACCTTTGTCTGTTCCTCAAATTGTTTAATCACCAGTAAAACAATAACAAGAGATAAACTTCTAGGGAATAAGCCATCAGATTATTGCAAATTGTATTTATGACAACAGGTGGCCTTAGGGAATATATTATCCCATAAATAAATAAAAACAGTTCTGGTACAGCAGTCTAAACACTCCAAGAAAAATTTCCACCCTGGCAAGAGTACAGGTGATTATACGTAGAAAGAAGAAAGAAGATTAAGTTTTAACTTGAAGAATTGCAATAGTTACCCATTCTTCAGAAACATTTTGAAAATTTAATCATGTAGTTTCTTTTTCCTTTAATCTTACAAAGGTTGACTCTCAAATTAGGGCTTTATTGTTCTTTTTTTGTCTGTTGTTGACAAAAAGTTATGCAAATTACAAGGTCTTAAATGCTTGGTAGATCCAAGGTTATTACTACACAAAAAGCAAAATTAGCATCCTTAGTTGCTCTCATGCAGGCATCAAGAACTTTTGAACCTGAGGAGAGTGAGAACAAAGAATTAAGAAATTATGAGTTAGTCCCTAGTCCCCAAAAACACCCAAAGGAAAGAGTAAAATGCAGTTGACTAGTAGCTCCATATTTCTCAGAGGTTTTTAAAATTATTCTAAAAGGCCTTTAGCTGTTTCCCCATGCAGAGGAATCCTTTCTGGAAGGGTCTACTGGTGAGAAGCTGCAGCAAACATCCCTCTGTTTCAGGAACTCCAAGGCATTTTGAATCCATCAGAAAAGTAGTAGCAAAAATCAAGGAATAGAGAAAACCAATGTTTGTCCCCATCTGATTCAGACATATAGAGAAGCATTTAGAAGTTATTACACTACACCTTACATCCACAGCCAGAGGTTTGAGCATCTCGACACTGCCTACGTTGACACTGCAGATGCTCAGGAACTAACTGCTCAGCCACAAGCTGGTACTGCTGTTACTCTCAAGTACGTGCTGCTCAGAAATGTGGTGGAGTTCCCCAGGGCATTGGAAGAGAAAAACAGCACTGTTTTCCAGTCTGCCACCTTTGAATCCCAAACTCAGGCCTCCTAACTTTGGTAAACAACTTGCAACATCCTTCTTATTTATTTCTTCTGTTTATTCCATGGGGGATGAAATGTCTTCAAAGGAAACAAAATACAATAAATACCATCAAACTAGAATTTACTGGTCTTACTGCTCTTAATTTTCTACAGTTTGCATGAGGTTTTGAGATCTGTGATTGCTATTAAATGTAACAAAGGTGACCTGGCAGGACTGCTCACCAATCTGCACAAGGGACCTGTAACACTGAGAGTGTGTTATTATTTTCTTTTAATATTATAATTTTATTAACTGCAAGAACATGCTTTGAAATGATGCCAGGAATTTGCATTAAATCCCTAAAACAAATAAAATGAGCAAGACAGAGATGCAGCCCTTAAGAAGTTCTGTGCTGCCTCAAGATGAAAGCATTGAAACCTTGGACCCTTTTGAGACTGCTTGCCTCCAGTCTGTATGTGAGGGATTATGGGAAAAAAGTACTTTTCTTATTCCCACTGGCCTATAAGTTGTTGGAAAGGGAGAATAACTTGTGATGTGGTTCAGTACAAATGCCTATGAGATGACCGCAGGTCATTTTCAGGTCATGGACTTGCTGAGGTAGTTTCACGTTCATTAGAAGGCTAACTCAGAGATATAGATAAGAATAGAGTGAAGTTTATAGATGAAATTTATTAGAGGCATTCGCGTAAAACCAATACCAAGGCAAGCTACTGGATCCAGCAAGTTCAGGTGTTCATAAGATTAATATGCTGTTAGAAATATAAAACCCACATGTGATTGAGTGAATATCCACATAAGGTAAAAGAAAAGTAACCACAATGTAGATGTGAAGGATTCAGAAGATACACTAGAATACCCCAGATCAAGACACACTTTCCAGCTCTCTATTACTGGTAAGAAAGGTGGGAAACATCTGCTGGGTTAAAGCCATTCGGCTCAAAGGGAGATAAACTATGCAAGCTTCTTATAACTTCCTTTTGCTGTGACTGGTATAATAGTGCTTCATGCACAGTCCATACTTCCTAACATGTTATAAGTATTGCTGTCAACATTGCATGACAGCTTTGTCTGTGCTGAGTGCTGAGGGTGCACTGCGACATTCTTTGCGTGGAGACTTCTTCTCCAGTAGCTCAGACTGGAGCTGATCGCACTGTGGCTCACTTTATAAGACACATGCTGGGGCTCCCTTTTCATGGAACCCAACATATTGTGAAAAAACTGGTCTATACCCAAATTTCGCTCTGGTGTGAAGTCAGGACACATCAGGATCCTGTAGGGTCTACTGATCCTAAGAAGAATCCTTCTACCAACGACATCAAATCCACAGCAAACAAAATTAATTAATAAATTCACAAATCAAACAAATTAGCAAATTAGATGAGAAAACAATTTCTTAGACTGGAACGTGCATGCCAACATGTAGATATTAGTTCCCTGACATTTCCATAGTGTTCAAGCTGTGGTACTCCACAGGTACCCAAACTCCAGGAAACCTGAAACCATCCAAGTTTGCACTGCTCTTTCCAAGTCTCATCAGACAAGCTTCAAACTAAGTCAGTTTTGTATTTGTTTGCAGTGTAACACAGGTACTATGACATCTGTCATGAATGCAAAATAGCAAAATACTCCTGTTAGATAGTTATAACTTGTACAAGGCTGATATTGTGCGAGCAAGAGCGATAATAATTTGTGATGTAAACTGGTAGGAATGCCAACATATGTGCAAACCCCAAAATCCTTAATACTAACGCGTAGGTGAGCGGATCAAAACAGAAAAGAGACAAAAATAGGATGACTGATTCTCCTGAAATGTGGCTAACAGAGAACTACTGACTTTTGTGTGTCTGTTCTGGGGCATCGCTGTCTCATAGGAGGCACGATGAGTAAAACAGCCATAAGCAAGTAACTGTGTGTCTGTCAATTCAGCTCTTTTTTCCCAGTAGTGTCTTCTGGGAAATGTTTACTGAAAGGGAAAATGTATCTATTAGTTACAGATTATGAACACTTTATTTGATAAACACACAAATTATTTAAGTCATAGTCTAGTGTAGTGATTTTCCTCTGTTTGCACACATGCTGTGGGTTGGTATCTGAGCAGACAACACCAGTTTGATTCCTATTACATATATTTTCCAAACATTCAACAGTACTATGTTCTAAACAGTTGCTCATACTTTCTAGGAAAACTAAGTCCTAAATGTTTGGTCATACTTTCTAGGAAAACCAGGGACAAAATGGGAGGCTGTCAGTAGCTACACTGGCTTCAGTGTTTTATTCTGACAGAAATGTAGTTGGAATCTCTTCTTCTGAAGCCTACAAGAATGAAAAGCACAGCAAACATTTTTATGGAAGTTACTTTTGTGGTTGATCTACAATATTATTTCTAAAGTTACTAGCTTTTAGCAACTGTCTATAGGACTAAATTCTGTAAATCTAGTACTGAGGTCAGGAGAAAATTTAAATAGTTTGAACTGGCTCTTAAATGACTGATCTTGTCACCAGTTTTAACTACTGTCGATGTGCCATCTATTTGGAATGTAAATAAAACTCATATCCTAAAAAGCCGTAAGTATTCTATTCTTTTACAGCAGACTTTTAATTTGTGCAATCATTAATTTTAAAATGTTCATTAATGAAATACATCCTTGTCCAGTTAATAAATGGATTAATAGCTGGGATAATGAGAATTCTGGCAAGACAAGAAAATATCAGGGGGGAGAAATGAAAAGGGAGGACTTGACAAGTTAATGATCCATTAAAGTAAATCCTGGGTTGGTTTAGATCCTGCATGGTTCATTACTGCATAATAAACTTAATTGATAGCCATAAAATCCTAGGAGGAAGCAAGAGAGCTTTTGATTAAATTTACTGGGTAGACATTTAAGATGTTCCTTAAGGATTTGCAGTTGTATCTTACTGGAATAATATTTACTAGTTGTTAAAAGAATTTAAGTACAAGAATAAAAGCAAGGCACCAGCTTTTAGACTAAAGGCAGGGTTGTGTCACATAAGCAGCCATCTATTCACGTTCAAGATCCCAAGAGAAGAGAAGCAAGAAATGGGAATTAAAAGTACCATTATGTCACTGTTTGTGTTTAAAACAATAGCATAACAAGAACGGATACACAAAATATATTGACACATTGGGAAAATAAATGGTGGTGTTTGGGATAGAGAGAAAACGTGGGGTAATTCTCTAGGTGACGTCTTGGCTGGGGCGTTGCTGAACACCTTACAAACCTGCAGCACAGATTGCTGCTGATGCCGTTCATGGCTAAATGTGCAGTTCAGGCTGGGACTTAGATTTGGTCATGAAGCTTTTCCCACGGGGATCTCAACTGGAGAATACGTTTATGTCTCCAAATAGAATTTGCACAGCATGGAGATTGCTGAGTAGCCATCACGGATGTCTTTCTAGAGATAACAGTAGCACAGCTGAACTCTACTCTGCATGAAGTGGTCATACTATATCAACCCAATGCTCACCAGTGCATCTGTGCACTCCACAGATGTCCTGAGCTGTGTACCAAACACAACAGCGAGTTCGTGCATGTCTGGCCTGACAGGAACAGAGATACAATTGCATTAAGATCTCTTGACCTTACATGCATTTTGAAATTCTTCCTTTCGTCCAAAGCTCCAAGTTTTGGAGATGTCTTCCAGGTCCAGGACTCAAGACAGGTCCTGAGCTGTTGTCAGCAAACACTCACTATAGGTCTGTTGCTGCAACAATAATGTTTAATCAAAAATATATTCCCAAACATTGCTAGTTAAACAACACAAAAGCCAGATTTTTTAATAGCTGCAGATTGTTCTCATGGACATTTAGTTAGCATTATTAAAGCCATACTTGGTTAAATTCCTTTTCTTTCCACAACCACATTAAATTATTTACGTGTTTACAAATCAAGATGCTTTTTCTCTGTTGCAGAAGCAAGCCTTTTCCAACAACAGACTGCGTAATTAGAAAAAAGCTGACCAATATGACCTTGAATATATTGAAGGAGCATATATTTGTTTAACATAATGGTTCTGCTACACAGAGATCCTGCAGGACTGAAAGACAGCTATGGGTACTGTAACGACGACCTGTTTTTAAGCAACCACTTCTATTTTAAGAGGTGCTGTTTGGCATGAGTTTTGGGACTACCTAAAGAGACTCCGTTTGGAAGACAGACCTGATAAACTATAACAAAATGAGCTCTGAATAACAGGAAAGGATGGGCTAAGCTTTTGAGGATCTTGCCCCACGGAGTCTGAGGTTGCTACAGCAATGGACTCTAGACAGGCAAACTGCTACAAAAACAGCCCGTGGAAGGGTAGGATTGCAAGTCACTCCAGCAAAGAATAGTAAGACAACACACAAAATCGCCTTGGTCAAAGAGAAGAGAGGAAAATCAGCGGTCAGATCTTACACCCACGTAATTGCTTAGGAAATGATCAAGAAACTTGTGAAGCTGGGGACTAAAACTGGCCCACAGCTCCATTCATCTACCCCATGTCCTCAGGATTATTTTTTCCTCTTGGTACATGTGTGTATTGCTGTGAGGTCCGCCAAGAACCTCTGAAAGGCTCATTCAGCCCTTTAGCAAGGAAACTTTGGCTCCAGACCATGTGGCTGGTTTCACAGGAAAGGAAAAGCACAAGCTCTCCTGGAAGGCTACAGCAGACCTGTAGACAGCTCACACTGAAATCTCAGATCCAAGCCCCAAAAGGCATGCCCTCAATGCAGATTGAGAACACCCCACTCCCATTTTAATTTTAACACACCTAATTTGGAAGGAAAGTGAATTAAATTTTATTTTTCACAGATTGTGAAAAAAAATATTATACACAGGGTCAATTGTGAATCACGTCTATTAGTTGACTGAGAATCAGAATTAAAAGTCTCTATTTCCACCTCAAAGTGTATCTCACCCTTGCACAATTCTGTTCGAAGTGTGAGAGATGTAAGTAGAAATTGAGTGGAAGTTTAATTTTGCCTCATAACAAGAGGCACATCTGAGCCAGTGGAAGAGCTGCTGCAGAATTCTGCAGTTACAGGATCCAAACCAGGTTGGAATGAGATGGTACTTTCTGCAGTAGGATGTTGTTGGGGTTGTGCTCAGACCTGGACCTAACACCACAGATTCAAGTGACTTTACTGAAATACAGTCCCAAGGAAAAGAAAGTGTATAATTTTTAAGTCTTTAAATAAAATTGCTCAGATTGTTAGAATGCACTCTGATCAAAAAATCATTCATATTTCAAGTTGAAAATTATGTGAAATACCAGCATTTAATAATTACATATATAATCACAGTGCTTAAAAGTAGTAGGTATGAGAATGTTTTACATTTTGATGAAGCAACAAAAATATTACTCATGACATATAACACTCAGCAATTCATTGAGTTCTCTCATAGAGTTTCTCCTCATAAAAAAGTGGCAAAAGGTATTTTTAGCATATATATACAAATAAATTTTGATTTTTGTACATATGAAGAGCTTTTGTAATATATATTTCAAAGTCTTTTATACATATATATATATATATGACAAGGTTGCTTCCCTGCTCATATCCTGATTGATCTGAGCACATGATCCCAGAACACAGCCTTTGTTGTATTTTCATCAAGAGCTATATATATATTTCAAGACACCTCAATAGGTAGCACTTCCTTTGTTACTCTTTCCCCAGTTTCTTGTGAAGAAGCTTCTTGTGAAGTACTTTGCAACTTCTCTGTAATGTCCTTACCCATATACACACACATTATATGTTTTATAAATGCATATAAATTTGCAAGGGAATATCCATTCTGTGAGCATGGATTATTGTGACACTCTTATGATCACTCTGTAATGAAGATTTTGTACTAAACTAAGCAGCAAAAGTTCAGTATAAATCCCAAAGTAATGGAGAGGGCTTATATTGATCTCAATACTAGCAGAATTTTACTGAATGTCTATCTTTTTTAATTGGATTGTCAAATCAGCTTTGACCCACTTCTTTTTCCTTTTCAATAATTTGTATTCAGTACAGGCTGTGCTAAAATAAACACAAAAAGTACAATGATTGCTTTAATGTATTATTTCCAAAGCTGGAATTTGGGGAAAAGAAAATGAGACAATGAGCAAATACCTTTTTCCTGTTTTTTTTTTTTTTTTGTTCTACTACAAAATGTGCATTAGCTTAACTGGCCTTAGTTAAATATAACTTACTGCAGTTTCAACAGACTGAATCAGACTGTTGATTTTTAACAATCAGCTTTTTGCATGGTTTCTTCCCTTAGAATAGGTGGGATCAGCATTCAAAAATCAAGGTGGAGGAAACACTAATTGCCATAAGAATTCTAGCAGACTCCATTACAGTCATAACTCTGTATTCAAACATTCCCTATTAAAAAATTACCAATGAAAAGGGTACATTTAAAAAGAAATGTAAATAGCTAAATATAATGGTAGGTTTAATACCACTTTCATTACCTTCTATTAATTTCAGCGTATGGTAACTCTAACCTTTTATACTCTCTTGCTCTTAAAATAATCCAAGCCTCTTACCAAGCCAGACTACCTCTACAAAGGACAATGAAAACAGGTGAGAAGTGTGGTGACGAAGTCCTTCAGCTCCCCCCTTCTCCTGCTCCATTGAGTTAAGAACTCTGGGCTGGTGCTATTCAGCCGCTCTGCTCTTTACAACCATGTCAAACGTGGGGAAACTCTGCTTCTGGTGTCTCTAACACACAGGGAGACCCTACTCTCAATTTCTCCCTTTCCAGTCCATGCCAATCTCACTTGGAGAACTGCCTGCCTGGGGGGTATCAGGGGATGCCTTTCTTCATCTTTTCACACCTGCTATGAAAAACACAGGGACCTAATACAGAACTAGCTGGAAGATTTTGTGTACAATTTAATTTACCCTTTGTTGCTGCTCAAATGGGCTTTATTTCCCATGGGTGCTCGCATGATAAATTTTAAAGATAGTAGAACATTCAGCTACTACAGCAAGAGGAACGATAAAAGAACATTAACATTCTATCTGGGTAACCAGAATTCACATGGAGGTCTCATACACACAAGGAAATCTGATAAAAGAAACTTTATTTATAAAAAAATTATTTTTTCCCCCAAATGAAGTGTGCATTGAAAATACACAATGGTTGTATTGTTATGGTACCATGTATGCACACAGCGTTTGCACTAGTGAAGTCCTAGAAGTGTCTCCAAAGTGTACATTCACTATTCATCATGCAGTCAAGTTCTAGCAGTGCTGCCAAAATTCTGTTTCACAATGATTTACCAAATTCTTTGGGGCTAAGAAACAAAATCAAAATCAAATTCACATTCTCCCTGAACTAAGACTTGCTTTAAACAAAGTGATGGTATAAGTATTCACACACACCATCAAGCAATGCAGAACCTAAACTAATGAGGAGACTGTAATATGATAAAATGTTTGATCGTATTTGCTGGACCTTATCCCAGAGACTGTTTCCAGGAAATAATCTAACATCTTCTCAGGTATTTGGTACAATTGTCCTTAACATGTATTGAAGTCCATTCCAAGGATGTTAAAAAAATTTGGTTGGCTCTTTGTTGAAAGCATGTCTCATTGCTTTCTACCTTCAACAGAATGTATTAAGCACAGGGAAATTTTGCAGGTCTATAAAGATTTTCATTTAGTTCTCACACCACTAATGGGACTGATGAACCTGCCAGTGTTCCCACTGGTCTGACCACTTGGGCAGCCTTAATCTGGGGCTGGTCATAGGCTTATACATCCTAAACTTCTCCAAGGATGCAGAACAGCCACCTTTTACGAAACACTCAGCCTGTTGTATCCCTGGAGCAGGCAACTTCACCTTGGTCCATAAGATCCACTCCTTATATCCCTTGACTTTAATGAACTATAAAAATAAAAATATAGTGTTAAACATACCTTTCTTTCCAACTATACTTCGGTGAAAGATGAAAAGGAGTACTGCCAGCTTTTAGATAATTGCTCATGTTATGAGCCTTCAGCCCCTTTTTAAACAGGAATTTTGCCATTATCAAAGGTCAGCTTTCAGGCTTTCCACTGAGAAGTTTATAAAATACCTATAAAACCAAATTTTAGTTTGTGCTAAATCTATGTTAGGCAAATTTAATAAGAAACATTTTGAACAGTCATGTACTTTTGGGTCCCAAATGATTTTTTTATGGGACTAATGCAAAAAAATGATTGCCTCTTAAAATCCTTCTTGGGCACGTCATTCTTGCTGGTATTTAAGCCATTTATTGAGAAAAGCTTAATGTTAATAATTTATCAAATGTGGATCATGGCTATTTTCACTGTATCACTGTTCTTTTATTAGAAAAGCACCACACTAGACTATAGCTAGATGTGTAAGACATTGCTGTATGGTGTGAGGAAGCATAACTCTGAACAGAAGATTATTGCGTTCTCATGGACAGCATCAGGATGGAACTGTGAGGACAAAGGATGCAGAATGACCATTCACTTTAATGGTATTTGGGTGCCCAAACTCCCAAGCTGGCTTTAAAAACCTGAAGCCAGAAAAGCTGCAGAGAGATCAAACTAGCACACGGCTTGTGAGAGGGAGAGGTTTGAGCAGCCTTCTCTGCTTTGATCTTCTCTGAAGTCTTTTGTTCAAATTCAGTTTGAAGGATTTCGGTTCTGGTATAGTTATAGGGGTTTTTTATTAAGTTACCCTTACTGTCAAGTATATCACAACTTGAGCACGTTTTGCATCTCCCTGGTACATACAAACTAACCCATGGTTATATTGTGTTGCTGAGGGTGTTGCTATGATGCAATAAGGATTTTTAAATTATGTTTATTAAAACTTCCACTCAGTGAAATATAACACGGATGAAAATTACTCCGAAATATGGCAATATAAGCAGTATCCAAAGGGATAAATAATAGCTGTTTCCTAGAAACTGGATAACCCTGGCTCCACTGGAACAGCAGTATAAACATGCTAAACTGGGAACTAATGAGAGGGTATGAATCCAGACCTGTACATGTGACAACAATCAAAAGTAACAAGGCTCACAGGAGCACTGAGAAGGGCAGTGGGCAGAACAAAGTGCCAGAAGAGCACACAGCCTTGGCGCCAAAGCCCTGAAAGTCAAGGAGATACAGCCATGGTTGTGTAGAGAGGAGAAACAAGAAAATCTATAGAATAGATTGTGGATACATGGTGTGCTGAGAAAGCATTTTCAACATACTTTCCATGCAAGGAGTATTGATTGAAAATATTCTACGTAACTGTAGAGGTGGAGTGAACAGGTCTGGAAGATTTCCAGGACCTCTAACCATGGAGCTCCCGTAAACCCAGAGGCCTTTGGAGACCCTGGATGTGGCTGCTGTTCTGCTGACTGTGCCCTTCCTGAGTACCTCATTTTAAAAGTTCAGGCTGTAATTATCCCCCATCCTCTTTCCTCCTAATAGTGTAAATTCTGGCTGTATGGCCAGGAAGTAATATTATTTCACATTTTTATATGGGGTTTTGCATGTCTCAGGCACTGAGGAGACATTCATTCAGCCTGAGAGGACTGCAGGGAAATAGGTGGGTAATTATTGCTCTTATCCCCTTGCAAAATACTGGAGAATTGAGGAGACTTGATCTCAGAGAGCATCCAAGCCAGAATGAGGATTCTGGGCTGTGAGGAACCACCTACGTTCACCCAGGCAAACCAGCTCCCGGATGGGGCAGGGGAGGACAGTGGCTGTGGAGAGTGTGGGCTCTGCTGGAAGGGCAGAAATATTTTTCTTACAGCAATTTAAGGATAATTCTTCAAACTTCTATTTTCTTTTTTCTCTCATTTATGACTCACACAAGACTAATTGCATGGTGATGTTCTGTTATTATGCAGTTATTGGACTGTTTAGTGTGTCTTTTTTAAAAAAATAAGTCATAAATGTGTGTTGAACCTGGAAAACCCTATAAGCTATAAAGTTCACAGAACTACTTCTTTATATGAGTGGGGTCTGCCCATAACTTGATGAATGTATTGCCAGATTGAAAAGGAAAAAATCTTTAGTATGGCAAAACCCATGAAGTTTCATATGATTTGAATTAAATTCAGATAATAACCATACTTGGGTCAGTGGTGTTTGGCAAGAGAGTTTGAAATTCTCCTTAGAGACATTTCTTAGCTTAACTTTAAATGAGAGCTACGACTGACTAGTCCTTACAAAAAGGAAGAAAAAAAGTTTAACATTTTTAAGTCCTTTACTAGAGCCTCTTGCCTCTTTCAAAGTCTATTTCCTTTTAAAATTATATTTATAGGTAAAAGGAGGGGATGAGAGCAAGGGAGACATACATCTGCACAGAAGTGCTCATCTATCTGTGTATCGCACTCTATAAATATACATATTATAAATAAAGATATATTACTCTCTGTGCGTCTGTGGACAAGGCATTTCATTTTGTCTATATTTACCCAACCATTTGAGCAAATTCTTGAGCACAGACAAAGGCACTGTATTATTGCAACTGGGCAATTTGCACTTGTCCAGATAAAAATATTTTTAAATCCATAACAAAATAATAAAATCTGATTTCAAACAGTATCATTTGTTAGTCAATTCACGTGAACACATTTCCTTGCAGTGGTAGCAACACTAATTGTTTTCCGTAATTAAGGTCTGGCAGCTGAGAAAAGCACAGTGGGAAGGAAGAATCAAACCAACATAATGCTATAAACACACTCCCCACTATCCCAGTATAACTTAGAGCTGCCTCCAGGAAGCTGTAATTTATGTTGGCAACAACAATTTCAGTAACACCAGAGATGAGAGACACACTGTGTGCTTCATCAGCACCACTGATATTCCCTTTTGTCTTGAAGTTCTCCACAAAAAAGCTGGTCTATCCAAGGATTTCCAGGTGAGGGAAATGTTCAGCTCTCCTGTTTGCAAGACTCAAAGTTCTTTTGTGCTAGAGGCAAGTTACTGAGATTTGCTTCTAACATTAAAATGCACTACTGCCACCAAATTGCTCACAGATAACAATGCCTGTTGTAGTTACAAAGGATTAGTAACAGTGAGAAAAACAAAGTGCCTATAATGAAAGACATTGTTTGTCCACAATCACACTATTTTCCTGTTTTACATGCGTGGAAATGCATAGTTTCCCTTACTACATTTCACTAGACCCTGACAAAATAATTTACAAGCAAGTAAATTAAAACAATCCATGAATAAGAAAATAATTCCTTTAAAAACAAGGCAATTATGTTAGAATTTTTATAGATGCATGTGTGTGCATATTTCTCATACAATACATCCAGTGCTAAATAAACAACTTGTATTGCTGATGTTTTGAAGTTCTAAGTTATGAACAAATAACCATCCCCTCAAGTTTGTGCCTATTTTGTCTCTTTCTGTTTTCACTAAACAAGCCTTCCTCAACCCCGAATCAGTACAGATGTGTTTTAGCAGCATTGCTTGCTTTTGCTCTAGTGTAAGCTTGGCAGAGGAGCAATTGTGAATGTCCTATCCTCAACTCATTAAGCAGTACCATTCAGATTACTCAAATGCACTCAAAAAGTATGATCTGCCCCTAATACCTGGGTGCAACATCACTAGGCAATGTGTTTCCTTCCCAGAAGATGTTTTCTGATGTGATACTAACCATTTTGTGACGTTCCTGGTTAGATTACCTATTAGAGAGAAACCCATTCTGTATTGGCCTTGTCAGAAGGCAGAATATGTTCTCTTTATCCAATGAATTTGAGTTGGCCTCTTGTATTCTTTCCTAAAATACCTTTTTTTTCTGTGATTCATCTTGCATTATTCAGCCTAAGGTTGGAGGAAGGAAAAAATAGAGGATGTGTGCCAACGTTATGGAGGTAATAAGGGACACATGCAAGACAAACATGTTTGACTTGTGTTGAAAGCAAGCTCACTGTGGATATGGGACTAGTTCTTCCTCCAGATGCATTTGGAAGCAGCGGGACTTGTATGTGTGTGCTTGAGGGTAGGCTTTAGTCACAACAACCAGAAACCACCAAAGGGAAGTGGCAATGGGGCACAAAGGGTTTGGGAATTTACAGAGCCTGGATCCAAAATTTTCATCTTCAAGTGAGCTCCAGTAGTGCTGGACCCAAATCATCCTGCTATAACCGCCCCTTGTGCACATATGCCTTATATCAGCTTTAACTGATGATTGTACATACATGTAAATATCACAACCACTGTAAAACGGAGGAAAATTAGCAAACCAGCCCTTAGGGGCATCCTGGAGAGATGCTGTGACAGCAGACCATCATGGCATTCTCCAGCTGGAGCTGAATGAAAAGTCTGAGTAAATTGTTTATGTCTGTGTTTTAAAGCCAAAACCACCTCACAGGGGTCTGCAACCCTCAGAAATAATAAAACCAGCAGCATACTGTGATACGGTAAAGTAAGAAGTAGGAAGTGGCAAAGATCTGTGAAAGAACAGTGGTTGTAGAAGGCTGTATTTAAAAAGGAAGAAAGGATCGTGTCACCAGAGAAGAATGACTATGTTGAACAGAGGTGCTGGGCAGAAATGGGGATGAGGGAAGGTGGAGGAAAGGGAGATTATTGGAAAGAAAAAAGTAGTTTGGAAAGCATAAACCTGGAACCCCACCACAGGCATGGTAAAGGGAAGCTGTGGCTTGGGGAGACACAAGGGAAGGAAAGGAAGTGACAGGGCAGGGCAGAGGACAGAGCAAGCCCCGAGTGATACAATGCTGCTCTTGGTACCATTGCTGGGCCCCTTTCACCTTCAAATTGTTCCTCCCACCTCTTCCATGAACTCTTACACTGATGGTTTCCCAAAATACCACCGAACGGCCCTATTTCTCCTAATAACAAAGCTTTTGTCTCAGGTACTACAAGCGAAGTCTGGTTCAATTATAAGTTCCTTTACACAACAGCTTCTTTATCCATTGCTCTGAAGAGCCTATGAAAAAGGTGGTGTGTGTGCTACTGTTCTGATAAGCCTACTTGCCCCTCTAATCTTGCCTTTTCTCTGCTGAATTTCTTCTGCCTCTTGCTAAATGCACTCTTTGGATAATTAAGCTAATATTTATACGCCTTAATAGAGCAAGCAGATGAATTTTAGTTCCAAAATGATTCAAACATGATTGATGCTCAACAGGAATAGATTCAAGCACCTGCTCCAGTCTGTTCCACTGAACTACAACTCCTAATTGTGAAAAGACACAAGGGTGAAAGGGCCCTTTATGAGCTCACTGGGTGTTATTATGTTACTCTCCAGAAAATATTATCCTCAGTAAATATCCCAGGCAGACATTACCAGTCTCTGGATGGCTGTACTCTGTTATTCCAGAAGTGAAAATAAAACAGAATATAGATGAATAGCATGCAAAATGAAGAGAAGGTAGATTAAGCAGTGCTTGTACAAAAAATCCACGGAAATCAAAGGGGGAAAGAACAAACCACCAAGGAACACACTATCCTGCATAATCCGTGAATGGGATTCTACATTTCCCATCTCTTTTTTTTTGCAAGGAAAGCTATGCAAGGTGTCTCAGGTCTGCAGGCAGAAGTCCTAGCAGCAGCATAACCAAAACTGCTTTCTTGCCAGCCATGAAAACAAAACCAATTACAAAGCTTTGTTGTAGAAAAGGCTTGCCGGTGATAAATGAGGCATGTGCCCCATCACACGGTAGGTGCAGTGGGCAGGCACTACTGCTGGGTCTAGCAACATGGCCAATTCACTTTTGCATTAAATAGAAGACACATAACAAACTTGCGCATATGCTGAATCCGATCAAACTGCTCCTATTTTCTTTGTAGTCACTAGCAATACCTTGTTTCATCTGCTATTATGCCTCACACAGTTTGAATATTAATTTTACATTATATATATATTGGTTCCCATTTATGGCGACTCAGACTCGCGGGTGGGTTAGGGCTCTGTGTAGGACCAGAAGCAGTTTTGTGTTTACCTGCCATCCTGCTGTCTCTGGGGCAGCTGTGAGCCTACAAACATCCCAGGCAAAGTTAGAGTAGTCCACGGCCAACCTGAGTCCTTCCCATATTTTCTCCTTGCCTCCTGGAGTTCCCCAAAGGAATATAATAGCTTTTAAATATCAGCTTGGCTCCCTTTCCCCTACTCTAGTGACTATTAGAAATAAGTCTAATATCATAGTCAGTCTTGCATAAGCCAACTTTGTCTCTTATGCCGTATCTAGGTTATTTTGGTTTTCAAGAACAGCTCTGAGCGCTGTATGGAACACTGTGTGGTTCTCTATTTGAGTTCTTAAAAAAAGTTTCTCACCTTACAGGTTCATTATATCATACCATGTGGTTTTCACTTGTACGTTGAAGGCATAACAGGATGGGATTTCTTGGAAACAGGGAAGGCTGTCCTTTCCATCCTCTGGCAACAACACCTACCAAGGTGTTGGGCAGATCCAGAAAACACCCAAAAGGCCCCTTTTCTCAGATGAATGAAATGCGAGCTCACAACCAAGAGCAGCAATGGGCAACCTCTGCAGCCATCCTTAGACTGATGCTTTGGTGGCATTAGAAGTCACAGATCCTAATAGTTTAGAGCTCTCATTTAAACCCCTATGATTTCCTTCTAATATTCAGAATTATACTGTCCACACAACTTTCCATATCCATCCTTACCTAATATTCTTTAGCCCTCATGAAAAATTTCAATGAAATCTGACAAAGGGGATATGTTCTCAAAATTTCTGAGAAGATGTCTAGACTGGGGGAAAAAAGAAGGAAAAAGATTACATTACAAGGACAAGGATGAGGAGTAATGGTTTTAAACTGGAAGAGGGTAGATTTAGATTTGATATCAGGAAGAAATTTTTCCCCATGAGTGAGACACCGGCCCAGGTTGCCCATAGAAGCTGTAGATGCCTCATCCCTTGAGGTATTCAATGCCAAGTTTTATGGGGCTTTGAGCAACCTGGTCTGGTAGGAGTTTTCCAAGCTTAATAATAGTTTGAGCTCTTCTTTGGTCAACAAATGAGACTTATTTCAGAGTATTTCTGTAACTATATTGCTACCCTGAAGTTGAAAACTCTTTCTTTTGGATCTTTGGAAAGATATAAAACATATTGAGAAACATGCTCTATTTTCTATAGTCAGGTTCTTCTCTACCTAACATCTTTCATTGAAGCCTTAAAAAATAATTTAAAGTATATTTATTTATACAGACCCCAATTTATCAGTTTGATAAGTGTATTATTAATGCTATATGTTACATTAGAAAAGACTTAGCAGTTGCTTCCTATTCAAAATTAGTGTATTTTTCCTGAAATGAGATTTTTCCCCCTTCCTATTCATGGTCACATGAATACATATTCCCTTGTTTCAATAATATGCATAATTTCCAGTAGTACTGATGGTGCATGTGTGTGCATAATGAGAGGAAAAAAACAAATTATGGCAGGCTTTAAAGGTTTTATTGTCTTTAATATACACATGCTGCTCCTATTGAGGTAGCTAAAGGGGTCTTTGCAGGAATATCTACAGTAAAACAGACCATGCAGCTGTTAACCTGAAATTATTCTCATTTATCATTTGAAGAAAGGAAAAAGAGACCTATTTAAATTTCTCATGGTAAAAATACTGTAAAAGCTTTTATTGTGCATATGTAAGCAACCATTATCTATTTCCACCTACCACTGTTCTCACCTAGAATGGTATAATTTTTCTTCAGAAGCTCTTTCTAGTTCAGGGTGGGCACTACAATATCAGTCTGATCTGATTTGGAGAGCAGATTGCAAATATTGTCCTGAGGCTCTGGAGGCAGAATTGCCTCCCTCAAGATTTTTCTGCTGACTCTGAGCCCGTTTGGGGGAATTATAGTGTCTGTACCTATCACAGATGGAGAAAAATAGAAACCAGTGATTCCTTTTGTGTCCTTGTGCATAAGGAGTTTACAGGGAGACAGTCTGTGCAGAAGAAATGGGCTGAAAAAGAGCAACCTTAGCAAAGGAGAAATGACTTTTGCTCAAAGCAAGCAAACTATGCTACACAGTATGGTCAGGATTGAAATCTGAGGGAGAATACACCAAGTTGTCTTTTCATGATCTGTTAATGTGACTGGGTATGGCACATTTAATGTGCTTTGTGGAAATACAGATACACTGATAATTCATACTTCACCACAGACTTCTTGTGCAGTCATCACCTCTCAGGTGGCAAGTTCAAAAGCTTTAGCAAGATGAGTACTGCCAGTGCAGTCCTACAATAAAAAAACCAATTCAAGTAATTAAGGAAGAAGTTTCCTAGATAGCTGATTTGATTATCATAAGATTAACTTTAATACACTTTAATAAAGCTGATAGCTCCATGCGCTGCTGAAACTTGCTGAGTTGGATGGTAGGATGTCAGACAGAGCTCAGTTGAAAGCATCTGCCTGGTGGGCAATGACCAATTCATTCAGGAGGAAGAGCCCATCAGACTCATTATCTTTTCCACATTCATCAAATAGACATGAATAGGATGAGTGGGGACAGAAGAATGCTGGCACATGCATACAAGCCACTGCCCCCAAGCTTTGCATGAGACCCTCAGACCTGTTTCCCACCTCTGACAACCAGCCACTACCAGTGAATCTGCTCCTAGGTTTGCTGGCAAAACGGGCAGGGAAGTCTTTCAATAATATGAAAACATAGGCTGGTGCTCTGTCTCTGGAAAAGAACAAAAAAATTCTATTCTCTGGTACAAATGGATTTGTTTTATAAACCTACCCACACACACCCAGAGCAAAAGCAGAACCTGCATGAGAATTAATACCTCGTGTTTGTAATCACATATTATTTCCCTCTGCAAAAGCCACAAACAAGTGTTAACTGGAAAGTCTTAATGAAGCATAATGACTTGGTTGAAAGGAGCAGTCTGCAGGGGCCATGCGTGCAGCCCCAGCACACAGGTCTAACGGTTCCTAGCACTTGTTTGGGTTTGTTCCTCTTGCTTTTGTCCCCTTCTCTTCCATTTCTCCCAGCAGCAAAGAGATGTACAAAGTCAACGCGCCATGCTGCATCCTGAGAGGGTGTATGTGTGAAATTGCCAGGCTCTGTGCAGTCACCGGTGTCGGCAGCCCTTCCCCTTCTGCGCAACTGCAGCCTGAAGCAGCTGCTGGCTGTGCACAGGACTTGTGCATGGTTATAGAAATGGGCAGGTGGATAGAAAGCTGCTTTTCTTTGCTTGTTCTAAGTGGTGTCACAGTGCTTGAGCCTTTCAATGAAGTCACAAGAAAATATTTTTTTGTTGATGTATCAGTTTCAGAATACCCATCCCATCAAAGATTTTTTACCACCATGCTAAATGAGAGATTTAAAATTTGTTTGAAAGAGAGAGGTCAAAACTTGTTTTAAAATTTGAGACTGACTCAATGATATATATTTCTTTCACATAAACACATATTTGCTAGAGCTTATAGAGTAAAAATTAAGGAATATGCTTTCTTTTGCAAGACTAAGACTTGCCAGGCTTGGGAAAATAATGTTTTATATTTCATTTAGCCTAGCTCAGTCTAAATTATCATCAAGGCAAGATTATGGATAGCTAGTTTGTATTCTTTAACCCTGATATATCTTGCTTCAAGCTCTCAGTAATGTTAAAAACACTTAAGTAGAAAATTACTAAGATGGCTAATTAAGTCTTATCGAAGAACACATCTGCAAGTATACATGCACTGGCAGCTCTTCCATCATAAATTGCTCTTATTACAAAAAGTAAAAACCTGTCCTTGTGGGGAAAATCAGGCAGTTACTTCAAGAAGAAAATATTTATACATTATTAAAGGACTGATTTTTCAAATACCTGACGTTAATTTAATGAAGATGGAAATCATGCCTATATTCACCCATCTGTTTGATGAAGGCTTTGCTGAATATTTCAGGAAGGAGAAATTGGCTTCTTTCAACACCATTAGAGAGACTTAGTCAAAAGCAGGTGCTGCAGAAAATTATTTTAGTGAAATACTATCCCTCATTTTCCCCTTAGATTCAAATAATATAGGATGAAAGAAATGCAGCTTTTAGCTCGCATCATGAAATGTACCACAAAGAGGATTCATTTGTCCTTTGAGCTGGAGGTTGAAATCCAGGTTTCTCTTTTCCCCTGCATTTCTGAATGAGCCTTAACAAGTCTCTTGAACTCTTCTGGCTGCACTAACCAAACCCCACATTAGCGGACACCTATGAAAAAAATTACAGTCTGGAAAGAGTTGTGTCATATACGTTATAGAAGATTCCAAGTCCCCTATTGTTGTTGTGGTTGTTATTATTACTATTATTTTTGTCATCTGCAGTTTTTCCATGGGATTGACTAGGACGAGGAGCAGTCCCAGTCTCATGAGAGAGACCGTGTAGCTGTAACCACTGCTCTTCACAATATGCAGCCACGGCACCTGTGGTCTATGCCAGATCCTCTGCCTCATGTCCAACATGGGAACCTCATCTTTCACACAAGGGTGAGAGCTGTGGAGATTAACTTGTGCTCTTTCATACAGACCATTGCTCTGAAAGATACAGCCAGAATTTAAAAAACCTTTCAAGGCATATTTAGAAGAGGAATTCTCTGCACTTAGCTAGCTGGAAAGTACCAGTCACTGGAATTCCTCCAAGAATTCTTTTTACAAAGTAAAATATTTGAAAAGTACATTTGCAATCAATTTAAAGGAAAGACGCATTTTATATTAAAACTCTTATACTAGGGTTAAAACACTCACTTTGACTATTATTTTCTAAAATGGAGGATCCAAGCACAATATACTGTGGCTCACAGAGCAGAGACAATAAACAGGATAAAGTTTCACCAATGCAAGTTGAGATTCTGCTTCTCTTTGATTATTCCCCATTTCATCCTGACCCATGCCACTATGAAGTAAAAAGAGCATGCATCACAGTAAATTTTGAAGATGAAAGTTAGGGTCATAGTTATGTAAAACAGAAACTGATTTTCTTGATTCCTAAAAAAATTGAGGTAGTTTCCAAAGGTGCTTATCAGATTAGTATTTGAGAACTACTGGGCATGTAGCCTTTCAGAAGTTTCTGACTAGGAGGTTAATGCCTGTCAAAACCTCACAAGTCATTTAGGAGGGAGCACCAAGAAAGATAATCAGAGGGATGGAACACCTCTCCTATGAAGACAGACTGAGAAAGCTGGGGCTGTTCAGCCTGGAGAAGAGAAGGCTCCAGGGAGACCTTATAGCAGCCTTCCAGCACCTAAAGGGAGCCCATGGGAGAGCTGGGGATGCACTCTGTCAGGAAGTGGAGTGACAAGACAAGGGGTAATGGTTTTAAGTTGAAAGAAGGAGATTTAGATGAGATACCAGACAGAAATTCTTTCCTGTGAGGGTGGCGAGACATTGGAACAAGTTGCCCAGAGAAGCTGTGGCTGCCCCATCCCTGGGAGTGTTTTAGGGCCAGGCTGGATGGGACTTGGAGCAACATGCTCTAGTCATCAATGTCCCTGCCCAGGGCAAGGGGCTTGGACCTCAATGATGTTTAAGATCCCTTCCAACTCTAACCATTCTATTATTGTGTCATACAGGAAAACTAGTGAAAAACTCCTCCCCAAAATCATGTAATTGCTTTAAAAATATATGAGACTCTAGACTTTTTGGCGTAAATCAACTCAGTGGCAGGTTGCAGTGAAAGAGCACTGTCTAATGGTGATGCCTGACCCAAGAAACTCTTTCAGTGATGCTTCTTGTGCAGGGCTGACAGTTTCAAATGAAGCCATAACCCTACCCTTTATGACAGAAGGCAGAAACTGTTACCACTAGAGTTATAAATCCAGAAAAGTCTTTAAATATTTTTGAAAGCAAGTAAAATGAATCTGATTGTTTATTTTACTTTTTCTTGTTTTACTTATGCCGTACGGGATCTATCTGGAATATAAGAGAAGAAAATAAACCATGCCAGGCTTTGGCAGTGCTAAGCCTGGTGTGTTATGGTTTTCTAAAGTTAAGTGTGCTACATTAAATGTGCTAAGCGAAGGGAAGATATAATGTTGTTATTGTAGTGGGGATTTTGATTCTTTGAAATAGCAAAGGGTAGATGAAAATAATAAGACTTCCTTACCTTTCATATCTTGGAGGATCTTAATGCACTTTAAACATTGCACTTAAGATGATGACGTCACCCGGCGCTGGTACATGTTATCCAGTGCGTGCTAACACAGTCCTTATTAACTGCTGCACTGTGTTTGTAAAGAGCAGAATAAGAAATAACCTATCCAGTTGAAAATGCAATGGGAATTTAGACAAAGGCCCTGGGGACTCCAGTCAGAACACACAAACTCTTGCAAAGTGTGCTTGTGGGGTCTTTTAATGACCGCAAGCATTTGTGGCAGAACAGTAGTTTTATATTTGAGAACAACCAGAAACACAGCACCATCCAGTTATTAGTTGAGTCATTACTCAAAAAAACTAGTCTGTGCACAGGTTACTCACTGGCAGAAAACACTGGGTTTGGAGTCAGACCTGCACAACCGGCCCCCCGAGCTTTTACCTTGTGTACTGAGAACACTTCAGTCTGTTTAATCTCCATACCCTCTCAGCTACTGATGTACTTCCAAGACTGCCAGAAAGACCAAAAATTAGTTCCAGTGTCCGTGGCAAAGTACCAGACAATTCTTACATAGCATAGGCCTAATTCTTCCAGACGTAGTGGTGACTGAGGTACGTCTAGGTGAGTGGCACATCTAACAACCAGGGTAATCTCCTTTCTGGCTTTCTTGGCTTCCAAACTTGTGGCTCAGACAGACACTACCTGATAGAGCCCAGCTCCCCTTAATACAAGTCCGTTTGCAGAAAACACTCTGCTGTTTGACACCATTTGCACCAAGTCATTAAAGTCAACGTGTTTTTCAAAACAGCTTGCCAAAGTGAAATATGAAAAGGAGACACAAAAAGTACAGTTTGGTTTGGCAGCCCCTGGTACCACCTTGTAGTGCCACAAAACCTGCAGAATCCCTCATTTTAATTCCCTGCTTTGTTCTTTTATTGGCTATACCAGAGCATTCACATTGAAATCCACGCAGAGGGGTGTGAAATCACTGGTGACACACAAGAGGGGAGCAAAAAACCTTGGATCTGCTTGCTCCTTTCTCAAAGCTGGTATGCACTTTGCCAGCCTTCTTTGGAAAGATACACTTGCTTTTGACAGAGTTGTCAGTGTGAATATGTATAGCCTTTTTCTGGAACAAGTGCAATCAGTCCTGGGAAGACTTAGAAAAAATAGTAGATACTTGTCCTGCCTTTTAAAAAGGTCCAGCATAAGCTCTCTTTTTATCATGAGATAAAGTATAGGAATAACTTGGGTAGAGATGTGAAGGAAAAAGGATGTTGACTTTTAAGTTCCACAGAGCTAAATGATCAGACCTGATCATGGGTTTTCTACAGAGAGAAATAGGGAGTAAGAAAGCTTGGGAGAAAGACACTACATGTAGAGGACACACAGAGAGGACAGTTGTCCATTATTTTGAGGTACATCAAGCTATGAACACTGGGAAGTCTCATGTGAGCAGATCTTGTTTTGTCCAGAAGATAAACCTCTTATTTTCATGTTGCCATGCTCTGACAGAGAGCTTTCCCTTGGGAGACTGAGGGGAGTTCATTTTGTGGCCTGAGCCTGCAGCCTCCTCCCACTGAAGCCCTAAAATTTCCTGATCACCGAAGCTGGCAGTTCCATCAGCTTAGATCCCTGCAATCAAGAAATAAGGCCCCAAAAATTTTATCTGTATGGTAGGGCTGGGGGTACCGTCCTGCCTGAAGGTAGAGATGTAGACGAACCTGTTTTTAACATTCCCACAGCTCCATCTTTCAGCAGCCACCATGATGGTGCTGGCCCATGCCCCTAGCAGCACCTCCTGCTGAAGGGCACTGAAGCCCAGCCAGGAGCAGCCAGACCTCTGTGCACAGGCAGGCAGCCCCTAGGCCAGCCACAGAATCCCCATCTAACAGCAGAACATTGCTCTGCAAGCCCAAGGCAAGCAGAAGTCCGCTTCTGGTGCAAGTAATGTGATCCAGGCCCCACTTTGTCTAGGACCGGGAACAAGCTAAGGCAGAGCCTCAAAGAGCCAAGCTGGCCTCAGGCCTGGAGAGGTGAAAGAGGCTGCCAGGAAGCCAGCAAATCCTGGGCTCTCAAAGCATCCACAATGCTCCCCCGCCTCAGATTCCCGTAATGAGAATAAATACAGAGATGCATATTCAAACAGACTGCAGATTAGATGGTGATAAGATTTACATAAACTCTGCACCACTAGTATTACTAGGTATACAGGCAGGATTTGAGATGTGATAAAACCTTAAGTTGTGGAGAACCCGAGAGTAAACTGAAATAATTTCTGTGTTATCAGTACTGGCAGATACAGTAGATAACACAAACTTTGTAGAAGTATGTATGATGACCTTGATTATTAAAATCAATGGAGTTACACTGAGGATCAACCAGGACAATTTTGCCCCTAAAACTAGTGCAAGTGGCTCCCAGAACAGAGGAAGTAGAGAAAGGAAAATCCGAGTTCAGGTTAGATCTTTAACACTTTAAGTCTCCGTGGAGTCTCACTCACCACGTTTCTTGCACCCTCACACAGGAAGATGTGAAACTCCAGAAGTCACTGGAGGCAGATGAGATTGTAAATTAAAATAGCATATATGCATATGCTAGATGTGTAGGTATTCCTGCATGTCTACCTCTGAAACTCCCTTGATATCCAAGCTCTTCATCAAAGAAGAAATTGTTAAGGATATCTTCTCTCTCCCCCTGTGGCATTAACAATGTTGTTCTCAGATAAACAGACAGAAAAGTACACTTTTCCTTGAAAATGGCAAAGCCTCCCGCCCCCAGCAATATTTGTAAGCACTGAGGACACGCAGAACCTGCAGGACATGCTGAGCAATTAACATAAGGGCAAAAAGCCACTGCATAAACATGAAGACAAAGCCCCGCTTGTACTCAGGGACCCTGCCAGCCCAGGCTGACACTAACATTTGCAGTGAGCACTGAACCCAAGCTAAGTCTGAGCTGGTTCAGGGTTGGCTGTGAATGTCTCACAGCTACATAGACGATCCAATACAGGCAGAACCTCAGATTCAGTTGAAAAAGTCTGCAGAACTCCAAGAAAAGTAATTTATGCTTTGCCAACAGTGTCTTAAATGGAACTAACAATTATAGAAGTTTGACATTATTGTATTTCCCTTAAATGTAGAATGAGTGCAGCAATGGACGTTCAAACACCCTAACAACACAGCAGTTAACAACAGCAGCTATGAAATAGTCACTGGAATTTAAAACATCAGCTAGTAATACCAGGTTTGTAACATGTTGCCTTTTATAAAATCAGAATATTCAGTAGTGGCTTGATGTTATAAAGAAAGTCTTGGACACATTTAATCTTCCTCTTATTAATACCCCACAGTCATCAGAAATGTACAATTGTTTACTTCTTAATGGTTTTTTGGGATTTTTTTTTTGGTCGAACTGTCAAAACAATTACCTCATTGGAAGCCATGTCTTGGCATAAAGACAGTGGAATGAAGAGTGATTCTCCTCTGTGGACAACAAAGCGAGCTGTTCAAGCTGGCTACCCTTGGAGTGCAGCTCGCTCCAAGATAATGTAGGAGATAAGTGATTGCACTGACTCTTTTTCATGTTACAAAACAGTGCGGTGCTTGTGAAGAGATCAACCTGTTCTTTTGAATTAGACACAACAGAAGGAAGACAGTAACTTCTGGGAATAATAACGAAGTGGGAAAACACATTTCCACAAGGTTTTTATTTCCTCCCACTAGTGTCCTTGGAACAGAGAAAAGTGAATTTTAACACCCATGCCAAAATACGTGGTTTTATAAGAGGCACAGATTACCTTGGAGCATGTGAGGTATGAGTCCCAGCTCATTTCAGTGTGAACAAGGCAACAGACTTGGGGAAGAGTACCTTTGAGCACGTACCTGCCTTTTGCACCATGACTGTGGGTCTTATGAAAGTGTTTCACAAGGGGCTCATCAGTAAATTAACCCTTTGCTGAAATTTAAGAGGTTGCAAACTCTCTTCCTCTCCTCACAGGAGGTAGTAAAGCACTTGCTTTACCACACTTAATGGCTGCAAAATTATCAGACTAGTAAAATGACGAAGTTACACAAGAATAGTGCCCAGGGCCTGAATCTGCAGGCGGGAATCACAGCGACTGTCCTAGCCTAAATCTATACTGAGTGTGCTCCAAACATGAATGCTGGCATTAGCCCAGTGCAGCCTCCTGTCTCACCGCAGTTAGGCCCAAATTATGATGCAGGCAGATATACACCTCAGCTGGGAGATGGCAGGCACTGGAGTCACATCTAGCTAAAATTGATAGATCTCTGACAGACAAGATCCCTGACAGCTGCTTAAGGCTTCTCCTATATTCTGCTCCAATCTGTAGTCAAGCGGGCAGGTGCAATCACACATGGTTTAAGCTAACCTGTTACACATTGAGCTGGAATGGAGAAGTGCCCATAAAATCGGCGCTAGTCTCCACCTGAACACGATCTCTAATGGCAACCAGGATGTGCAAGCACTTTTTCATCACCCATGTCCTCTATTGGGGTTAAGCTGACCTGTCTTTCCTCCTGCTGCAGGGGAAGATGTAGCAGAAGTCGAGGTAGGTGCTGGTCTCTACCCTTAATAGCAGTTGCTTTCTTGGCCTCATCTGTTCTAATGCCTTTCTTCCTGTGAAGCAATTCAAAGGTTCATACACCAGGGTAGACAATAGGTTGACATAAATATTTCATCTAACCTTGAGTGCAGTTAGCTGTCACTGAACACCTGTGATGAGCTACATCAGATGGAAAACATCTTTGAAAAATTTTATTTAAGTGCACTTCAGTATTTGCCTTGAGTGAAGTGGCTCTTCAGGGTATTTACCTAAGGCCAAATCCTTGTCACAGAGCCATTCTCCTCTTGGCACAAATGTCACCAAGGTTGTGTTTAAGGAAATGCAACCATATGCCTCAGCAACATGAAAGTGGCCCCATGAAAGAAGAACATGCAAACCATAATTAATGGACTGGAAATTCTTTTGAAACAACATTAGATGAAGCAGAATGTCTTTAGATGTATTTTACATGATTGTGTAGTACGGAACTCAAGTGTGCCCACAAAGGTCAACAAAAACATTTCCATTGGCCTCCAAGAGGTGGCATTTGATGGCACAGAAGTCACAAAGAAACACACACGGGAGAGAGCATTTCATGCATACATTTTTGAACTTCCCAACCACAGTTGTCCATGATCCATATTAAGTGGTCTATATTAAGTACAAGTGTTTCGTATTCAGAAGTGCCAGGCCCTGGCAAAGTGTGATGATCCCTCACAGGAACTACTGAGCTGCACTCCTGGCAGCAGGAGCTAAAAATGTTTGTCCTAATCATTTATATACCTTCAAAAGTAGCCTTCATCAGAGCAAACGTCTGCCCATCTGTACACAAATACAGGTGAATTAGACAAAGTGCACAAAGAGATCACGTAACAGAAAGGTGAGGGGTCATTTTTTTCTGGTGATTAAAGGCCTCAATTCTGTCCATCCCTAGTAAATCCATCTTTCTGTGGTTTGGTTTTTTTTTTTTTAGCAAGAGCCTAGAAAAATCAACATTAATGTTTCTTGTTTCATATTGTTCCATATTCTTTTTACAGAATGAAATAAAACTGGATTTTGCCTTAGAAAACTGCATTACCTGCACTGTTTACCAACAAACTTTATTACTGAAGTGCCTTTAGAAAAGAGATAATGCCAGACAGGCTTATATATCACTTTTAATGTTTGTCTTGGATTTCTCATATCCTAAAGCCAGGCATCCTGGGATGCTGGAATCAATGCCATCAAAAGCCCCTATAAATCTAAGAGTTGAGCACAGCCCTTGAAAAAGTAAATTGTTGCTATTCTTTCATCTCCCTTGATATACTGGAAACATTCAAAGTCATGTTGAACAGGGCTCTGAGCAGCTTGATCTAGTTCAAGGTGTCCCTGCTTATTACAGGGGAGGTTGGACTATGTAACCTTAAAAGGTCCCTTCCAACCCAAACTACTCCGTATTTCTATGATTCTATACTCAGGGAGGAAAAGAAAAAAGAAAAAAAAAAGATTAAAAAAAAAAAAAAAACTTAGGAAGATAAGTGAAAAGTCTCCCAGTGAGTGCAGCATCTCCTCGTGACCCAGGGTTGCTCTGGGTGTGGACAGCAGTAGTGACATAGTGCTCAGAGGAAAAACACACGGCAAGAGCACGGGCACGGGCACTGTTACAGTTCACAGTATCCAGGAGGACCTTTACCAGCCACAGCTGACACCTCTATTACAGTCACCGTCTGGGAAAGTTTTCAAAATGCTTTCCAACTCAGGAAAAGCTTGGGCAGACTCAAGTTTGAGGCTCCTTATGAATCACACAAATTATCCCCCAGGATCTCAATCACCACCTTGTCCACAGGACACCAAAAAGCATATGGCTCAGCACAGGCCAGTGTGTTCAAACACCAGAGCTCAGCACCAGGCAGAAGTAACCAGGATCTCAAAGCAGCAGAAGTGTATCAAACCCACATTTTACCAAGCTTAGCCAAGTTACACAATTCTGAGGTTTTTAAAGCCTTCCTGAGTTTAGATACGCGCAGTAGCTAGTGAACAAAGATCTGTTCTTACAGAAAACGTTAAGATAATATTAAAACATAAATGCAGTCAGGGGAGAGAGACATCTGAGTATGTCTCTCCCAGAAATTAAACCTTAAATTTCTTTTTCATTTCCAGATGATCCAAAGACCAACAGTAGAACTGTTTGGAGTTACTGAAGGTAAAATAGAAACCCTCTTTGCAAGCAGAAGCTATTACAAATTGCATAAAAATGAATCTTTATCTGTGGAAATACAAAAAGCTGTATTTCCACAGTTCTCACAGTATTTTTTTCTAGTTCAAATGCAAAAGATGTGTATGTAAATATGGACTTTCATTTGTGTGTGTTGCTGGAAAGCAAGTCAGCCCAAAGAGATGACACTGAAAGAGCTGCCAGTCCTGCTAGGATACACAGTGACCATAATGTCCTATGGCTGGAACAAATGCAAGATACAATACACAATTTTTAACCTAAAGTACACAACTGTCCAATTAGGAACTTCCCTTAAATTGGGCATCAGCAATTATTCTGAACATTAGAGAACATTAGTATCTCTGACCAGAAATGTGTATACTATCCTTTAAGGGGCTGTAGAGGGGGAGAAATTTTTGTTTAAGCTATCTTAATGAAATGCAGCATCTGGCAAGGAAGATATTTACATAGACTGAATTTCACTGCAAAATATCATTCTGTGTTCCTTCTTCAGCTACAGAACTGTCCTCCCCTACCAAGCCACATACCATCAACGTTTTCCTTCCTGTCTTTGTATACTGTGTTATTTTTGGCTATGTAATTAGAGGATCTTGTCAGTTTGCTCTGCCTTTTTTTCTTTACATCCAGACACTAATTTGGGTCTGAAACCCAGTAAAGACTCTCAAGAAGCTAGGGTCAATTCAGTTAAAAAAAATAATAATAAAAAAATAATTACCTTTGATAGTTTCAGCTCTCTTTCATATCTTCTTTATTATCCAATTTTCCTTCATGTTTTATATAGCAAATTATTACAGATTAGGGCAATTTCTGTTTTGTATTAGACCTAGCCTGACAGAGAAGTGAAATCTTCCTGAAGATGAGTTAAAGATGTCTAAAATGACACTGTGTTATCTTCCTATCCGAGACCCTTAGATCATCATCTAAATGGTCAGGATGGCTGGCCAATTTTTAGACTGGAAGTCGTGGTGTGGAGGGAAATTGGGTTAGTGATTCAGTAGGAGGCACTCTTACCTCTGAAGCAGCATTGATCTAGTGCCCTTGTAACATTGCTAAAAGGAAGCATGCTGTTGGAAAGTCTGAGTGTTGGCTGAGGTGGAAAACCTCATGACCACTTGCGGTGATTAATGGAAACGGAATGGAAAAATTAAAGATCTTATTCCACTTTTCACAAGAGCTGGGCTGTTAAGCTGAGTCTTGTGGCCAAATTCCAGGTAGCTACATTCAGCCTACCTAAATACCCCTAAAAGTTATATTTGAATATACTGTATTATTCTTGACTTCCTACCCTCTGCTGGTATGTAGCATTTCTACACGCAACTGAACAACAGCTTCATTGTACCCTTGAGCAGCACTGTGACTGCATGGGTGAAGAGGTTTTGGTGTATTTATAGTGCTCTGAGATTCTTGAAGGTGAAAGACTGTATGCACACAGCGTATTTCATTCTTAGTTTTAACTGACATTGCCCACACTTACCTAAAATTAAACACCCAGTATTATTTGCACATAGCTTTCTCCCCCTTTCCTGAATGTAACAGCAAAAAACTATCCTCCACCTAGCCTACTTCTATGATTTCTTTACTGAATGAATATAGGTGTTTTTTAAAAATTAATCCAGTGAATGAAACTGTTGTAAATGTGGCAGCATTATCCTACCTAGGAATATATTTCTGAACTCTCTCTATATCTCCTTATAGGTTTTATATATCTAAGACAAAGAACATAGCAGTATTCTTAGACAAGTATTTCCAGTCTCTCATTCACTGCAGTTAAAGGTAAGACTTCCTTTGTTTAACGTCCACAAAACACAGAGGACAGTACCTTAAACAAGGACGCAAAGAAACAAGTTGATTGTTAAAAGATGCCCAGGAATAAATACAAGCTGCTGGTCTTTAAACTGAATTTTAGCCAAAGACCTATGCTGTGTTATAGTCCAATATGGGGGAGACTCGATGTACACATAATTTCTGATTTTTGATGTATTTCCAGAGCTCAGGGTAGTGTTGGAACCAGCATCATGTTTTCGAGATAACTTTGTTTCAAAGGATGCAAAAAATAAGGAGCAGTTTGAAAGGTTAAAAGTAGGACTAAATGTATTGATTAATTTTTGGGATCATATGATTTGTCTGGACCTCCCACATCTTTCAGCCTCTGTCTTGGCCTCTCATACCTTTTGCACTACGGGCCTCCCACTCATTTGTGGCTTCAACTTCTGTCAAGCCTCACATATTTTTTTGGGCTCCAACATCTTTTTGGCCCTTACTTTTGTCTCAGCCTCCCACATCTCTTCAACCTCCGTTGTTGCCTGGGCCTCCCATATCTATTTGGCCATCACCTCCATCTTTAAGTCCCACATCTATATGGCCTCTAACTCCTGTGCTTCCACCTCCATCTGGGCCTCCACACTTTTTTGTCTTATACCACTGTCTGGGGTTCCCACACTTTTTTGGCCTCCACTTCTGTCTGGGCTTCCCATACCTTTTTGGCCTCCACCTCTACCAGAGCCTCCCATTCCTTTTGGGTCTCCCACACCTTTTTAACCTGTACCTCTGACAGGGCTTCCCACACCTATTTGGCTTCCTACAACTTTTGTGCCTCCCACAACTTTCTGTCATCCATTTTTGTCCTGGCCTCCCATACCTCTTGGCCTTCCCGTTAATTCCTTTCATCAGAGACATTGGAATGTATCAAATCCTGAGATCCTTCTTAAATTTGTAATGACACCATACTTCAGAAAATTAGCAGATTTGGCCCAAGGCTAGGCCATGCTAATTCTCTTTTTGTGTTTTTTAAAAACACTAGGATTTTAACACAGCTACTACCACTCCTGTTTATTGGTTTTGGCAAAATCTGTTGAACCCTATTTGTTCCTCATTTGGAAAGGACCACACGGACATTTTGTTTCTTTGGAGGAGAGGGGAACAAAGAGAATCAAATAAGTGTGATTAGAAGATAAAAAGAAAGTATGTTTGGAATGAGTCCATGCTTGCTGGTGTTAGGCTTGTCTCTATCTCCTGCTTCTTAAGGTACTGTTTGTAAAGTGCCTTATCTCTCTGGGGCCTCAGGTTTTGTTATCTGAGATAATGATGGCAGTGAGACCAGGCATCGTTTTCACTACTAATGCGTTCTTCCTGAGCACACACAGCCACAGTGAATAGGCCCAACTAGTCCAAAAAGAAGACAAACACATGAGAATGCTGACCATTATCAAGACGCCAGAAAAAGTTGTATTTGGTAGTTGTTCCCCTTTTGAAATGCAACTTTGCAAACACATCAGCAGAACAAAAAAATACGGGATATGGATGAAGGAGACTGAATATCAAACCTCTTGGGATTTCTACAGCTTGTCCTTCTATGCACTACATTAGTAAGCGAGATTAAACACGCTGCCTTGTTACCTTAAAGAAGGGGTTTTTTTTCGTGAAATTTAACTTGGGCGTCAATCATTTTGTTATTATTTAATTATATTTCCAATATGTGTATGACACCAAAATTGCATTTACTCTTCTGATTGCATTTCATTTCATGCACAAAATATTAAGGCATGCCAAGCATTTCAACATTTCTCATTGTTTTGGTAAAAAATATTCTTTTATGCCAAGTACTTTATATGTCAGGGTAATCCAGTGCAATTTAAACAGTGGAGCTCAAAAACCATGACCACTATTTTTTCCAGTCAAATATTGGAACATTTGCTTTGACGCTGCATTTGATCTTGCTAGCTCCTTATATTAACTTCAATATTGCAAATCAAAGAGCCATGGGGACAATGAGTGTTTCCTACAACTATCAGTCCAGTGCACAGTATATCAATTGTTCATTCCAGCTGCACAGTAATGCTTTCATTTACTTTAATAATTTCATTCTGTTCACATTTGCCATATTCCTTTTTTTTTTCTTTTTCCCTTTCCTTTCTCTCATAGAAGCTCATGTTCTCTGTTTTTCATGTAACTTTTATCAGCACCCCTGGAAAATGGGAGGACACAATAAAAAATTTGGTAATATAATAATTAGTCTTTTTTTCTTGATCATTCATGCTTTCTATGTATAGGAGATTTAGAATTGTCCTTAAAATAATGATACCCTCAAAATCAAGCAGGTTCTAAGAGAAGATACCCCCAAGGTTTCCAAGCTATGAAATTTTAAGTCAAATTTTTCACATTTTAATTAAACATGTTTGGTCTGATAGAAAGAAATTAAAAGGGTTCCATTTGACACAGGAAATTTTAAAAAGCTAACAAAGGGATTTTCAATGGCAGGCAGCCAGCAAGGAAACTTGATCTCAGTCAGTTTTATTAACGTAACTTTACACTTTTAACATTTGCCTTTTCCCAATAAAGCTTCTTGAACGCTTGCAAGGATAAGGAAGTTAATATACATAAGCACAAGGGCAGATGGGCAAAAGCTTTGCTCGTTAGTCAAATTTCTACCTTGATTCAAAATAGAGCAAACCTGCATTAACATCATCAGGCAAGTAATAAATTACAACACACTTGAAATTCATAGGCAAAATGGGCTTGAAATCCTAAATTCTGTGACACAGCCTGACAAATCAGGTCTCCCTTTACAATATGGAAACCTGACCCTCTAAATAATATTACGATGGCTGTAATGGCTAAGCCTGGTCAGAGATTACCTCCTAGAGTTTTATAAATTATTTAGATGTACTAAAACTGGCAGGCTGTACATAAAACTTCTTTCACAAAAGCTTTGTCTCCATCAGAAACTAGGAGAACCGGGTGCATAATGACTGCAATCCAAACTTTCTCCAGTCTTTGTGGAGTTTCCTAGAAATCACATGCATGTTGCTACATGCTGTGCTTTTCCATTTCTGAAAACATATGTCGTGCAGTGGAACTAATTCTGGAATCCTGTATAGCTTGTGCTTAATTCTGTCCAGCTTAACAGCAGAGCACTTTGCAGCATATAAAAGAGACAATCAGTGGAACCTTATTAAACAAAGTATTTCAGATGGTCAGAATACGATTTCATGAAACATTTAGAGTCATGTTAGTAAAAAATCTCACAGTTTAATAGACAATTAAAAAGCATTAAGCAGCTTTCAATTTAAAGCTGACTCCTGCTGTTTCAGATAACAAACAAAGTGTTAAAATGTAAAATAATTTCAATTACTGGTTAGAACCTTTTAGGAATCTCACTGGCTTTTTTTTTTACCTTTGGCCTCTATGTTGCCCTTCAAAATAACTACTGCTTACAGTATTATTCTTCAATAATAAAAACTGGTTTCATTCATAAGGTCTTTATAACAAAGGGATTTAACTGAGACTCTTTGACACTATAATTATTAAGCACTGTTATCACAAATATAGTAATAACATTGCCAGTAGCCCTTGGGAGAGTAGCACTCAATTCTGGTGCACTTTCTGGAAATTAAATACAAAGTCATGAAAATAGAGTACAAGAGAAAATTATTTTTTTTTTTTGTTTATGAATTTAATAGAAGTTTGAGGCTCTTACATGACAAAGAAGCTACAACTGAAAAGATTTTTGTGTCATATTAAGAAACAAGTATACCTAGGTCCAGGGACTACTTAAGGAAAGAAAGACCACAGTACTACGCTTGTGGCTCTCAACAGAAAGGATGGTTTCTCAGATAAATTATGCCTCTCATTATTTGTGGATATCCACTGAAACTTTCTGCTTTTGCATATGGACCTTCAAACAACCAAATATGTTCTTTTTTCAGTTAACTGCAGTCCTGCCTTCCCTCCATCAGTTTTCACTTAACTCTCTCTGTTAGGATCATCATAATTCAAAAAAGGTCAGCCCTGGTAGCCCTCATCCATTTTACATCCAGCCCAAGTTCAAAGTATTCCTCTATCTCCTGTCTAATGCGACTTATCTCACAAAAAGCTCTGCTTTTCTGTCACTGCCCTCTGAGCAGTTCACTTTAACTGCAAATTCTCACTCCTTGCACCTTGTGATTGGCTCCTTTTCCTGTTTCTAAACTTTATTTTCCCAGCTTCATTCATCCCTTGGCAGGAGGAGGAAGGTAGGAGCAACCAGCTTAGAAAACAGGGCTGCACAACACATCAATGTGTTTGAGTTTTACATTTTTTGTTCGGCACCTAAAAGAGAACATGCCACTAACGACTTTCTCAGTGTGCATCAGAAACAGAGGGGGAAAGGAAATTGTAGCAGACAGTGCTGTGGGACTGAAGGCCAGCAAAATCTGGTCAAAATTTGGAAAAGCTCTTTTTATTCAACAATTTGGAAGTTGTTTTCCCCATGCAGGACTCTTAAAAAAATCATATTGGAGTTGGAGGGTGGAAAAGGAAGAAGAGAAGACAGAAATAATGTTTGTTTATTTATTGTTTTACTGATTTAATTTTTTTCTTTATTTTCCCCTTTTACCTCTAGCTATAAAGAATAAAAGTTTCATTTTAAAAATAACTAAATATTAGTAAAGGATGTTATTGAATATCTGATGTACATCTTTGTTTTGAAAGCAAGGCACTCACCATGAATAAATATCTTATTTATAAATGCCAAGAAAATCTAAAACTTGATTTTGATATGTTTGCAGGATGAATAGAATGAGTAGAAATTAATAGAATTTCTTCCCAGAGATTAAAATACAGGGTGGGGTTTTAAAAAAGTTAGAGACATGTGACTATGATGATTTTTTTCATATGTTTGCCCCTTATTGTCACACTGGGAATTGCATATTTGTAACTGAAGGAGGAACTGGATTCAGCATTAGTAGTGTTAGTTAAATAATACATCCTGTCATTAGATTTTCAGAATCCATTACTACTTTTTTTTATGTGTGTGCTTTATATAATCCCTACTATAATAATGTTCAGCTAATAAAGGTGGAACAAGTTACTAAATATTGTTACTTTTTCCATGTCTGGATTTGCAACTTTCCAAAATAAAAGAGTGAAAAATTGAGGAATATGTAGTTACACAAACCTCAAAAATGCATAGTCGGGGAAAAAAATATGCTTTGCTCTTTGCTAAATGCTGATTGCTACACAGTCAGAAGGTGAAATCACTTTTGCAGCAGAAAGTAGCAGCAAGGAAAAAAATATACAAAATGAATCATTAATTTCTCTCCAACCCCCAACAACGTTCATCGCTCAACTTTTTCTGAATGTTGTCAGGTTTATTTTCACAAATACTGTTTTGCATGAGAGTTCATAAACCGATTAGTTGGCTGGGTTTTAGCCGAATAAATTTCCTGCTTGTTTGAGCTATTTGGGGTGGTTCTTGAATGAAGGTCTAGAGCTCTGTCAGTGTTAAAATTAGAACGTATGACAGCCTCAGAGACAGCTATATATCACAACGGCAGCGCAGCTCTGCAGTAGAAAGCCTTTGAACTCTGAGGGGGAAAAAAACTACATAGAATGAGAACAGATGGAAATTTGTCAAAAGCTTATAAATCACCACTCTTAATTTCTGAAGCTTCAGTATAGAAGAAACTTATATGAACCCAGATTTGGATTCCCCTTGATTCTTTTGTCGCCATCCCTACGCCAGTTAATACAATAACGTGAAATCATAAGTCTTCTTTAGTACAGATACTGATATCTCACAGAAAGAGAAAGAAAAGATGCCCAAGGAACAAAACGAGAATCGATACCATTAATCTCAAACAGTGTCTACACACAACCTCACAAGTTTGCATGAACAGCAGCACTGTCAAAAATTATGTTTGAATAATGCCATTTGATATATATAAATAACAAAGCAACGATAAGGCTTGTATTGACAGTCACACTGTCAGGGAGAAGAAAAATGAAGAAATTTATGTGCCAAGGATTCAGAAATATTGCATTGTCAGTTTTAAATATAATTTAATTAGTTTCTCAAAAGAAGAGGTAAATGGAAGAAAGGGCATTCAAGGTCCTACTTTAGTCATCAGAGAAGTCTATTTTTAACAAGTATGAAAACATTCTGCTTTCAGTCTCACAAACACTGAGCAGCGAGAGGTCGGACCACTACATACAGAAGACCATAAAATTGTAGACAAATAGGAAGAGTCTGTCCTTGAAAGTGCAGAGGCAGCCACAGGAACCCCAAAGATAGCTTTTCATGCTTCCTTTGCATCCTATGGCTGTTTACACAGAATAAGAAAATAAACAAGAGATTGAAAACAGAGCATGAATAGCTCTGAAGCATCATTCCATTAAGGCAAGCACTGTCTAGACCATGGCCTCGGGTTCAGCATGAGGCAAAAGGAAACCCTGCACACCTCTTTATTTTCGGGAAGTAACCTCTGGAGGTACCTGTAGAGGTTCCTGTTTGTTAGGGAGTAGGGAAAGGTGAGCTGCTGGGTGGACACTCAGGAGAGATAAATTCTCATGATCAGCTTTCCATGGGAAACTTTGGACTCTCTGAGGCATCACAGTTCTGTAAGACCTTTTCATTTGACAGCCAGAAGGACAAGCAAAGAGCAAAACCATAAAGTGACTGCCCACACTTATTTGCATTCCCCTTTCCTTCTTCCTTCTCTTCCTGCGTGTTTACTGCAGGAAGGAAATGTTCAGTCCCCAGCTTTAGGGTAACCTCTGGGTCACACCAGCACTATTCTGCTTGCCCACTGTATTTGTAATACTCCACTTCTTTGCCTGAATTGCATCCATAGCTCCCCTCATCTTTATGCCTTAATATTTCAATTATTCACTCTCATTCTGAAGCACTTATGTTTCTCCTGCATTGTGTACAATAACAAGTCCAAGATATGGTTCATTACTATTGTTAGCAACAACTGTTTCTCAAAGTGTTAACTGCTCCCGGCTTCCTCTCCTGATGGTTAGCAGACTAGCAGGTCATTAACTGGTAGAAGTGACTGGTTTTTTAGGGATTAGATTTTAACGTTTTGAATTCACACCATCCACACAGGAGACATTCTGATGAGCATCATGCTTTTGTCCCTCTTATCATTCTTAGGTTTCTCCCACAGCGTTCTAGGTTTTGGTATACCACAATGAGGGTTTTTCTCTCTGTTTTTGGTGAAGACCGGTTTGGGAAGTGGAAGGCATGTGTGGTAAGCACAGACCAATGCAAAGAAAGCGTATATGGATATTCGGTTAATGCTTTCCATGCTAGTATTGCCCTGTGGACATTCCCAAGCTAGATACCAAACTTTTGGATATGGCTTATAAGTGAGATTAACAAATTTATAAAGGTTTTAGTTAAACATGAGCTGAAACGAATAACATTAGGCAGACAGAATATAAATGGCTAGTGGAGAAATTATGCAGTCTGAACATCTCAAAATTACTAGAATATGTGGATTGATTTTTACTTTTAACCATCAGTCGCATGGGAGATCTAGGTGATAGCACTGGCGAGTTGGACTTAAGACAACTACAAAATAGGACCCACCATGACATTTACACAGAATCTACAAAGAATACAGGCTCTTAAATCCAAACCTATGATACTGTAATCAACTGACCTTGGAGGAATATGATGTCCACAAGAGCCTTCCTGTTTCAATGCAGTGTTGCTACATACCAGGAGGTATTTTTGGGCATGCCCTGCACTGCGTTTTGCATTAAGCAGACTGGACAGAACACAGAAACAATTATTGGCCTATCCAAGCTCAAAACTGGGCAGTTTCACTTAAAACTTTTGGTGGCCTTCAGTGAGCTTTACAGTAAATTTGTGATGATATTAATATCCATAACAAGACCCCATGGAACATTCACACGCCTTTCTGCTCAGTGACATTTGGGATAACTGGCAGAGTAATCCCAAAGGATGCTGCATAAAACTGTTACATCTACAGAGGAACAGAAAACTACATGCAAATCTCAACCCAGACTAGACACAGAAAGCTGAAAACCTGCTCGAGCATACCAGCTTTCCAATGGAGCTAGGTCACTTTGGACAACTTCCAGAACCACAATTTGGGCATGTCCATTACTTTTTTCCAGTCCCATACACCTAATAAATATTAGAGCGCTTAGTAACTGCTTGTGAATTCATTTTCACCTCATGCCTCCTCCACACTGACCCTTGATTTATTCACATACAGCTCTGCTAGATGATTTGTGGAGTAATATCTCTCTCTTAGTGCAAGCTGAGTAAGGCAGAAACCCTCACATGGCTCCATACTTGTTTTGAAGAATAAACTGAAGCACCATTCTAAAAATATTTGCTTTTCTGATATTCAAAGACAGCCTTCGATGGTTTAGACACTCTTTATGGCTATATCTGCTGTACAACCTTTCCTGGGCAGATGAGGTGAATGCATGTCACCATTGGAAGTACTTTAAATATTCCTCAGCATGTTATCGATCTACAGTTTGATAATTAACTGACATTTACTGGATTTTATTTTCTGATGAACTGTTTATATTTAGTTTTCTTCCTTTTTCCCACAGGGGGAAGAACCGCTTGGGGAAAAGGAAGGGGACAGTCTGGCATGGCATCTGCGTTACAGGTAGTCCTTGGTAGCGGACACTCCGATCCAAGTTTCCCACCTGATCTAAAAGAGGCTTTTTAAACAGGGACAAGAAAAGGTTTGTGTGCTACAATTCTGCCTATGCAAAAGTAATAAGAGAGAGAATAGAGGCAGACAGAAAGATGTTAGCTAGTTGTCCAAGGGCACACAATATATCAATAGAAAACGCTCGACTAGGAATCCAGAGGCTGACTCAATCACTCACTGAGTCACAATCCCTTGCTTTAACTAGTAGATAGGCCTCCACCCAGAACAGCATTTATTTGTGTACAATATGCCAAAAGTACATGCTTGATCTAGGAGAAAAAAAAAAAAAAAAGAAAGGAAATGATACAAAGCAGGTTGCCTAGTAAAATGAGATTTAACCCAATGCCCTTCATCTGTCTTTAAGGAATCTCTTGGGAGCCACAAATCAGAGCTGTGAGATTATGCGAAGGAGAACAGCATCACAAGTATAACTCTGATGTATCATAAAAATAATAGAAAAGCCACTTGGGAATGAAAACTTTTGACAGAATCCAATTGAACCCTTTCAAATCAGGAGCTGCTGTAGCCCTGTGGCCAAGCTACTGCACAGCACCCTGTCGGTATCCTTGTGGGAATTTGAGAAGATGGGAAAGCAAGCACTTAATAAATGTTTGAATGGGGAGGGGAAAAAAACTTGATTGTAAACTCACATTTATACTCTCTTAAATTCTTTCTTTAAATTTACCTCTTCTGGGATGGCTATGTACTCCTCCTGTTGAGCTTTGGCTAGGATAATAGCTAGCCCAAGCATCTGCTTTTCTGTTAAATTCAGTGTATTAGAGCATTAATTCATCTGCCAGCTTTCTCTGCACTGTTTCCCTCTCATTGACCTGTTTGACTTTACCTGACACCTAGATTATGAGCTTTCAGAGATCTGGAGAGCATTTCTATTTTGAGCACCTCTACTTTGCCTTGCCCATGCAGCCTAGGATTTCACTGAGATTCCTCAGTGGCTCCTGTAAAATTATATCATCATGGCTATCAAACCCCATGCTTGCTTAATCTCTATGCTATGCATATATTCTAGCCTTATACACATGAAAAGTTCTGTTGGCCAGATTCTGCTCTCCTTTATGCCGCTCCATAACACAGACCCCAATTTATGTTTTTAAAGTCAGCATCGGTATTCTGGTGTAAAAAAAAAAAATAAATAATCACATTGCTGCCACTAATAAAATATCTAACTCTTTTTCATATGGAAAAAAAAGGAAAGACGACCCAGTATATTGCTGTCTTTAGCTGAATTCAGCAAAAATGTTCTTCTCTATCTAGGGACTTGGATAATAAAAAAGGTTATTTATTGGCAGTGGGTAATGTGTGGATGATTACAGTCTGGTAGGTATTTAAGGCTAAAGTCCAAAATTGCGGAACAAAAGCTGTTTTCTATTCACATTTGGCTCAAAATACCTCAAATGAAATAGACCACCCACAATCTGACACTTCAAGCTGCAGAGCACTGGATCTGCTGAGAGCCAGTTATGAAAAGTGATACACTAAGATCATACTAAACACAAAAGGAAAAAATCACCCAAAGAGTGTATTAAAAGAATAAGTACATTGAATGAACAAGAATATGTGCACATTAGAATTGGACCTTTTGGCTGACCTCATTCATGATGAAAGGACAAATAAAGGCCCTTGTCACTGCAAGGATAGACTCCTCCAGGCAGGAGGAGCACCATGAAGCAGCTTGTTTTACAATAGGTCAAGTCTGGGAATAAAGCAAACACCCCACCACTCCCACTGCCTTCATTATTAACCTAAGTGTTAAATTTGGGCATCCTGACACATTCTACTGTATTGCAGTTACAACAAAACTGTAATTCCCACCAGGGTGAGATCACTATTTAACGTACGTTACATTACTCTTGTTCCTAGGGTTTAAGGGAAGGCTGCTAAAAAAACCCACTGCACTGGAAGAGTATGGAGGTGAGGAACATGCCTTCCATCATAACATAAAGTTGTTTTGGAAGACTGTGAATGCAGTTTGAAAATGTTATTAAAAAAATGCAAGTAGTGGAGCTAAAGTTCATCAGTTCACACCAGCCCAAACAAGCTGGAGTGTATTTTTCAGGCAGCAAGTGGTAGCATAGCTCCCAAAATATTTTTTTTTTTTTTGACTTTTTACTCTGTGTGCATGCGTGCTTAGACTTATCAGCTTAATTTTTGCTGCTGCTGAATGGTCTGATGGGTGCTTACCTTGGGCAAGAAAATCACTTATGAGCTTGAAGTTGAGCCTGTGCTGAGTTATACTGTTAGATTAAGATTCTCAATCAAAATTTCTCCACATGCAGCTCTAGTTTGCTTTTCAAATCTCCTCTACCCATTATTGCCCAAAAGTAAAAAATCATATGATTAAATAACTCTCCATCACTACAGACCTGGTCTTAAAAACTGGCATACACTACACAAAGGTGCTATAGCAAAATGAGCTTCTTCCACCTCAGTTGTAGTGAAATCTCTGCTATTTGCTCCTGTTTCACTGAGAGGTTTCTAGGAAGTTGCCAGGAAGCCACTGATGTGCAAACAGCTGTTGGGCACCAGCAAGGCTCAGCGCGTGGGACATGAAGAGAGACTTCCTGGATGTTCCATATTTACCGTGCATGAACTATCGAGCCCCTGAATATGCTAATGTGTTTGGCACGTCCAGATTTCCAGATGTCCAGCAACCCTGTCAGAGCAGTAGGGTTACTTTACTAGATGTCCAACTATCTTTGATGAATGCACAAAACCTGCACTGAAAGAAAAACGTCTAAGCAAAAAAGAGGGCTTGCTAAGAGAATTATGGACTCATAGCTTCTCTCAGTCTATTTCCCATACAAATCCTCTATAAATATTGACTACTGTCTTTCATCATACTAGAGTGCAACTGTGGAGTTGTTTATTGGCCTTTCATGGCCATTAAAAATCATTCATTCTTTTTACCAAAATGAAAAAAAAAAAAGGTAGGAAAAAAATGTGTTCAAGCCTCCTAGCTTAAGACACCAAAGATACCAAATCATTCACTTTTCAATCTCTGTGGATGTGAAAATATTTGATTGAGTTTTCCTGCTATAGACCCGTTTCAAATATTTTCAATTTTTTTTTTTTGCTGTTCCTCATTAAAAGCATTGCAACATTATGACATGCCTGAATTCTCAAAAATTTTTCATTTTTATAAACAGAAATGCAAAACCAAGCCAACAGTTGGAAACCACCACCACCTTCAGTTGTGTGAAATCTATCCTAAAATTCAGTCATCTGGACAATTCCCATGAGCCATTGGTTTTACCATCTTGAAACAGTTGGACTCCTCTCAGAGCCTATACACTGCTTTGATTCTTTTAGCAACACAGCCCAGAAGGAAAACTATCAATTGTAGTGAAATCTCTACAGTTTTCTCCTGTTTCTCTGAGAGGGAGACGTGGCCTGTCTAGCAACCCACCATAGCAATTGCTGTTGTACAACAGAGTTATAGGTTCCTCGGTGTCCCCAGCCCATTGGACACATCACAAACCTTGTCAGCAAGTGAAGCATTCCACATACCTTGAGCAAGCCCAGGCTTTGAACATTTTTAGCAACTACATCCAGATATGAAGCAGAACAAATAAATAACGACTAGACAGGTTCCCTAAAAAAACGCCACATTCCCTACATATTATTCTTACTCCTGTCAAGAGCTTACGACACTCCCTCACTTACACACTGCTGATACAAGAGAAAACACGCTGAATTCGGCATGTACGTGAAAACTGTTTCCTCAGGCAAGTGATTATGGTCTCTGTTGCTTCTCGAGTGGTAATGGAGTCCCTAATTGCTCTCCTGACTGATTAAGCTGTTCCTGGTGTTTCATTTTCAAAGTACTTAAAGTTCAGGTAAATCACACTTACCACATGACCTCTCCTATTTTATGACTTTTTGCCATAGAAAGGCAAGAGTCATATATGTTTCCTTTTCGCTATTTATTTTTACATAAGCTACATATTTTTAAGTGGAAAAGCACAAGAAATTAATATTGTGTAGCTATTAAGGTATTGTTAATCTTTTGTGCAAGTACTTTGCTGGTTTGCAACATCCATAACCATGTGTTTACAATTAAGCCTGTGCTTAAAACCTTTGTGAAAATGAAGGCCTAATGCTTGTCAGCCTTCAGACATTTATTCGACTGCTAAAATTACTTACAGTATTCTGGTGAGATCTTGGTTTCCTTCTGGGTTTTCTTTTTCCTGCTCTGGAAAATATATGTCAGTTTACAGCATCTGTTGCTATAACCTCTCTGGTAAACAACCTGGCAAAGTGTTTGTACACACACCAAGCCCTGGTGCTACCTCTCCAAAGCACAGGTAACATTTTCTCAAACAATAAATACAAATACCAGAGAGTATTTGTTGCTTCAAACAAGATTTTGGCAGAAGTACAGAGAGGCAGTTTATTCAACTCTTCCTCCTGTAGAGAAAAATCCTAAGGCATTTAATAATAAATACCTTAATTTTAGTGATTTTCCACAGCCTTGCAAGAGGAAGTGTTATCCGAGTTCATGGTTCTAAACTTCTACTGAAAAGATGATCCCTCTCTGGTAAATTCCGGGGGCTTGGAGAGCAACATACACAGAACCTTATTAACCATCTGTATAGTCTTCTTGATTTAACGTATGCTATATTTATTAAGAATTTTCCATTTGAGCTCAAACTGCACATAAATCTGAAGCATGTCATTTGGGCTCCTATGGCCATTACAACATCTCAGTCTCACTGGAAACTTTTGTTTCATTTCTAAACCATTGCAGACATTCCTGTACTAAGTTAACTGGAGACCTTGCCACTCGCCGCAGTACAGATCACAGTGGATCTGGCTCTGGTTGCGGTTATCTATGAAACCCTTCCCAGAACAGAGCTTCACAGTGGACTTTGCCGTGCATATCATGCAAGAAGGGAGAGAAACCCACTCCGGTGGTACCACCAGTCTTGGGTGCTTGATGGTGGCTACCACTCAGGTGTGGTCGCCCTCTCTTGTCCATCATTTGTCAACAGACTTGGACAGTCCCACAGATTTTTGCCCAGGGGAGGACTGCCTTGAAAGCCCAGTGAGGCAGCGAGGAGTATTCCTGCAACCCCGGATGACAAATTTTTCTTCCTCACCAATTTCTAACACAAAGACCCCACATAAGGAATTTGTGAAGGGGTAGGAGCAGGACAGGGCAGGTGAAAAGTCTGACATAACTGTGGCCTGACACAGGTGAGAAGCCTGAAGGACACAATCATCCCTCTGTGTAGAAGATAATCTCTTTAGGGCACAGCTATGTTTATTCAGCCTCTGGCACAATGAGGCTGGGAAACAAATATAAACCTAATAAATATTAAGTAAATAAAAGCATTAAAGTAGCAGCAAGCATAGCTGCAGGGACTAAAATTTCATTTTTTTCCCCTTTTATTCCCCCAGTTGCAATCTTTCAATAACTTCTATTGTTATTATTATTGCAGTGTGGCATCATTGGTACTCAACTAAGGAATAAAATGCAACTCATGATACAAAGCAGGGAACAGACATTATCAAGGAGTATTGGAATACAAAAGGAATACTTCTAACTGGAGTCAAGTGACTAAATTCAGGGTGCAGGGATTTTTTTAAAGCCTAAAGAAAGGGCTGGTGACATTCATTTGGAGCTGAACATCTAAATCTCTTTTAAAATCACTTTGACATTTTTAATGATTACCCCAGTTTTACAGCTGGAAAATCTGAGTGATTTTCACATAAGGTAAGAGTTGGTCTTAAAAAAAATCTTATATATTTATTCATTATGCAAAATTAGAAAACATTTTCTTAAGCCTGTAAACCATACGAAATCTCTTCTTTGTCACTATCAGAAGTGAGGAAAATTACATCCATGTCGGTTAATTAAACTGCGTGTCTACCTATTTTCTGGGTTGCCAGTGGGATAAATGGCAAAGTAACAGTAATACATATTTTAAATTATGTATTTGTTACAATTTAAATTTTGTCAATATTTTTTTATTTCGTGTTATTAGCTACAATAACCAACTACAGCACCCAACTCCTGTGCTGATGCTATTTGAAAAATTAATAAAACTGTATCTTACACTCCAACATAAACCACCAACTAAACTACATGCCACATCAGTGTGGAAGCAAAGCACAAGAAAATAAAGGATTTGCTGCAGAACCATGTAATTACATGCAGAATTTTAACGTTGCTTAACAAGAAATTTCCCTGAAAAAAAAATATATAAGAAAAAGGAAGATTAATGCTCCACTGCTTGCTTTTAAGCACATCCAAGTCGTTTCAGTCCAAACAGAAATAGCATACCTTGGAAACTTAATGACCCATGCACTTATTTTTCTGTAAGCAATAAAAGAGCAGCACACATGCAGTGTAGGTTCTATCACTGAGTCATCAGCAACTTTACCTTCAGCAAAAGAGGTTTGACTACCGTTTATACAGAGGCTAAAGAGTACCTGATGGCTAATACGAAGAAATTCTCTGAACTTCTTTAACATGGATTCATAGTGGAGTTTTAGTGATGCGCAGCACAAAAGCTGACATTTTCGTGTACATTTGGTACATATGGCATTCGTTTATTCTGAGACGACCCATTTCCTTATCATTACAAGAAACAATAAAAAGGGCAGTCAAAGACAAAATGACAGGGAACTTGGTACTCTGGAATGAACAGATACCATATGTATATTGTATACACCAAACTGAGTTTAGTTCTGAAACACAATCCCTTTTTTTTCATAAACCCACATTCTAGCTGTGTATAAACGTTTGCTTCTACACAACCCTTCTAAACTACCTGGCATTGCTCTATGACTGAAATTAAAGGGCAAAAACACAGTAGGAGCCTGTTTTTCAACGTATTATCAAATTTCTCAAATCTAGCCCTACCCCATCTACTCTTACACCAATGTGAGCGCTGTGCAGGCCGTGACCAAAGGTCTGATTCTGTTCCTTTTTATTCACACAAAACAGCATATTTTCCAGTGGCTCCACGAGAAGAAGTTAACTATGCATCACAATTTTATCTAACGTGTCCAATGTTTTTAAAAGAACAGCTTCTTAATATATAGGCAGTCTCGAGAGGTCTACAGATTCACTGAAGCATGAAGACTTTGCTTGGACCAACTCCAAATGTGAACTTCAGCCCAGAAGTACATGGGAGGGCTCAAACCCAGCACGGTGACCAACCTTCCTCTAATCAGACTGAATTCAGTTCATCAAGCGGCATGCCAAAACTGCACGGCAGAGTCTAAGATCAAAGGTGTGGATTCAGAAGTACATTTGTGCCTCCATATTTCAAGGAGCCCAAAGTCTTTGTTCACAGCCCAGCATTAACTTCTGCAGCTGTTTTGTGCAATTTTGTAACTTGTGCTGTTGTGAACATGCTATCAAAAAAACCAAACCAAAACCAAACCAAAACCAGACTGTCAGGAAAAATGAAAGTTTGAAACACAGAATGGCACCACAAACATGCCACATCATGTTAGCTACAACACAAATGCCTCTCATTACCAGTATAGTCTAAGTTTGTTTTTCCCCTGTCTCCCTTTCGATGACTTTCTCTGTAACCTGTGGATATCACCCGTATCTATCCTGTTTAAACTTGACTACAAAGTCACTCTTTATATCTCTTAGTCAGAACAAAGGGTAGGTAACTAAATGTTTCTTACTTATTATGTTGGAAGAATGAAAATATCTCTGCAGAGAGTTTAAAAAAAAAAAAAATCAATAAAAGGCAGGGTGTCGTTTCTGCAGCAAGAAAGTTTCCATCCCAGTGAGTAGTCAGGCATCAAGACATTCACTTCTTTAAGTATAAAAACTGTCTAACTTTCAGCAGCCAAGCTCAAAGTTAATGCATCAAGTGACCCGTCAGGATTTCTCCAGACAGCGGGTAGCACTCTCACAGAGCAAGGCCCTTCCTTGCCAAAACAACAGAGTTGAACAAAAGGAGGACTCAGAGGATATAAAAAACTAGAAGTTAGAAAACCTTGGGTGTTCAGGGGTAAATCACAGCATGGTTTAATAGCACAGTCACCACTTGGCTCTGCACCCACTGCAGAGAGCGGAAGCCTCACTGTTGGCTTGGTGCAGGACAGATCTAGCAGCGGGAGGGAAGGACATTCTGGTCCCACTTTTCTGCTAGCTGAATGCAGGGGGGACACAAGCCACATCCTTTGCAGGCTGGCAGAGCTGAGGTCCCCAGGGGACATGGGGCTCCTTCCTCAGACTAGGAACGTGCCTAGAAATCACTGTATGTGTCCAAATACCTTTTTTTCTCCCCTAGCGATGCTCTCCCTATCTGCTTACTAAGTCCTGATATTTTCAACTGCAAGGACTATGGAAATTTATCACCAAGGTTAACTAGATATTAAGATAACACAGATATTAGGGGCTTAAAATACACAGAAGTAGTTCCATGATAACATTTCATTCCTACTTTTCCACCTCTCCAGGAAGATTTAGAAAGCCACAGCAGTTCAGAAGTGTGTCATGAATTTAAGTTGAAATGACAGCAGCAGAGTTTACCTGGGCAAATAATACAAATGACTGTGATTTTTTTTATGGGAGAATCCGCAAGATTTCTGAATTAATTGACAGCACGGTAAGACCAGGTCAAAAAAACTGAAGAGAAAGAAGTTTCAATTAAATAATTTTTAGTGAGGTGCCACAGTGATTCAACTACACATAAAGGACCACACAGTTTATCAAGGACTTATAGCACAGCTGGACAGCAAAGTTACAGAGAAATGCAGTGTCTCAATTATGTACTTCTGTAGACACTTGCTGTTTAAGGATACTGTCCTGATCTCAAAACCCCATACTTTTTTTTTTTTAAATAAAAAATTTAAGCTATTTGTTTTCATAATAGAGCATTTTCATTTGAGGATATTTTCTCCAAAACAGGAACAAAGCAAGGTTTGAAATATCTGAATACAAAAGCTCTGTTTTATTCTCAGCTCCACCTCAAAGATTGCTCAGTATTGTTGAAAAGCTTTTCAACTTCCATAAGTATTGGTCTAATAGCTAATATCAGATAAATATTAAGAAATAAAAAGCTCTAAGGCAAACCCAGTCTATAATTACCAATTAACTGTCTACCAAATTATATCACAAAGTCATGGTTTTCCCCTTTACTTTCTGCTTTGTTTAATGGCCTCTTTTTAGGATGCAAGAAACAAAAGTGTCACGCAGACAAAGCCAGAACTTCTATTTAAATGAGCTAAGAATGTTTATACAAACCATGCACACTCAAACAAATGTGTAGCACATCTATAATATGCTCATTGTTCCTAAACATAAGATTTGTCATTGTACTTTGACAGATCAGATTGTTCTCTTTTTTAATGCTCCACTTAATCTATTCACACTTTCTATTCCTAAATAATTCTAGTGTCAGTTTTTGTGCTGCTGTAATTTAAAGGCCATGTTATAATTGTTCCAACGAGGGTACGCTGAAAAGAGAAAGAAGGAGTAGAGCTGTAGAGGAAATCCCTCTTCTAATGCCAGGGGAGAAGCAGTCAGGATACGACAGTCTGCAGCCCTTGGTGGGTCCAAGAGAGGCATCCAGGAGGCTGGTGGGGCTGACCTCCTGAGGGGTTACTGGCGAAAGGACTGGGACCCTTGCCAAGCCTTTGCCATCCAACAGAGCTTGCTCCCATTTGAAGTGATTTTCTGTTCTAGTAACTCACTAAGCTCTGATGTGATTTTCTATTTCAATAAGGGACCTACGAGCAGAGCGGTCTCCTGACTTTCAAATAAAGTTATCAGCAAATAAGGGCAGACAAAAAAAATGCTCATTTATCTTTACCCTAAAAGAAAAGTGGGATTTTAATGAACTGTGCTTGTTTTTCTCAAATTTTCCTCATCTCTGGTTGGAAGATTCATAAATTATACACATTTTGTTTGCTTGCTTGTTTTTTTAGCTGACATCTTAGCATAAAGCCAAACAACTTCATGGGGGATTTTCTTTCTTTTTCTTTTTTTTTTTTTTTTTCAATTGAAATTTTTCATAGAGTCTTTGCCTAATTGTTGTTGGTTTTTTGTCCACTTTTCTTCCAGGGAGAGAAAAATTGCTTTTGCTCAAGTCTCTCTTTGAAACTTTGATTTAAATGCAAACATGAGTGCTCTAATGCAATAACCAGAAGAGTAACCACTCTACCTCTGAAATGGCTAGAAAATTCTAGAGGACAACCCACATTCCCACCCACTCACTTGGCTTATATTTTGTGTAACAGCAAATGCTTAAACTGGATTGGGAAGAAAGGAAAGATCACTGATAGTCAACAGAACCAACGTAGATATAGAACATCTAAAACAACACTAACTGAGAATCTTGATAAACCACGTGTATTAATCTTTACCAACAACATAAAACTTCATATCTTGGCAAGGGTGGAAGTTTATTACGGAAAACTGAGAGCACAGAAATATCAACAGAGCCTAAAATTTCTACACGCACAAAGAATTTCCTTGATAAAAGTTTCAGACAAGTATTTATTACTTCAAGAAATTATCATGCAGCCAATATTATACCTTTAAGGGATCAGAGGAAAGCTGCTTGGTCATGACACGCACCCTTCTTTCAGTACAAGATAATTTCCCAGCAACGTCTTTTCCTAGGAACAAGTCACATGAATCGCATGGCATTCTGCTTTCACAATGAGGGCACAAGAAAGTTAATTCCTAATAAAGTGGGTGTGCAGCTGTCCCAGAGGGACAACTCAGGGTGTGAGTCCCCATAAACCACCCAGCCTACATTCATCATCAAAGCTCCTTTCAGTGAGCCAAGAGTGGCTGACAGTTGCAGAGGACAACTCCCAGTACTTCTTTTACAACAAATTTAGGAGGGAACGAGTTGCCTCCTGGAGACTATTATCGCTACTGAGTACACAGAGGGCACCCAGCTTTCGGGCAAACTGGGTGGGATGGAAAACCCAGCAGTGCTGGTCCAGGCAGCTTCATTGAATGAGAGCTCTCTGAGGACTTCAGGTGGTGTCCTGCTGAGGCGGGACAAGAAGACCGGAGAACACCAGTGTTTTCTTAGCTGCTTTGGTTCTTATACCACTTTCTGTACAGATCAAGTAGGACTGCAAGAATTTCTGACAGTATTGTAAAACTACTTCTCCACAGTCACATTTGTCCTTTTGCTCCTGGGGCTCACTTGGCACAAAGCACCCTGTTCCTCTGCCCATCAGATTAGATCAAATTACATGCTTTTACTGCTCCTACAAGCTAATGCAGCAGACCTACAATTAAGTGAGGGATGGTTTAGGGTCTAAATGGAACTAATGTCTGGCCCTAGAAAATGCCCTGGGTTCTATGGGGTTTTTTTCCTCCTTTAAATGGATATTTTTTTAGGCTCTTTTCCAAAAGTTAAGCCCCTGAAACAAGTCAGAATAGTAAACCCACTCACCCTATTCACAATTATTGTTGCTCCCAAGCTGTTTTTAGCATCTCTGACAAATTACTCTTTATACAATATTGCCCTTGTAATGGGAGAATGAACTGGAGGCAGCAACGTGATGTCATTCAACTTAGTATTATATCAGCATTTACAGGAAATACATTTGTTACTGTGACTATGGACATAGGCTAAACTCTGCAGCCCTATTTTTCTCCATCTTGAGAATGGAATGGAATACAAGATAATATTAATTTGGAAGAAAAAAAGTCAGAAAAACAACCAATCTTAGAAGCCCCTCCTTCCCTGGCAGGAAAGCAAGAAATACCAGAGGTGTTAGAAGCCCTCTGGCACCGCAATTCCTGAAATTATGACAGAGCCTTCGAATTTGTTCTGGCTAGTTAGTCTGAAAACTTCCTAGAGGGAAACAGATAAGTGGATAACAACATGATTATTGCTCACAGGCCCCATATGGAAAAGGAGTGTAATTTCAGTGCACTGATATGATTATATTTAATTTGCTTGCTATAGGTTGCAGCATGCTGTCTGCTGAGGAGGACAATCAGATAACCCTCTGAACGGTGCTCATGGAATTCAGAGCTTTTGGCACCAGTGCTGAAACAAGATTAATGGCAACGTGTTCCACTTTGCCTTGAAGTAGGTTTGCATCTTGTTTCACTAAATATTGTTGTTGCCAACATCATTATTTAAATAAAATAAAAATTTAAAAAAAGAGGATCCAGAAACAGAAACCTGGCAATATGAGGAACAGAGAGGTCTTATTTGCATACATATTCCTCATTGATACCTGAATTTTATTAACTGAGCATGCTGTGTATTTTCTTCAGCTTTTAATAGAGCAAGAAAGAATTTTTTTTCTAACCTGCTCCAGGAACCTCAAATTTAGCAACAATTTAGCCTGTCCATTGAACCTTACAGGGAAACGAACAGCTGAATTTTCACATTTGAAATAAGGTGCCAGATAACCTGATTCACACTGTGCTCACTTCCTTTTCCCTTGCTGCCTTTGCTCAAAGTTTTATACACCACACTTGATAACTAGCTTAAAATACTTACCCAAGTCAAGGCACTTGTTAAAATTTGTGCTACTGGGAAGTTTGATTTTTCCAGAAAACCATCATTTTTTAATTCCTCCTGCTACCCATTAAACACTTCTATCTCCTGTATAATAATGAAGTAAATAAGTGTAATTTCTTGTACACAAAATGAAAGTGCCTACAAATACCGTTCAATTAAGTAACAACTGATTATTGAAACCATGAAGAGTTAATATAAGCCCTTGTCTCTCTTTCTTTGCCCTGGAGACCTGTCAAAATGTAATTATTTTCCACACTGATGAATTTAGATTTTTGGATCTTTTCCAGCTATGTTCAACTTTCAGATTACATTCTCCTACTTACTCATTTGTGACAGACAGAGCCCCTTGGGTAACCAGCCAGCCCAGTCTTTTCCAGTCTTGCTTTTTTGGGAACTCCACCCTTGGCGAGATCTGTACCCCTGAGCTATTCCACCCAACAGGAAAACAGTTTTTATTGTGTAACGTGCCTTGTTGTACACTGCAGAGGACTCGAAGCTTTCTTAAGGCCTGATCTCGTCCCACGTCTCTCAGACACAGCACCAGAAACCAGCAAAAACCTTTCCCTTAACATCCAATGCACTACATTGAGAAACAAAGGCCTGACTTCTTTTTTACATTTTTTCCCCTCCTTTTCATGCAAACTTTTACAGTGGAATAAGCTAAGTACCCACAAGGACTGAGGTTATTTTTATTAAATGTGTCATTTCTCTGGACATGTAGGATACTCTCAGAGTAAGGAAAAAAATGTGGTCTGGTATAAGATTTTGTTTTATTTTTTTTTTTTAAGTTAAATGGCGTGTTAGTCTTTCTTTAATTTCATTCATTCATGACATATATGACTTTTCACTTCCATTTCCAGACCATTCAACTTTGGATACAAAAATGGAGTGGTCTGAAACAAGACACTGAAAATCAGATGTGGTTGGATTTTCCAGAAAAAGAAATTACCATGGTATTTCCCACAAATTCCAGTTGTGTGCAAGTCAGGCTCGACCTCTGAGAAACCTTCGCTCTTTGAATGCAGAATTCTCTTTTTCGTCTTGTTTTGGAAAGCATTATTTCTTATAACTATGTGCAACAGAAGGCACACAAGACAATCAGTTCAGTATTAATTCAGGGTACTCTCTTTCCTTTTGCATTCCTTCTTGCTAACAAAATTTGGATGCCTACATATATTTCTGTAGCCCTAAAGCTTTTAGGCCTTTCCTATAAGCCATTGACAGAGAAGGGAAAATGATCAATGGACCAACCTCTGGTCTGATTCTATTTGACCATTTTCACAGCTTTGTAGAGGTTTTCTGAATCATTACAGAATCCACTGCGCCGATCAAGTTTACCTTTAAATTTTCTACAAACTCTATTCAGATTTTCACAAAATTCAGAGAATGTACAGTTCTGTGCATGACAAAATTAACATTACGTGGCCAAAATTATTCAGTCTTCTTCAGCCTGTAGAGCGTATCAGTCATTCTTTGGGGAAAGCAACACTGTTATCTCTGTTGAAATAAACTACCACTAGAAAAATAAACCTGAACTGTAAAGAGATTGTTGGACAGAGGTGTACATGTGGGACCCAAAAAGCCATCTGTTGAAGTCTGGTCTTTTTTGTTAGATTTCTCCTGGTTTATTAATTAACATTTGATTGCAATAGTAGCATAATTCCAAAAATCTTAAGAGAGACTCTTTATCTGAAGAAGTCATCTTGCCTAAAGGTTATTGAAACAGCCAATTCCTTTTTCTTTTAAGAATATAATGATGCTATACTAATATATATATTAATATTGCTTTTAATACACTGTTAGCTCATTATCAAAATTACAGGCTGTAAAGCACAACTAGCAAAACAAAGTTTGGGAAAATGTTAATTAGGAAAACACAAAGATTTGGTGTGTTGGAACCACTGCAGAAAACAAAACAGGAGGAACAAGAACAAGGTCAGCTACACTAGAAAGTAACTTCTGATACCATATCAGTAAGGAGTCGTATTGTACAGAAGTGTTGTTTCTTAGTGTTCTGTAAGTCTGTTGGTGCCACTATTACCTGGTCTTGGCTAATATTTGGGCTGGAGCATCTCAGGTTGAGAGAGTTGCTGTTGTTCAGTCTGGAGAAGAGAAGGCTCCAGGGAGACAGTATAGCAGCTTTCTGTTATCTGAAGGGTCTTCAGGAAAAGTAGAGACGGACTTTTTACAAAGGCATGGAGTGATAGGATGAGGTATAATGGCTTCAGACTGAAAAGAGGAGATATTTAGATTAGATATGAGGAAGACATTCTTTCCTGTGAGGGTGGTGAGACCCTGGCCCAGGATGCCCAGAGAAGCTGTGGCTGTCCTATCCCTGGAGGGGTTCAAGGCCAGGCTGAAGAGGGCTTTGAGCAAGCTGGTCTGGTGGGAGGTGTCCCCTGCCCATGGCAGGGGGTTGGAATTCAGTGATCTTTAAGATCCTTTCCAACTCTAAATGTTCTATGACTTCTCTCTTCCTGATTAAGACCAATACTCTTAAAATCCTCCCACTGGGGTGTGGGAGGAACAAGTTCAAAGCCTTCAGGTGCCTCACCAGCATGAGCCGAGTGTTGACCCATGGAGAGGGCAGGCTGGCTGCAAGGGCAGAGGCAAGCAGAGCAGCATGGAGTCATGCACTCTACCACATCACTGTATTACTCTGTTCCCAACTGCTCAGCACAAAGGGGTCCCTGGTACAGAGAAAGAGAAGCAAGAAGAAAGGAAGAGGATCACCATAACAGATAATTTAGGGCAATTAAGTTGATTGCAGATTTTCTTCCCCTAGGCTGGGTGAAATATAGGAGATTTTAAGTAAAGATATCTTCTCTGTTTTGATTTATAGAGCTGGCAGGGAATTCCAGATAACTGTGTTGTTTTGTACAGCTGGTGATGTTGTATGTCAACAGTAATTGTCAAAAGGGGTTACTTTATTCATTTTTCCAATGTGTTTTCTTTGCTTGACACAGTGGTGTTAGTGATGTGATTTGGTTCCTTTCAAATCTTCCCGGATTTCAAATCATCTGGTTTCAGATCATTTATTTGCCTCAGAACGTTTGATCCTGCACCTTCTCCAAATCAGAAGCTGGTGCCCTATCCTGGGAGACCAGACTACTAACCTGGTGTTATGCATATCAGGAAAATATCATTGCCAAACCTAAACTATTCTTTTGGTTTTAACCCTTAGTGTCTCAATATTCAAGCCCTTGTTTGTTTTGTATATATTTCACACATTAGATTCAGTCACAAAACCACAGCTCTGTATTTCCTTAGTGAAAAGATACTCTTGAGACTGTAGTTGCAGAATAGTATAACCTTTGGTTTCCAATAACTACATGAAGAAGCTCCTTTCCTGAGCACTGCACTCTCTTCCCAAACTTCAGAAATAATTCTCCACGCACAGCTCTGCAAAGTTTCTAACAGAAGCTTCCTTGGGACCAGGGGCACTCTTCTGCTGCCCATGGCCTCAAAACCACCCAGCCAGGGAACAGCAATACTACACAAGCAACTACTCCTGCATGATGATAGTCAGAGATTTAAAATTTATGAAGATTAGTCTGGCCATGATTGCAGAGCTGGAGTGAGGAGTGCTGGGAACTGTCAGTGAGTGTCAGAGCCGGGAAGACATCTCCCTTTTTAGCACTGCTGCCCTGGGTGTTTCAATGTTTGAGCTGAAAAGAAGATGTCTCTGCTGTGATGGAGGTGTGAGTCCTCCCCTCCTCATTCATACATCTCGCAGGGGAGAGAGGAGGTAGAAGGCAATGCTTCCACTCCACATCCAGGGGGAAGGAAATCTAGGTATGCACCCCACAAGACAGCCCCGAGCACTTATCTCAGACAAAGATTCTCTACTAATACCAGAGGTTATCCAGACTTTTGCATGCCTACATCTGCCACAAAAAATATAGCCTATCTTGTGCTTCATTTATCGTTATACTTGGTGATCCTTACAAGAAAAACCACAATGCACATTCAAAAGAGACAAGTTTGAGGCATTATCACTTGTTTAATTTTCTTTGGCATCAGCGTGCCTGTGTTTAGTAGGATGTCCTCCTGTCAGATCTGGCTCATTTGGAACGATAAGATTAACATTACAGGAGAGAGAGAGAGAGAGAGAATGTATTGGTAAGGATAATTGTATGACATTTTTGTACATTCTATAAACTTAAAGTAGTAGAGAAAGGAGGAGGAGAAGGAGGAAGGTCTACAGAGCTGCAGGAAGGAACAAACAAACAAACAAACAAAAAGTGCTACTAAAATAATTGCAATCAACTGGAAATTTTGTTACGGCCTAGGAAGAAACAGAGCCTGGTTGCAGTCTCTGCCATCAATGCCATGTAAGCAAGCAATTCATCTAGCATCCCAGCTGACAAAAACTGTGTTGTTTATTTACTCCCAAAGAAAAAAACAATTTCAGAATATATATCCATTCATCATCTGAGCAACAGAACTGCTGTTGGTCAAAAGTTTCCTTAGAAACTTGTCTGTACCTGTTTTGCCAAATTAATATTTTTTGTCATGAAATGCAGACTACTACAATATTTATTTTTTAATTATTCCGTATTCAGATAACTGGGTTATTTCATTCTGGGTGAATTCAACCAAAATCGAAATACTTAACTCTATCTTTTTCTTTTTTTTTTTTTTTTTTTACAAGACATGTCATTAACAAACTCTTATCTGCCATGCTGTTCTGTGGAACATGTAATTCAGGTGATATATGGCCTCTCTTTGTAAGGAGATCCTGTCTCAGGTATATCAGAGCTGTATGATGGAGCAGAAGAGTCACATTATTACCTCACTGAAGCTGTGGCCTTCTTGCATGAGGTACTCTAACATCTACTCTGCTGGGAATACTGATTCTTTGTAAAGTATCACAAGAGATTATTTAGAGGCTGTGGGGAATTTATTCCTATGTCCCCTGCTAACGAACTTTGCTGTTTCCAGGTTTCACTAAACCCTTTGGCAAGGAGAAATCTGGCAGCCCAGATAATTCCCCCAGCATTCTTGTACAGAAACTGTGGCAGCACTTGTTAAACCATTGATGATCCATCCAAAAATCCATCAATGCATTCCCACAGTTTCCAAACCTATTTTCTTAGGTTTATAGAGCCATTGTCCAAGATTAATAAAGCAAACACAAAAATTAATAAATAAATGTTTATCCCTGAGCAATGTATAGTAATTTACTAGTCTGAATTTTAGAAAACTATTCATTTATAGTAGTGAAAGGTGCTATTAGGTAAAGAGTGGGGATAGGACACTTACAAACATCGGGAATAACACAAATAAACAGGTTAACCTTCTATTTCTTGGCTGTCACCTAAAGGCTGACTTCCTTGGATAGTACCTTTGGATTTTTCCTTTCTGCTTTTTTCTTTCCCCAATTTCAGTGTGGAGATAATTATTATCACTTTGAAGATAAAGAGCTAATGCCTCCACCCCTCAGATATTTTTACACCGGTATCTCCATGTATAATTCCATATAATCCAGACCCTAAATTTTACTATTACTCAGGCAATTACAGAGAGGATAGCTGGAAGGGACTGATGGAGGTCTTCAGTCCAGTTTCCCCAGCTGAAACAGAGCTGTTGCTGGCACTAGCTCAGGTTGTAGGTGGCTGCCCTGAATGACTTCAGACTGCACAAGTCACCAGGACTCACAAGATTAAGACGCACTTATGTGCCTACTAAAACAAGACCTGCCTCCTCACTTTCCTTTTCCTTTTAAAACAGGTGGTGCTTTCTTCGGGCTGTCCCTTTAAAAGCAATTTGTGCCAAATATCAGTAAAAGGATCCTGGCAACACTTTTTAATAAAAGGCAAGTCCCACTTACCACTTTTGATATTCATTTTAGTAACATTAATCACGATGAATTCATTCAACATGTCGCATGACTGCTGTAATTTCTTAGGAATTCCATTTTCATTTAACATTAATTAAAAAGCACTTATTATAGTGTTACCAAAATTAATTCCTGGTCTGAAGCCCTGTCTGCCAAGTTTCAACCTTCAGCAAATTATTATGGGTGAGTTACAGACCCTGGGAAAACGAGGTCTATAATGGAATATTAACTGTAGTGATGCATTCATCACTATATTAGAGTAAGGGCAACGTTCAGGGAGATGGTGATCTTCCAAAATAATGCACTTCATGATCCTGCTTTTGTCTAGCCCTTTAAGAAAGTTATTGAAGCCCACAGAAATTACAGATAGTTAGCAAGCTTGTTTAATCCAATAGGGTTTGTGAGACACTCTAGCCTTCTTGCTTAGAGTTTGTTTGTTGATTATGATACAGTGATCGGACTCAGGATATTACCTCTTCGGTAATTCAGCTTCCTGCTGCTGAAGCTGCACAGACACCGCAGCAATATTTTTTGATACAGCCCAGCAGCGCTAAGTGTCGTTCATTAAAAGAAGATTTATTCACATACATCTGTCTTGAATCTGTCATATTCTCGTTAAAGGGACTCAGGCATTTGGTATGTCTTTTTTTTTTTTTTTCCTTCATCTATGACATTCACCATGGAGTATATAATTTTACTTTTCCCATATTTTCAGCACCAAAAGAAAAGTTTTGTATATCTTAAAGGATTTTGCTATATCCTGTTTTTGTAAGAAAACCTAGTGAGACCATGAATTATATAACAGACCTTCCAGGAGGACAGACTTTTGGGCATTACTTTTATTCTTGTTTTATGCAAGTTCACACACCATTAGTTGGTCCCTTGTTCTGGCATCTTTCCTATAAAATTGTGAGCAGCTCCAAAGCCTTCCTGCTGAGCAAGTAGAAAACAAAAAAAAGAAAAAAAAAAAAAAAACTAAAGGAAAACAGAGGGATTTTTGCCAAGATTGGGATAGATTTTTCTATATTTTTTTTAACTGAATAAAGAAAAAATGCAGGAGAAAGCCATACAAGTCATCAGCATGAGAGGACTCTGTATGCCTTTCTTTTCCTTAACAGAATTTCATCCCCTGAAACAGTGCTGAACTTTGCAAGTATTTAAAACCGAAGAAGACCTAAGGTATGTCTGCAATAACAAGTGACAGAAGGGGCTTGTGCTGCCCATGGTTCAGATGGACACGTTATAACCCAACTGAATGTATGGCTGAGACTAAGATATCTGCCTTGCTTCTAGTCCAGAGCTACCTCATGTACCAAGGGCTTTGAGGAAGATCAGAGGAGCTCTGATTGTCTGGACACAACTGGGAAGCCAGATCCCATAGTTCCCATCAATGAAAATCATATAGCTACTTATATTCTGCTTTGACATTAAAAAAACCAAAAAAAAACAAAAAACAAAAAGCAAACAAAAAAAAACCCACAACTGAAACGACCCCAAAATCACAAGCCTTGACTCTGGTCTCATGCATCAGCTTTCTAGGATTGTCTGGGTAAGTCCTCATCTATTGCATTGGTGAAGTATCCCCCACAACTTATCACCCTGTTTTCTAAGAACAGAGGAACACCCACCATTCAGCGACCGGCCAACACACCCAATGGGCAGCTGGTTTCAGATCATTTATTTGCCTCAGAACGTTTGATCCTGCACCTTCTCCAAATCAGAAGCTGGTGCCCTATCCTGGGAGACCAGACTACTAACCTGGTGTTATGCATATCAGGAAAATATCATTACAGTATTACAATGCCAAACCTAAACTATTCTTTTGGTTTTAACCCTTAGTGTCTCAATATTCAAGCCCTTGTTTGTTTTGTATATATTTCACACAATTAGATTCAGTCACAAAACCACAGCTCTGTATTTCCTTAGTGAAAAGATACTCTTGAGACTGTAGTTGCAGAATAGTATAACCTTTGGTTTCCAATAACTACATGAAGAAGCTCCTTTCCTGAGCACTGCACTCTCTTCCCAAACTTCAGAAATAATTCTCCACGCACAGCTCTGCAAAGTTTCTAACAGAAGCTTCCTTGGGACCAGGGGCACTCTTCTGCTGCCCATGGCCTCAAAACCACCCAGCCAGGGAACAGCAATACTACACCAGTAACTACTCCTGCATGATGATAGTCAGAGATTTAAAATTTATGAAGATTAGTCTGGCCATGATTGCAGAGCTGGAGTGAGGAGTGCTGGGAACTGTCAGTGAGTGTCAGAGCCGGGAAGACATCTCCCTTTTTAGCACTGCTGCCCTGGGTGTTTCAATGTTTGAGCTGAAAAGAAGATGTCTCTGCTGTGATGGAGATGTGAGTCCTCCCCTCCTCACTCATACTCACTCATTTGTCCTGAAAACAAACTGTTGTCTAAAAAAAAAAAAAAATGAGAACTTTCAGCAACAGCTTACAAAGAAACAGGAGTTCTGGAGTTCTTAGAACTCTGCAAGAGAAGCAGCTGTGTGACATGAACTCTTCAAAGCTACAAGCTCTAATTGCGTGCAGTGATCTATGAAAAAAAGGTTTAGGGTTGAGACTGGGATTACCAGACTGAACGTACTAAAGACTGCCATGACCTTAGTCAGAAATCAATGATTAACTACTCATTTACTAGCTCCTTGGTGCACATTTACTTTTTCCATGTAAAAAAAAAAAAAAACAACAAAACTGAAGAGAAGGTTTAAGCAAGGCACAAAGAAATTGCTCCTCAGATAAAAACCCAGCTTCTGCCTAACCTTAATACTATTAAGTGTTGAGTCACATGGCTGCTACCATTTAATATTCTGCCAGAATATATAAGAACAACATACATTAAGGGATTTTTTTTTTTTTGTCTTTTCTTGCAAGGAGACATCCATCACATTCAAGCAGCAACTTGCAATAGTTTGCTCTAAAATACACTTTGTGAGTAAGCGCTGCAGGTGAAGTTCAAAGCACACATCAATGGGTTCTGGGTCACGCACAGGCACACATCTGAGAGGAGGGAGAGGTCCCCCTGACATTTTCAGGTAAGAGTTTCTTATGTATTTTTCAGAGACTTCCTCTAAACCCTGCCAAACTCTGCCAACACATGTCTTTGGTATGAATAAAAGACTCAACTAAGAAAACGTATCTGTCACTAGCAGGAAATGTGCTACTCATTCAAATAACATTTTCAGCAAGGATGTGAGTTTCACCTAATTGATGACAATAATTCTGTGGAGATATTTCACTCCACTATTCAATTGTGGCCCACTATAGGCTTCTGAGTTGTTGGACAAGCACTTAATAAAGGTTATTACAAATCAAACTCTCTAAATAGATGCCTGGTTGTTTGCAGTATCAGTGAGAGAAAAAAAAAAAAATGTTCACAGCAAGGTTACTGAAAAAATGAAGAATAAAATAAAATGCTACAATGACTTGTGGTACTAAAACAAATATATAACAGAGGCAAAAGGTCACAAAAAATAAATCTATGGGGAAATAAATGAGAAAGGGATCCATCTTACTTCTGGCGTATGCAGTATTTTCTAATCTCATTGTAATCTCCCCTAATTTATTTATTTGCATGGTAAAGAAGAAAAAAAAAAAAAAAAGTCAAAGACCAGACTGGTATTATGCAAAACTTCAAACCTGATTGCAAGAGCTGAGGTCAAACAGGCAAAAGGCCTAGATTTCACTTAGAATTATGTACAGAGTGCCACTTCTGTAGCATACAGTCAGTGAATAAGGAGCACTAAATTCAAGTGACATTACCCTTATGAAACTCAAACTCTGTCCTGCAGACTGCTTGCACAAAGCAAGAAGTATTTCAGCAGAAATTTGGTTGAGCTTCTTCTGGTTTTGGGGAGAGGTGGTTTGTTTTTTGTTTGGGGGTTTTTTGTTTTGTTTTTCTTGGGTTTCTTGGTTTGGGTTTTTTGTTTTGTTTTGTTTTGTTTTGGTTGTTTTTTTTTTTTTGCTTTGTTGGTAAGGAGGCTAGGTTATCATCAGCTTCTGCAGCAAAGAGCAAGCAAGTAGGTGTGCCTGTACTGATACATTTTCCACACTTTAACTTTTTCCTGGTCATAAAACTGCATTTTAATAGGTTGTTTGGGGTTAGTTTCCTAGGCTTTGGAAAGAGAAAGGAGACATGGCTTAGCAGGTCATTCCATCCACACCCAGCTAATTCTGCAGATAATACTGAACTCCTACAAGGATATTACTAAAGAAATGCCATTACAGCTTCTGACTTTCCTCCAGTTTCCCAGCACCTTATTGAAAAGAGGCTTCATCTCAGTCTGACCGTCATTAGTACCTTTTGGTATATATTTCAATAGGCTTTACTCCAGTCCAATGGGCCTCACACCTAAGCTGCACAGAGGCTTTACAAGTGACCATCTAAGCTTCACCCAGTCCTTCTAGAGTCACTACTGCACAGAGGGCAACACTGAGGCAGGTGAGTAGATTGGATTTATAATACATTCATCTCAAATGGTGTCTGCATGCCCCTTAAGACAGTTTTTCCTTTTCTGAAATATCCTTCACTGAAGAAAGGATATAAGGATATGCTAACCTTATGACGTTTTTTAAGTATTTCTTTCATGTAGCTCTCTGTAAAATCTCACTGGTGAAACTAAGTGCTGTTTCTAAGACAAGCACCAGAAGAGTTGAAGCTTATAACATTTAAGGTGTAGCTACAAAACCACCTTGATACTTTGAGGTTGCAACTTAGTGAAAACAATTGGCCCGTTGCTTAATTTTATATGAAATATTCAGAACTATTATCTATAATTACTTGGGAACACTATAATTTTACACAGTTTTAGACCCTTGAATATTTCAATGATCTCAGTAGGTGAATTGGGCAACAGCTGTTTAAAAGGTTAAAATCCCATTTAACTCACCAAAAAAAAGGAAACACAAATGAAGAAACTGACAATTGGTTGTAAATCACAGAAACCCAGGTGCTACTGCACAGTGAAGAACTGTAAATTTAACTCTTTTTATTCTTTAAAGCTGAGAGCTTTTCCACAGGAGCTGAAGAAAATTTAGTGTCCAATGAACATTGAGTTTCCATTTCTCTTGACATTTCACTATAAAGATTAACTTGTTGTGGAGACATTTCTTAATTTCCTTTGAAAATCCTGGTTCCTGAGTCTATGGAGTCAGAAGTACCCCTTTTGGCTGCAGATCAGAGCTTTTTAAAGCATCATATCTCCCCTGGGTTGCCTAAAAGACACAGCCTTTGTTAGTGCGGATTTGGTGCCAAACCAAGACCTCCTGAGCTGGCTTCTCTGGTTTGTTTAAGTTCTTCAGAGAGAAACCAGGCTCCTTCTTCTGAAGGGGACTGGTGAGGACTGGTTGAACTGGGAAAAGGATACCAGTGCATTGTTAGAAATGAGTCAAAATTACCAATGAGGTGACGAAACAGGAGTACCGAAGTTGGGAGAGACAAAACATTTTTTTTTTCCCTAATCTTCAACTTGCAGAGTTCTGACTGATGCCTACTGACCTGTCCACTTTGCACATATGCAGAGGCTGTTATAAATTCCAGAGATAGAAAAGCCTTTTCTTTCTTCCCATACCCTCAGATGTAATAGCTGAATACATGAAGGAAGGACCTTGCAGGTAATGACCTTTACAAAATAGTGCTGGGCAAAACCTGTGAGGTGCAGATTTGGTCAGACAGAACATTTTTAGGAGGAAGGTGGGTTTTCATAAAACTTCCATTATGAAGCTTTCTTTGATCTGAGATGGGTTTTCCAGTCCAAACTCAGGAGAAAGAATCCATGCTAAAAAAGCCTCATTAGAATAAAGTTCCTCTCTGAACATGCCTTTGATTAAAATTCCACTTCAATGTGTCTTGGAAAAACCATGAAGCTTACAGGAGGTGATCTCAAAGATCTCTTCCAACCTAGATGATTAGATGATTCTAAGACTCATCTACGTAACGTTTAGGATGTTGACCTCTAGTGCTCTTCACATAACAAAGGTGGCTCTGCAACAAGCTCACATTACTCAACAGACGAGCTCACGCTTCAATCTTCCAGACGAGATAAAAAGAAAAGAAGGGAATCCTCTGGGCTAGTGTACTGGATCGGCTGAATTCAGTATCATGGAGGATTGGGAGGTTCTTACCTACAACCCCTCCCTTCAGCCATGAGGAATGGGAGTTATTTTCTTGCATGGAGTCAAGTCAAAGTGAGTAAGATGATATAATATTTGGAAAATTGCTCTGACTGGTGTAATTGGCACCATAGCAGTATTTTTCTGAAAGTAAACATCACTCTCTTTTAACCAATTGCTAAGAAATTTGTTGTGATAAAACTGTTTAACAAAATTTTTACAGCTATTCCTGTTTCTCAGGATTCTCCAAAACAATTTTTTTTTTTTTTTTCAGGATTTCATTTGCATATATACAAATACTTTTCTTCTCTCTGCCTTGGCATTTGTTGTAAGATATTATAGCTCCCGCCTCTTCTCATGTGGTCCCCTTAATAAAATACATTTTTCACGTTATTAATGAGAAGGAATAACTTGGGAGTTGTGGTTGTTTGAGAATTGTCCATCTCAACCACACCACACTTGCTGACACAGCACTGGGCAGTGACGTATCATTAATTTCATCTCTTCATCATTTGTTAGCTTGATTTTCATTTCCCTTTAAAATACTGAGTTTGTTGCAATAAAAGGTGAAAATGAAGAGTTCATTTCAATAACAATTTTTTTTTTAAAAAAACTTAGGTTTTATGAAGCATCACTCGGCTGAAATTCTGCTAAGATACACAAAATGACCAGTCTTCCTGGCATTAATCTTTCAAATTGTGTTCAGTATGTATCAAAATTCCTTCTATAAACAGGATTAATTTTTTTTATTATTTTTAAATTTATTTTTTTTTGCCATTTCAGGTAATGACACTTGACTTGCTCTGTAACGTGCAGGGAAGTCTGGTGAATGTTACAGTTGTTTGGCAGAGAGGAAGTGACTGCACCACTGACACTATCCAGAAGTGAGTGGTGATAAACCCTGGCACAGCAACAAAAAGAATAGCCAGGCAGAGTGACACGAGAACTTGTGGAGTACATTCTGCAGTTGGAGGCAGAAACCCACATGAACTCAAAACATAACCAGTTCAAATAAACCTTGTCCCTTGCAAGCTATAAACAGAGTAAGTTCAAGAGTGGATGTATTTGGTATGGCATGGAAGCAAAGTGAGATAAGATGTTTTCTTTTACTACTTCTTTTAATAAAGTAATTAAGTATATTTCGTCTCTATTATAAAGTACAATTCACAACATAATTAACTGTAATCAGTTCAGAGAGGTCCAGTTGTAGCTACCATCTTGAATTTATCTTTCAAGAATTTCCTGCTATTATTATCTTAGAGCTCTGGCAGTTTAATTGAGCCTGAATGGCAGCTCACTCTGTTAACAAAGTACAATATCAGACGTGCAGTTCAGAAAGAAACAAAAATGCAGCAGATATTTCCTCAGATTCTGATGTGCTGCTCATGTTTTAACTTTAAGCTGCATAAACTACATTACTTTCTACATGGTGTTCATGCTCCTATGTACCGCTTACGCTGAATTATTGCTGTCATTCCCGTTAGTGTGAAATACGAGCCAGTTAATGGATTTACCTTATTTCCATTCATGATAGAAACTCAGAAAGGGCTGAAAGAAAAAAAAAAATCTGCCTATAAGTGATGAAAAACCACACAAAATATTTGTATCTAAGAATGCATTTATAATTTAAGCCATTTTTGAGCTTCCAGTAAGGAAGTATTAAATTCCAATAGGTACTAACCCGCTTTAGCATGAATTCCAGTCACCCTAATCTATCTGTATATTCCATTCTGGAGTAATAGCTCACATCCCATCGCATCTAAAATAAACTTTTGCTAATGAGTTCAAGGGAATTGGAATATTTGCTTTGGCATCCTGGATATTTGTATTTCACAGACTTAGTCTATTCTGACATAATCAGCAACAGGAGAACACATTAACCTTTCTTTGGTGTCTCTAACTCAGCAAGTTTGATAGCCAAGCACAAAGTCAGGTAGTCTAGATAATTATTTAGGAAAACAAGAATCAAAGTCTTGAGAGAATAGTATGAGATTCTAACCTGTGCAGAGAAAGGTTAGATACAGATAATATTTGAACTATAAGTGCACTGGCCTAGGTTGAATTCTTTCTTCTATCTCAGTAGTTATCCTATTTGTTAGTCCAAGCAATGGTGATTAAGTTCTCATGCCAGGGCATTAAAACATTAAATCAGAATGGGAAAGACTAACTCAATTGATGGCAAATATATGACTCAGGCACTGATGGTAGCAATAATACAGAAGAGTTTGTATGTCAGCTTACAGTATACGCCTGCTGCATATTTTGGAAGCTCAAACACAGCTTTCTAGCAGCTGTTGACGACTGGAAGAAAGAGTGAGTTAAGTGAAAACCCTTAATCTTTTAGAGTTAAGTTATCAGAACCATCTGACTTAGGTGGTTCAGCTCCTCACAGAAGTGTCTTAACTCCCAGTGAATTGGGACTACAGGCACATAACATGGTAGTGCAATCCACCTACCGGGTACTTAAAGAAGGACTTATTGAGCATCCCATTAAGGGCACCCAAACTTACTGCAGTGCAGTCTCAGTAGAGCTGTACCCTTTTCTGTTCTTTTACAAGTTCAGCAGGGGAGAGCTCAAAGTTACCTGCGCCTCATTGCCCTGGGCTCTGTGGATGTTCTCTTGGGTGTCCATGATTTACTGAAGCACCCAGACACCTGCCATGCTTCTGCACTTTTATAAGTCCCATCTTTTGCATTCAGCAACTTTTCATGGTGTACATTCTACAGTTCTGGGTTGTTTGTTATCTTTCCCTGTGTGAAATCAGTGAGATATATACCTCGGCATGCCTAAGAAAAATGCAAGGGTTTTTGGAGAGATAAGGTATGTGGGGGTTTGATTGTTCAAAAACTAGATTGCTGTCCCACACAGAACTACAAGCACATCGGCTTTTTTGAGTTATTGAAGAAGAAAATAACCCACAACCTGCAACCAGAACAGTCCACCATGATGCTTTTCTAATGAATCAAAAGTGTCAGTAGAAAAATGTTTGTGGTTGAATGCAAATATTCTTTTCACCTCAGATGAAACGTGAACTTACATTTCAAGTGGAATTACATGTATTTCATTTTGGACACGTAATATTAAAACTGTTTAAAGTAAAAGAATGTAAAGTCTAGCAATAGCTGAAATTAACATTTCCAAATCAATCAAGGCTGTAGTACTCCAAGGTATTTTAGCACTTTACTCCAACTAGATTTCAAAAATCTGTTGCACAGCTTGGCATTATCAGTTTCCAAACCAGCACCATCAATATTCAGACAAATAATTTCTAGTAATAAAAATAATTCTGATGACCTTACTAAGCAGAATAAATTTTTGATGTCCTTCTGTCACTTCAGGGATATAATGTGAAATGTGATCTTAGTAATCAGACTTTTCTTTCTCAGAGTTTTGCAAGCCCAAAAGGACCAGGTCACCCCACCAGTGAGCTAATCCTCCATATTCATGTTCCATTCTGAAAAAGTTAATCAGACAGTGTGTTCATCCTCAGCAATGACCAAGCTGATAAAAGCAGAGGCTGTCATAGCGAGTTGGAGTATAGGCGGAATATATGTATAGAGATATCTAGTCACAGACAAATGGCTGGCAACAGTGCATTGACCTCTGCTGGTTTATGAGCCACTGAGACTCGGGAACACAGAACCACCTGTGAAACTGCAGAATAAGAGCCAGGAAAAATTCTGGCTCACATGACCTAATACCACTGCCAAGCCTAGCCAGGTACCTCATCCCACAGACAGACCTATTTAAGATAAATCCCTCACCTCCCTCCCCGGTCAGTGAGGGATAGTCCAAGCCTCACAGTGAAATCAACACAGACACTCAAACAGGATCACAGAATGGCAGAGGTTGGCAGGGACCTTCAGAGATCATCTCTGCCAAACCCCTGCCAAAGCAGGGTCACCCAGAGCACACTGGACAGGAAAGAATCCAGGCAGGTTTTTTATTATCTCCAGAGAAGGAGACACCACCACCTCTCTGAGCAACCTGTTCCAGTGCTCTGCCACACTCAAAGAACTTTTTCCTCATATTTAGATGGAACTTCCAGCGTGCCATATTGTGTCCGTTAAACGTGACTCCACCTTTCTTACCAGGGCCCATGGATGTGTCAACTATCCTTCATGTGTCAGATCTACACAGTGCAATATCTCTTCTCCATCCACTGCAAAGTGTACTTCACTAACCCAATTACTAAGAGGTCTGTGCTGTAACACAGCCCTGAAAACAGGTTGTCTGATGTTGAGGAGATCCAAGTAAGTCTTACTAGAGTTGCTCATTATAGCTTAACCTTTGCCATAAAAAGTCACCATGGCTTTATAGTTGTAGTGTTTGTCAACCTGAATACCTTTTTTTCTTGAATAAGCATCTGACAGCTTTGGGTTTCTAGATAGTCTGCTGCTCTCCCTCATCAACTCCCAAACGAGCCCAATGTACTGTTGCTGTACAACTACTCAGAAGACTCATGAGATCAAGGGCTGCTGTTGATGATTGTGGCTGCACCCTCAAGATGTACAGGTAGGCTGCAGTAGATGGATATTCAGGACGACTTTAGGCTAACTAGTTTCTCTCCATAATACTGCTATTCATCTAACCATTGCAGCATAGGACTTGCCAGGGATGCTCAATCCTCTCAAGGAATTGAACAAATATTTGAGATTTAGCTGATGTCATGCTCTAATTATTTTTATTGTATTCTGAAAAGCAACCTCACCAGTTTTGGTTTTTGGTTTTTTTTTTTAAGCTAACTCAAATACACCTGACAGTCAAGTGAAAATTCTCTTCCTGGTTATAGCTTTTTTCCAGAAAGAACCTGAAAGTTCAATCCATAACTTAGCACAGCAGTCAGTTGCCTAAATGTAAGCACCCCATGCTATTTAAGATGTTCCAGAACATCTGAGATGCCTTCATGGGAACTGTAAATAAGACCTCTAGGAGAGAAGGCTCTTAAGGCATTCCGGCTTCATGATGTTAACGTATCTTAAAAAACAGAAACATTTATTTATTTTTTTTTAAAATAAACTGAATCTCCACCCATTTTGACAGAATACCAAGATGGAAATACTTTCTAAAACTTTTCTTTTTTTAATAGTTATTGGTCAAATAACCTTTATAAAAACCAAGAACAGCATCACTGGATCCAACACCACCTTCGGTAGTTCCTGGTGAAGTATTTCTCTTTTGTGGCACCTCTTTTCTCTTTTTGTCGTGTTTCAACTTTTCAAAGACCTTACTAAAGAAATGCCTTTCACACAGGGAAATACTGTATTTGTGTCTCTTTGAAACCTCTTCTTCTTTGTACAGGCCTCATGCCGGGCTTTGTCTCAAATTGAAAAAGTATTTCACACTCAAATCTCTGCTGTAGCTTTAAATAGATATAAAATAAGAGGTATATAAAGTATCAAGACAGCTGCCTTAGATCATCAAAAGAAATTATTGCACAAAAAGGACAGCATTAGTCTAAACTGAGATTGGGTCTTCAGCTCTTCCTTCTTTACTTTTGTGTGAATTAGTCTTGGGGATTATTATTTTTTTTTACTGCTGGTTTCCATTGGGGGTTTTCTGCAACTATTTTCAGCAGTTGGTTGTCAAAACTTTTTCTGGAAAACACTGTTGAGGTAAACAATCTACTGTTCTAATCTTGTAGTAGCCCTGTGTTTAATTGAACTTACTATGTGTTCTCACATTAAGGAATTGTTTTAGCCCTTGAAACCTCCACGTAAAGCCAAACTCTTGGTTTGTTGGAAATGATTTTTTGGGAAAAAGGAGATGATTCAAAATGCCATACTTCTAAGTGTTGCCACACAAGTAAATAAAGAGCTTAACTCCTCTGGAAAATGCCATATAATGGATTTAAAAGATGAACAAAATCCCAGTGTTTACTCAGTCTAATGGATAAAAAGGACAAACTCACTGACTTATCACAATGGTCAATTGTACAAGAAGCTGAAACAGGCCTTTTCTGACAGCCAGTGAAAAATAACATTTGTGCCCATAAAAAACCCCTAGCAAACCAAAACAAAAACTCATGTTGTATTTCATACGGAAAAGCCCATAGAAGTCCCCAGCTAAGTTTTTTATCACTAAACTATCTTGATTTATACTTTGTTTGAAGTTCTCAAAATGAAACTTTCAGTCTCTCACTCGCTAAAAATAAGCTTACCATAGCTGGTTAGGAGGCAGCTGATGCAGGCAAAGTTTGAGCATTCAGCCCTTACAAGAAGAACAATTGAGGGATTATTTTTCGTTCCATAGAAAGCAAGCGTCACTATATAGTTGATTCAAATCTGCAAATTCTTAGTAATAAATGGTCCAGCTGAAGCTGATATGAGAAATGAATTTGCAGAACATGTCCATTTTGTGAGAAAACTCAACATTATTAATGGAAAAACGCACGCTTTCTTCATACGTTTCAGTTGACATATCTCTAGTTACCTATTAACAGTTGAAGCACTGATAGATACTGTGCATCCCTTAGAGTGAAACATCCCTTATAAACATTTCTTCTTTAGATTTTAATCCAAGTTGTGAGAATTTGACTGTTGCTAGTCAATCAATGCCTTTCCATGTTTTTCACCAATGCTTGTTTTCAAAGTATAGGCAAGATCCATCACAACTTACTTGTAAGCACAAATAGGGCTGTCATATCCATACATAAGGAATACAGCATGGGGTGTGAAGCCTGACTCCAGCCTGAATAGGAGAGAATGTTAAACATACCTTATATCCCTTTTCCCCACCATTATTTTTTTTAATTATTTTTTTTAGGCAATTCTCTGTCGGGAATGGTTTGCAGTGGCCAGTTGCTTTAGGATTAGATGACCTCCCCAGGTTTCCACTTACTCTATTAAGATTCCAAGAACTTTGACTCCAGAAATATCTGTTCCTTATATAGGCAGGTGTCCTTGTTTGAGGACATTAGTATTGCCAATTCAAATAGATTTATGTAGTCGGTATTGAACTTAGACTAGGCCAGCAAACACTCTCAGACCTGGCTATTCATTCCTGAGCTACCCATAAAGACATACCTTAACCTCTGTGCAGAAAAGCAGTCAAGATAACGAATTAGTGACCTGCAGGACAGAGAATCCAGATTATTTCAGACCAAAAGGAAGGGAAGTGTGTCAGAGGACCCTTCATAAGAGAAGAGACTAAGTGCCTCCTTCCTGCCTCTTCCCTCCTTTCTCATATCAGAATGATTACACTTGAATAACGACATGGACTTTACTCTGGATGGTGCAGACAGTCTGTTCTGCATCAAAACAAAGTCATCATTATCCCTCCTAATTATAACTATCCTTTTCCTCCCCCAAATTAGCTCTGCTTATATTTCTTTTCCTATCATTCATATTTGCTTGCATCTTTTTTTTTTTTACTTAGATCTTATCACAAACAAAAATTTTGAAAACGAACTCTTAACCTTGCAGTCACTGTTTGCTAATCTCTTTGGATTTACTCTAGCTTTATAGTAGTGTTATACAGAAGTCAATCCTGTGGGGTTGCATGAGACAGCTCCAATGTATAATAGATATATATTACTTACAGTTGGAAACAACTCTTGCAACCATTTCTATATTCATTTATGCTATTAATAAATAATAAATGATTTTCTATGCTTTAACCAATTATCTTAGGACACTATTTCTTAACAAAAAAGTTATAAGGAGCTGGAAGATAAAAGCAGAAGAGTTGCAATCTGTTGGATCCCCCCATGTACATAGGTCCTGAAATTCCTCTTTGTCCTCACCATTTCTGCACACAGCTTCATAATCTTTGAAGGAACCCCAAGGGGCTATTTTGCTAAGAATTTCACACAGCAGACTAGGAAAAAGAAAGGAGATACAGATATCAGAATTAAAGACTAAATGTTTAACAGATTCTGTTCAGCAACAGCTTATTTTAAGCCTTAGTACAGACATTGTTAGACTTAAAAAAAAATAAAAAAGAACTTTCAGCAGTTGTTGATTAAGTCTCAGAACTGGGATAAAAGACATTTATGCTACATTGCAAACTGCTTCAGAAAAGGTGGAAGCTGACTTGCTCTGAATGCATTCTAAATTAGAAAACGTTAGGAAAATAACATGCTTGCATTCTGTAGAACAAAGTACATGTTGTAGAATATATTCCCCAATAATTTAAACTTTAAAATGTATGGTATTTCAAGCCTTAAAATAACAAAGCTACACTCTTGCAGAGGTTATACCACATGGGGGTGTTCATTTCCCTTTGTCTTAGTTGCCTAAACTCAAAATCAACGCTATACAGTAAGTGATGTCTGCCCTATTGTCTTATACAAACACTCCTTTGTTTTTCTTCAGTGAAAAGCTGTGTTTAAAGAAAGGTCTGTACAAACTCCAGTAAAGAAACTAGTGTAAGAAAACTGGATTCATAAAATGAATTAGAACAGCTCTACTGTTACATCGTCTGGTGCTGGAAAGCCAGCAAAGTCAGATAATATTTTATTTGGAGCTGAAATGAACTGTTGTGAACTCTGACAAACCAGCACTTCAAAGCATTCTGAACATACTGCCACAAGCATAAGGAAATTTATCATGACTAAGAGCCTGACTCTGACCTTATTTACACCATCTTTACTCCGCCGACTCAGATGAATGGAAGAGCAGAATTAAAGTAATTCACAGATCTCTCTTATCTGTGATTTACATAAATCTAAACAAATAATGAAGGTATCATACTTGATACACCTATTCTACTCCCAACAGCTCAGAAAGACCTCAGACAAAGTTCTGCACATTATTTGGGCAACTTCATGGGGGGCCCATGCAGGAATCGAGAGAACCAATGAAAAGTAAGATGTCAGATTTGGTGATATTGCTGAAGTTTTAGTAATTCATACTTTCTGGTAATAGGATCCAGCCCACATAGTCACATTATGTTTATTGAACCTTAAAAATACATCAACGTGGCTAAATTAAAATATAAGCTGCAGCAAAAGTATTTTAAGGCTTTAAGAGAAGATACATATTTTTACAACCTCAAGCCCATTATGGATTTCGTGGAGACTAGCAAGTAGCAACTTGACATTATTACGTGCCAATTTTTTAATGATTTGTATATTTCAGTACACTTCTGGTTCTCCTGAGGCAAGATCAAGATTTATCTGTGCTATGCATTTCACAGACAAAGAATGGACTTTTTTTGTCCTCATAAGTCAACAGAATAATGCAATCGCTGAATGCATATAAAAGCCAGAACACAAGAGAGTTGTTATCCAGCAGGGTATAAATTGTATTGCTAGTTATCCCTAAATGTTGCCTTTTTAAAAAAAACCTGTAAAGATCCAAATCTACCCTGTGCATAGATCTCCTCAGACATGGAAAACGGTTGAAAACTTGTATGTGATCAAGGAATTTAACAAAGGAGTTAGTGGTAAATATAGCATAGCCACCAAGAAGAATTCAAAGGGCTCAGAATCTTTAGATTCAATGTGTAATTCAGCTGACACACGACACGTGAAACTTAATGTAGAGTCATGCAAATTGGTTACAGAAATGCAGTTCAGAAGTAAGAAGTGAAAGGAGAAAAAACACAGAGAGGCTTAATAACACTGGACACCCAATAAAACAATCATAGAAACTGGCCCACTGCCAGTACAGTACAAATATACATGTCCATGAAGCTGACAGAACGAAAATCCCACCAACACCCCACATGGGAGTTTTAATCTTAGCCACAGCTATGATGTCATCAAAAGCTATTATTTCATTCTTATTCTCTCCCTCTCCNGCTCTACAATAACAGATGCCAATTACGTGGTGGGTGGAATGGAGATTTAGGTGAAAATAGATACATATTTAAGGCATTTATCAGCTTTGTGGACTTTCCAACAGTCTCACCCTTTATAGTTTTGTGGTGACCTGACAAAAGTAGGGGGACCATCTCTACAGGAGATTATCACACGTCACCTCTTTACCGAGAGTCACCACAAAGCCTGTGGACCATTTATACACATTGATGTATTTGCTGCAGCCGGTGCTACCTCTCCAGACCACAAACTAGTAGGATTAGAGAAATATGTGAAATTTTGTGGCTGAAAATAATATTGTTGAGTTATTAATTCATTTAAAATACCTTTTCCAAAGGTCCTTTGAAATTTTATTTCCTTTACTTTTTTTTTTATCATTTCTGAGTCCCTTCAAATTCCACCAGACAGTATGTCTCTAATGGGATTTCATACAATACCATTGTCTCTCTGCCTTTTTTTTTTTTTAACTTTCTTAGACAAAACACTTTTTCATTTCTTGTTGTCCCACTATCTTGAAACATTTGGAAACACAGATTGTGATGCCAAAACCAGAAACGAATCTTTTGTTTGTACATGCAGGATGAGATAAATGTTTAACCCTGCCTCTTTGCAATTACAACTTTGTAATATGACATTGTCTTGATAGTTTAAAAGTTCCTTTCATTGACCACTGTAATGCACTTTTGCAAATCTCTTGATGAATCCCAGGTTAGTTGAACTGTTCAATTATAGCTTTATCCTAATCCTACTAGCTAAGCATTAATGCTAGCAACCTCCCACATCCTAATCCTGTCCCACTTGACACTGACCCACTCTCAGTCCCAAATGAGGTGTGTGTTAGTGTAAAGCCATGCAAACAACATATTAATCAGGAATGCAACAAGAAAGTGAAAGATATATACCAGAGCAGTGGTACGTGTTAAAAGACACTACTCTCTCCAAACATAGGCTTGGCACATACAGGTTTAAATACATCTTAAAAAAAATTAACATAAATATATACACGAACATTGAATTGTTACAAAACTCGACACTAAGCCATTAGAAGGTGTCTCGAGCATGATTTAAAAGAAGAGGAAAATCTAGCCTGAGGTCAGATTGAAACTATTAAAATTAGATACAGACTTAGAAAATGGAAAGACTTTTATGTGTGATAGACTCCTATTCTCTATAATTCACTGCAGATTGGGAAAATGATTCCTTCAGATCTGCTGTTGACAGGTTAATATTCCCAATGATAATGTTGTCAGGTGATAACACAGAGCCAGCCTGGACACTTTGATCTGAATGGAAAGATTGCATTGACTGCAGCATTTGGAGAGAGATTCTGTTTGGGAAAAAAAAAACCAACCAAACAAAAAAAACCAAACTCTCAACTAAACTGAAATGTTATCCAAAGAGCATTTGATTGTGGGCAAGACAGAAGTGCATCAGCTTCATAAAAGGTCCAAATTGCCTTCCCTGATTAGTGATCAAAATTCTCTCTCCAAAAATATCACCAAGTCAGCCGAAGGCACACAAGAACAATCCAAAAAAACCTTTTAGTTTTTAGTGAGTGCTATTGTCAAATGTATTCTCTCAAATTTCAGGAACATGAATGCACAGCTTGTACAAACTCTTAGTTTAAATGTCTCTCCACATCTTTCCTTAGCTAACCACAAGACCAATGAAATTCCTCTAGGTTGCTCCATCCGTACAGCTAAATATGCTTTCAATTAATTTCCTGGCATGGTTAAAGAAGAATTCTGATAGTCTAAGGCCTTTATGTCAGGACAGTAAAACTGCGTTTTTTAGAATGATATTGATACTGTTCTGTTAGTGCCTGATACAGGCATTTCATTACAGCAGTGAAAGGCTGGATTGTCCCTGTGGGTACTTAACAAGAATGGAGGAGCTGAGCAGCATTCTCCACCATTCTCAGAGAGTAAGGACAATTATTCCCTGTCCAGAGGCAAAAAACAAACAAGCAAAAACCAAAAAACAAAACAAAAAACCCAAAAAAACCCCACAAAACAAAACCAACAAACAACACAACAAAAACAAAAAAAAAAAAAAAGAGACAGGGAAGAGTAAAGGGGCGTGAATTTTTCTCCTCAACTCATATCGACTTCGGAAAAAGTAGGAGTGCAGATGCAGGCAGCATGGTTGGTAGGAAAGGTATGATTTCTCCATCTTCCAGGGAACTCTAAATTTTAGAGGGAAAGGCAGAATAAGAAAGACTAAGTTCTGCACTACGCTAAAGACCAGGCCATCACATATTCAGAAGTTCTTTTGTCATGAGTGAGGAAAAGCCTTGAAAGCTTTCAGTCCAGTGAAGATTATTTAGTCCAAAACAGCATCCAGAAGCACTGGCCAACAGAAAAATAAGAAACAAAAAGATGGAGCGTTTCTTGTCTCCTTCTAGCAGTCAATGGTTGATGTCACTCTGCGCTGCAAACCACTACCAAACATCATGTTTAATAGACACCAATGCACCTGGTCTGAAAGCCATAGTGTTTTTAAAGTCCTGCATGCTTTTGGCTGACAATACCTTGCATATGTACGAAGCTGTTATGTTTATTATAAACCTGCTAGGCAGCAATTTTCTTCGGTACCTCTGACTTCTCTTAGCGTAAGATATAGCAGATAACTCTTCCTATAGTTGTCTCCTCTGCACAACATGCAGATCTAAAAAACAGTCATATCCCAGTCTCATGCTACACCTGAATATTTGCCATAATTGATCTGTCATACCGCCTTCCCCCCCCCATCATGTTTCTATTTCCAGTGTATAGTCAATCTGACAAGCTTGCTGAGAAAATTATAACCTTGTCACCACAGCACACCTAAACATCACATGCTGAAACTGGGGGATTTGAGGTGGCAAGTGATGTAGCGCTAATGGTTAAAAACCACCAATACAAACTGGAAACTGAGTTTGAAAAAAGACCAGATTGTTTTGGAGATAACTATGTAGTAGAACTTAGGGATTAATTTGAAAATTGCTTTCAGGTATTATGTTTAGTAAAATTGCTTTCCTACCTTGACGGAATTGCAGAGTTATTATCACACACTACCACACTTAACAGTTAAGCTGTAGCATTTGTAACTTGAGTATTATTCATATCATAAGGGTTTCATTAAAAGCTTCCATACAATACCCCAATGTTTATTTGTGCACACACATGCCCCATTGGTCTGAGTGTGCATCATCAAATTACTTTCCTTTTAATTGCAAAATTGAAGTTGGCTTTGTGCTTAATAGAAGAATTCTGGAGCCATCACTGCTGTGAGGATAAAGAACAGCATAAAAACAGGAGCAACTAAATCTCCTAAAACTCAAAGTACTATTGTCAGTGACACTTAGAGTGGTCAATTAACTGGGGAAAAGAAGGAACCAGTGACTTCAAGAAAAAAAAGTAATCATGTACATCATCTGAGCCTAATAAACTATTTAATAACATAGGAACTTGAACTTTTGTCAAGAAAAGAAGACAGCTGCAGCCATTTCAGTTACCAGGGTCTGCTTTTGGCAGTGTAACAGAAGTGATAGGTCTTGGGTCCATTTCTCATTAGGCCACGCATATTTTTAATTTCAACCCAAATACACAAAGGTGATGTTTTGCATTGAAAATTTGGAGTTAAAAAAAACCCCACATGGTCAAAGAACTAAAGCTTTGTTCCCCAGGTAGAAGGGGCAAAGTCTTGGCGCAGCAGAAGTCATGCTGCGGTTGTTGCAGAGTATGATGGTACCCAGATCTTCTGCCCATTGGTCTCCTGGGATTCATCTCTAGGGCAGTTTCAGAATTAAATTAGCAGAGGTTTATATACTCTTTTAATACATAGTGTTTTAAAGTCCCTGACTTAGACATCCTGCCTTCTTGGGCAGCAGGATTCTCTCTGCGAGTGCAGAATACCAACAACAAGAGCAGGAGAAGATGCAAGTTGTCAACAAGTCCTGTGGACACCATATTTCAAAGAGGCTTTCAATCCCCCTCAGGCTGACACTGAAAGTGCTGCTTATCTCTAGCTATTTTGCCTGGACTTATACTTGCTTTTATTTCTCTTGTCACCTATAGAAGGGTTTTAAGTTTTGGAAAGTACTATATTTTGTCCTATTTGACCAGACAATGGCCTAAAGGTGGTTGACTACATATTATTATCAGCTCACTAGGGAGTACTGTCCAAAAGCTACAAAGATAGAGCTATCAAGTCCACATGAACTTGGTTCCAACATGTTTCTTTCATGTAGAGATGATGAAAGGCCTGTGGAGGAAGAGTATGTCATGCTTCACAAAAAGAACACATGAAAGGTGTCCCTTGCACAGCTCTTCCATTTGGCAGTCCATTATTTATTGTAAATACACCTTATGTTACTACCCATGTCACTACCACTAGCCTGTTTGTGTTAATAAAAAGCAGACTGAAAAAATACTGCTCTTGTATTTGTGACAAAAACATCCACTGATTTCAGAGTTGTCCGAGGCTACTAAAACTCTGTGCTTGGTTTAAATATTTACCTATGCACATGCTATGCTGCTTCAGGTTTTCTTTCAGGTTTTAAACTTGTAAAAGGAATTTTTTCATGTGGGCTTCTCTCAAATTGTCTGGTGTACAACAAACTTTTCCAAACCCATATGAAAATCCCACCTGACTCGCCAAATACAACAGTATCTATGACTCCTGAGCACTATCAAATATCATTCTTTGTTACTGGGTGCTAGAAGTGCAGTAGAAAAAAAGAAGAAATCAAACAATAAAACACCCTAGGTAGTAAGAAAGAAAAGTTTTCCTACCTTCCCCCTTATTTACTACCCTTGTTTTATCTTACAGATGCTTTATTGCTAAAAAAAACAAACAAACAAAAACAAAAAAACCAAAACACAAAAACCCCACACACCAGAAGGTATGTGTTTCCATTTGTGCAGGTATATAACATATACACGTTAAATGAATGATAATGAATGAATGGTGGAAGATTTACTACTTTATATTGTTCTCATCAGTATATTTAATTACCTGTGTCTGTTTAGTATTGATTATTAATTTGTTTATTCTTCTTACTTCTATAGTTCTATTATTCTGCAGATCTTTCCAATTTCAAACAAGCTGGACTAACTTCTAGTTCACCCGGGTAAGAATGAGAAAATTGGGGAGGAAAATTATTATTCACAGACAAATTTTGCAATGTATTCCATGATGTAAATCTAACAACTCCTGTCACTCTTTCATTTTTCCTTTACGCTTTTAAACCTATGGCTCGCCTTCTTACCCTCAGAACTCCTCCGCGGAGTTTTGGAAATGTTTTTGTTCCTGGCAGGGCTGCCAATATCTGATGGCAACCTCTGCCTGGGCAGAAGTTTCCTGCAGAGAAACAGCAACATTTCTCTTTTCCCAGAGTATTTTGTACCCTTACTGTTCCGCTCAGTGTGCGGTTCCTGGCCAGAAGAGCATTTTGTCCTATGTGTCATACACTTGAGCCCTCCCGTCTTCCTGCTCATGATCATAAGATTACTGTTCTGTTAATAATAATAACATCAACATTGTGAATTTACAAAAAAAGACACAGAGATTAAATCCTTTCATTAATCCATTGAAGGAATAATGCAGACATTACTACCTGAGATACCAATGTCTGTTGGGGAAAAAAAATAAAAAAGAAAAGCCCCAACTTCATTTAAACTAATTTCCAGAATATCACAAATGATTGAAAATTGAGGGGCGACAAAACCCCACAGTGCCCTTCAGCAGACATATGGGGGCACTCAGAAGCATCAGCTGCTCAGACCAACCCCAAAGCCAGTTTATTGGCTCAGGTCATGCTGGTCCACCCTGATATAAGGAGATGGGTTGAATCACCACAAAAAAAAAAAAAAAAAAAAAAAAA
>VXBJ01003726.1:151472-178121 GCA_013400055.1 Nycticryphes semicollaris
CCACAAAAAAAAACCACCAAACAACAAATAGAACCTGTCACAAATATGATTAAGTACCCTCCCAAATGCAGAAGGCGGCGGCATATAAATCTGAGATGATTCATGCAGTGGGGATATTTCACCATACAATCTCAGCTAGGTGCAGTCTGCAACAAGCCAAGAGCTCTCTGTGGCTACAAACATGTTAGCAGCGTGGTACCAGTGAATGCCCCTACTCAGGTGATGATGCTTTTGCTTAAAGGACACAGCCAGCTTTAACCATAGTGGGCAGAAGTCTTTCTCTCAGCCTTTAATGAGGGCTGGACTGGGTCTTTTTTCACAGAGCTTGATGACTTGCTATGAGTAAGAACATTACATCTTTCAAGATTATTTAGTCACTGTTGATTTTTCCAGCATCAGTGCCAACATGTCTCATCTTCTTGGGAAAAAACAAAACAAAACAAAACAATAACCACAGTGAACACCCTGGCAGTGCTAGAAAGCAGATTTCATGGTTGTAGAAATCCTAAAACTATCGTGTATTCTTTTAACGCATGTACTCAGGAGTGCTAAAACACCAACTGCGCCCACAAGTAGTTCAACATTTTACTTTCCATTCCACTTCCTGCCCTCAAGAGCTTTCTGTGTGAAATGGCAAAAACAAAAGCAGCAAAAAGAATGCAGCAGAACTGAAAAATAATATAAATGGTGCAGTGGACCAGGCAGGGGTCTCGGGGTGGTTTTTTTGCTCTCCAACTCAGAACAATAGAATTTGAAAACATTTTTCCATTACAAAAAAAGAAGAATTCAAAAAAATACACAAAATGACAACAGTGAGGCCCAGCTTTCAAGTCTACATATAAAAGTTGGTGCTTGGTTTTAAAGCTTGTGGTTCTTAAAACNCAAATTTCATTTCTTTCTGTTCAGTTTTTTCCATCTTTAATACAACCTCCAGCAGGCCAGATGGCACCAATCAATTGCTAGTAAGTCAATACATCTGGCCACATTCCTGAAATGACAAATCTGATGGATAGAGCCCCAGCTCCTATACAAAGCCTCTTTTCAGAACGCTCTCCCTGGTACTTGTCTGCTTTAAGCAAAACCTAATGTGTGAAAACAAAATAAAATCGAGCTCTTTCACCACCCCACGCTAATGTTTCGTGTGCCGTGTTTTTCTGAAGGCTGGTCCCTCACTGCCCTTCTTCTGTACCTCGGCCCCGTGCTGCCGAGTGCTCTCGCTTTGGCACAAGACGGGCTCTGTTCAAAGACCTCCCTCCTCTGGAGCTGCTAACAGTTCAAAGCGGGCTACGATAAACACTCTGGGCTTCTCTCATTAAGAGCAGCGAGATTGTTTAGGAAATTGTCCTCGAGGAGGGAACACTCTGAGAAAAGCCGAAGTGAAGCAATCACTTCTTTCAGCCTCAGTAGTTTCTCATGGAGGCCAACAAGAAGCTAAAAAGACGTGTCACCTCTCGCCATCGTCAGAGCAGTGATCTGTCAGCAGGGTGCTGAGTTAATGTCAATACTGCAATGCAATCCATACACAGCACGAGGGAATCCACAGCCCTGCACAGCATCCCTGGATTATTTACAAATCCACAAATAAACATCTGGAAGCAGTTGGTCAGACCAACAGAATGAGCAGAAAATCTATGGACCACAACACATCAGGTGTTAACCATCTCTTAGACAACATTAGTCTTTGGTTTTGGTATTTCCCCCCCTCTTTTCAATGCATGATTTGGGAAAGCAACTACCACCAGGCAAAAAAATGGTGCTGTTCCAAACAAACTCCTCTCTATGTCCCCCCACCCCCATCTGCAAAATGAAAGCACCACGTGAGGTGTGGTCCTCCTGATTTGTGTTGTGCCACGGTTATTTATCACCAAGAGACTTGTAACAAGGAAGAATTTATTTCTGTGTTAACTGCAGTCAGTGACACAGTAACTGTCAAACAACTGGGAGTTTTAAGTCATAAGACCCAAGTTACTTAAACGAGAAGTGACCCAGTTTGTGAAACTTTCACCTTTAAAAATTTGTACTTTGCCTCCTGAGTAACCTGCTGAAGTCACTGAGATAGCTCAAGGTGTAAAAAAGGTATAGAGAAATATAAATATTAGTTTCTTGTTTTAAATTTTGAAATACTAATCACAGTAATTTGCATCTCACAAGAAACATGCTCTATCCGAATGGGTTAAGGCTGAAATCATTCCACCCCAAACACAAGTCATGCTGGTGAGCCTCTGCAACCCCATCATGAGCATTTCGTCTGCAACCTGAGCAGAGTGCAGTCTCAATCCAGAAAGTTAAGAGTTCAACAGACAAAAATTTCTGATTTATTTGGTACAGCCTTTGGGCATAGGAACAATAATGATGACTGCAAAGCTTTTCTAACCTTTCTACTATGCACCCAGGCTATGATTCCTTCATAAATAGATTTTCTTCTTAAAGGAACACAACAATTCAGGTTGAGCAATTTGAATACAGTTACTGCAGCTCAGCGCTCATCTCTAGACAAACAGCATGGGACGTTCAGGGGTAGATCCTCTCTAAACACCCCTGCCCTATTCACTATGGCAGAAAGCTTGCAGGCATTATTCTGTTTTAATTATATCCCACACTGACAATGAAGTTACTTGCACAGCGGTTTTTATGTAGTTCAATATAAAAAAATAGTTTGTATAGTGCAATATCAAAATTAAATTTCTAAGTCAATTTCATTGTGTCAGCTTTTCTTTTTTGGGACTAATAAAAATGAAAATGCTTAAAGGCACAGCTAGCATTCAGAGTCAAGGATGTCCAATACAGACACAGCATCCATCCCTCCAATTCTCTGTCCACAGACTGGGATTTGGGAACAAGTATCACAATATCCTTGGTCTGTTTCTCACATGCAGTGGGGAGAAGATGAGAGAAGATTTTTTTTTTTTTTAATCTCTTGCCTGATAATGTGAATCTAACTATTAGGACTACCCACATTTTTTACATTTTTCAGTCAGCAGTGCAAATAAAATACTTGGTCTTATCAGTAGCTTATGTGTAAACAAATTGAGGATTATTTTAAAAACACTAGTGCAAAATTACTTCAAATACCTCAAATATCAGCAACCAGAAATAAAAATAAAAACCCAAACTTTTTTTGCTGTGTAAGCTGAAATATAAATAACTATATACAAAGATACACGTGTAAACAGCCAGCCAATGGGTTGTTAAAGGTTATCACCAGATTTTATGACACAAAACCAGGAGCTTTTACAGACATATTTCACAGCATTGTTTCCAGTAGTGAAGGTTTTCAGAGACTTGTGTGTGCATCTTTTCAGGCTCCATCCCTAGAATCTGATCTGAAGAGGTTCACGCTTGGGAAATACTACCATCTCTTTGCACTGACCTTTTAGGTCTTAAGTAGGAGTAGGGCAAAGAAATTATTAGGATCTTCTGCTGTTTCTGAAATAACTAATGTGGGGCAATCAATATCAAAGTCATGCCTGCATAACCATCCCAGCTTCTGAGGAATTAACAGATGCGTTTGCCTATACAATATAACACTGAGCTACTATTATATCAAGTATTGACAACAACCAAAGAGATCTATATAATTATTCCCTAAATATTTTAGCCTAAGAGTTTAAAATTGAAAACCGGCTATCATTATAAGGAGAGTGTTTAAAAGAGAATTTAGAATAGGAGAGCATCCCATCAAGTACAAAGGGCTCTATGAATGAAAAAATGAATACGGCGAGTGAGAGGGCCTTATTTTCCATTGCTCTTCATCATATTTTTCTCACTGTCTTACTGTTTGAGGTTCTCATTTTTTAATCATTATTTCTTCTTGCAGTCTACTGCAGCCATTAATTATTTGGCTTTTAGATTGCTTTGATCTCCCCAGGTTATTTCTGTAGTTGTCCTTTGAGAAGAAGATAGTGTATGTGGATAAATATTTTCTATTTTTCCATTATTTCTTATAAAATGACACATTTTATATTGCCTCATTCTTCAAGGCAATTTTTTGCCTAGCAATGTAATTGCTTCATGGACATAAATTGTATGATATTAGGACATTTTTAAAATAGCACTGATCATCTGTAAAACTATAAATAGAGAACACTTTTTAAAGAGCTTTAAGTTATGGAGAATCCAAATTATTCTAACTTTGAAACATATTTAAGTAAATTATGGAGTCTTAGCAATATTTTCACCACCTTCATTTTGCACAGACTAGCCACGTTGTGTTTTGATCTTCTGAAATCAAAACTTCACTGGCCTTGTCACCCCACTTAACTTAGTGAAAAAAGAAGCACTGAGAAGTTGCTCTGTTTTTGAATACTTATCAGTTGAGTCATGTACTGAAGCTTAAGGCATAATGATTGAGAGGGACTCAACAGATTAAGTCACCTTTCAGGATCTGGCACAGACCAGGGAGGAGAGGATAGCACACAAGCTATGTTCTGAAAGAGGTTGGGGGGGAAATAAAAAAACTAGCAAAGCAACCACCTTGAATGTGTTAATAGCAAGACAAGCATGAAAATCCACGCTTTATAGGTACCTGAATCCCATTTAAACTTTTTTTTTTTTTTTTTTTTTTAACCTGCCCTTAGATATTAAGGTGATAGGAACAGTAGTTTGGTGGAACACTGGAACGGGCTGCCCAGGGAGGTGATTGAAGCCCCTTCCCTGGAGATATTCAAGGTCAGGCTTGACGAGGTCCTGGGCAACCTGGTCTAGTTGGGGGTGTCCCTGCTGACTGCAATGACGTTGGACTAAATGACCTTTGGAGGTCCCTTCCAGCCCGGACCATTCTATGATTCTATGATTCTATGAACTCTCAAAAACAGATGGCATCTAATCCTAGGAGTTCTAATTGCTAGAAAATTAGTGTAGCTGAAAATGACATAACCCAGGTGAGCAGTTATTGTATGTTAAGGTTTGAGCATTATTCAAATAATTAAACAATATATTGAAAAATATTATCTTCTAAGTAATGAGACAGAGACTCCAGAGATCATCATTGCTCTTTCCATATTTGACACAGGCCCCTCATATCACTGGGCTTGCTTAACTTTCCTGCACCCTACTGAGAGCAGTGTGGTTGCAGCTGGAATCTCTACTCATTACTATAACATTATTGTTAATAGAAGAGAAATCAGCACTAGTTATACTAGCAACATCAATGTATCTGAACTGGCTAGTTGTAATAGGACCTGATACCAGTGTGGAGAAAACCAGTAATACCACTGTAGTCTATTCTTATGAAATCTAATTAGTTCTCTGTGGGCATTGTTACTTTGTGATTAGCGTATTACAGGGATCCAGCATCATTAGCAAAGGTAAAGACTGTTTATTGTGTCCCACAAGATCATCCACTGGCTCCAAGAGCTTCACCTCTCCCATTTTCTAATCTGACTAGAGTTAGACAGGCGTGAGGGAGGCTGTGTGATTTGAAAGAGCGCCCATCGTAAGAATATTTGTAACTATGCTCAATAAGCAGAGGCACAGACATACCTGATATGCTTTTCATCTGAAGTCTGACCCACAAGGTTTTATTCAAATACTGCTAGCATAACAGTTTGGGTCTTGGCCTGCTTGGGCTCATTTTCTTAAACCACTAGGTCCTAGATACTTTTATCCCTGGATTTCAGCAAATAGCACATGGCAGGTAATCAGTTTTGACTCACACAAGCTGACATTTTGAGGGTTTCTGAGCTCTTTGTGCAGCAAAGTGTAGCAAGTATGAGAGTGCTCTCTTGCTCTCACTGCACCTCTTCGGAGAGAGAATAAGCACTCGTGAAAAGTGCTTCTTGGCACCCGATACCCTGGTATATGTGTGAAATTAATACAATGTTATCAATACTGCCCAGCATAGAGGAGTCCATTGTTTTTCACATAAAGTTTTTATATAAATATATTAACTTACTCACCAAAGAAGGTGGTTCTGGAAAAAAAAATAAAATAGTGTAGTCTATATGAAGTTAACAACCAAGTACGTGTCCCACTGTTTTGGGTTTCTCTCTCCTTTTTCAGGAAAACTGAAAACTGGAGATCATATCTAGACAAGAGCAACCTGTGGCCATTATAAATAAAGGTGCTTTTCAAGGTCCATTAAGCACTAATCATACTTTAGATTAAGGGGAGAAAGGGGAGCCACAGGCCTAAGATTGTTTAGAGGCTGTATTTCATACTATTAAGAAATTTAAGATAGAGACAGGTCAGGCTGAGTTCTGTTTAATTTAAAAGATACTCATCTCAAGCAGTACTCACTGGTCTCAGGATACTGGATGTCATTCTTATAACAGTGCACATGGGAAAGAGTGAAGAGAAAGAAATTCAGGAGGAGGGAGGAATACAGTCCCAAGTCAAGCCTAGTTTCCTCCACTTCCCCCCACTACCCCCACCCAGAAGCCAGTTTAAAAATCAATTCTAGTGTTGCTCTCAAATGCGCAAGTTGTTTGTCTAACATTTATGCCCCCCGGTTTTGTCAGTTGACTTGTATCAAGGTGCACTATGTAACACCCTTCTGGGCAAGTTCTGCTGGTCTACAGGAGCGTTCTTCTTATGCTGTTTCAGCATTTGCATAGCTTATCCAGGCAGTGACAGTCTGCACGGGTAACTGCATCCCTATAACCTGCGCTGGTATCAGCTACATCCCTGCATGGTCGAACAGAAGCTTTGCCTCCTACTGAAAAATAGTCCCTCCAACTACAGCACACCAGCTTACAGTAATAACCATTTGAAGTACTGTACAGAGATGAAGCCCTTTGATCAAATTTTATTAATGGGGATAAGCAATAAACATTTTAGTCTTAGCCTACTGGAGAAGGTCTAATGATTTAGCATAAAAGGCTGGCAGCATTTGCAGAGGAACAGGTAGGTTATCCAAGAGCAACCAATCACCCAAGCCAACTGGCACCCTTCTCCCTTCCAATCTCAGCACAAAGCAAATCACTCAGCCACCCAATTTGGATAACGGCCCACGCCACCTCTCCTGGCACAGTATTAAAGGGCCAGATACAAATCCTGGTCAGATCCACAGGTCTCTCTCCTCAGCTGGATTTGTCTGCTCCAGCCCTTACCAAGCCCCTCACCCTCTACAAAGGCCTGACCAACATGCACCAGTGCCCAGGCAACTCCAGATCTCTGCTCTGTTGGCTGGGTGAAATCATCGCGAAACAAGGTCAGAGAGGAAAATGTTACCTTTAAAATGGAAGGTGGTTTCTGTAGCACGTTATCACCTAGTGCAAACATCAATGACAGCAAAAGTTTGCAGCTGTATTGTAAACTTTCTTCCATCACCCCTGCCTAGGAATAAGTCATCCACACAAGCCCTGGCAGTTTTGACTGCTCAAGAGACTTTATGGCCGAGAGCTGCACAAATGATTTACTACTAGGTCCCCTTTTCCCCTCTTCAAGCTTGTACTGAACAGAAAATTCACAATAGTTTAATGGAGGACAGCATACTCTCCTCTTCCCCTCCACCCCCTGCCCTCTCATGAAAAAACTTGTTTTATAGCTCTTGTGAAAGAATTTGTGATGCCTGAGTACAACATGGAACTATAAATCCAAGTTGTAAAAAAAAAAAAAAAACCAAAAACAAAAACCAAACACTGTCTTTTTTTTGTGTTCAGCAATAACACACTTGTTTTAATGAATGAGCCAACCGTCTAGGTATGAAACCATGTGACTGCCGAGAGAGAGAAGATAAGACAAAACACCCCTCTGCATCCCTGACGTTGCTGTGATGGTTGCTGTTCTAGCAAAGCACGTAGTCAAGTCTCAAAGCTGCTCAAGCTTCAGGACAGCTAGTTTCTGCTTGTGAAACAGCCGGAAAAAGAAGACAAAAAAAGAAAAAAAACCAGTCCTTGATGCTGTAAGGTACTTCAAAAGACAGGTAACTTTGAGTGCATGGCTTTTATTGGGCAGAAGTTTGATTATGGAAATATTACAAGTGTCTTTCTTATTTAATAATTGAATGATCCTATGAAATAATAAAATAATTTCTTCTGTACTGACTTAAGTAGAAGAAAACAAGCACTATTTTTAGAGGAACAGGTATAAAGATAAAAACTGTGTAAGCAAACGAATCAAACCTACCTGGTCTCACAACCCAAAACCTTTTAAACCTAAGGATAGACGTACAACCACTGGGGTGTTTCTGAAGTCAGTCTACATACAGTCCTTCATCTGATCAAGGCCTCCCACAGGCTACATCTCTCATGGTCTACTCCTCAGGCTCTTTGCCAACACAAACACCAGTAGCGATTGCATCGGCGCAATGGTCTCCAAGGTCGTGGTCACGACAGGAGGGGGAATGCACTTCAGGACATCCCACTCGCCCCTCCTCAGCCTTGTATTTGCCAGGCAGGTTGGGATAACCACAACTCTCTCCCACACAGCTTGGGCTTCTCTCACAGCAGGTCCTGAAGCTTTTGCCTCAGGAGGATTCTCTGAGCTCCTGCTGTTCAGCACAGACCAGGCTCCTTTCCCTTCTCCAGCTGCTGGAACAACACCAGCCGGGTCCAGCTGCAAGCACTGAGGCTGTTAATTAAATCTGCATTTTGCAGGGTTTGCAAAGTCTGAAAAACAAATATAAATGCTACAGCTGTGATGATGGAAGGACAAAGGGCAGGAGACAACCTCTACCAACTATAATCACTTAAAAAAAAAAAAAAATCAACCAAGGAAGTTTTTCAAACAGAGGAAAACAAGAATACAGCTTTCAAAATTTGTTTCTGAAATTTTTTTAGACACCAGTCCATCAAACTGACCATTAGCCTTGCACTGGAACCAAGGTTGCCCTAACTAAGGGTGTATGTGATACTACACACAGGGGTCTGCCCTGTGGTCCTCTGCTTCCTCCCACAACACCACCATTTTTGTTGAATGCTGATTTGTAAGAGGTATGAATACTATTTTGCAGCAAATTCTTCTTCTGAATGTGTAAGACCAAAGGATATAGATAAAAAGAGAGCTATGATGCAAAGACTTGTCACACCACATTTTTAATAATGGAATATCTTCTCTTTCTTCGTTTTTTCGTGAAGAGCTGCAGCAGGAACGTCAGAGGGAGATTGGGTCAAAAAATTTCAAGTCTTACAAAATAATTTTCTGTACTAAGAGAGAAAGAAAAGAAGAAAGTACTGTTGCATCCATCGCAGGCAAGACTACAAAAGGAAGATGTTGGCCTAGACCTACAGATCTGCTCTGGGGGTTTTGTTCCCCTTCATTTTCACTGAATAAAATGCTTCAATTTCAGTTCAAAATATTTGGCTTCTGAAAACTGAAAAGTGTCTGTTTTCCATTTCCTAGTTTCAGTTTTTTCTCCTCTCTCTGCTGTTATTACTTTCTTTCTCCAGAAAGAATGAAGCAGTAAGAGATAGTAAAAATATAAGGAAACCCATCTTTTTCACTTCTATAAGATTTAAGTTAGAAAAAGTTACAAATATTAAGATGGCGTGAAACTTTGATAAGAACTGTTTTTAATGTTTAAAAATGCCCTAATTTAGAGATTATCAGGTACTTTATGCACAGATACCGTCGAGGAAGATAAAGACTCTTAAGTAACATTCACAGGACAAAAAAAAAGTACTCAAAATTATTTATTTAAAAGTGTTTGAACTGATTATTTTATTCAATTATGTTTTCATTCAGCTCTAAATAGTGCAGAGGTCTTGGGTGAGGTCTTAGGGGAACAACTTGTTTATTTTTCTATTTATTGTGGCAAATGCTTGACTATATAATTATTTTCACTGTTGATACTAACGATTTATGCTTCTGATTCATATACTACTGCTTTAGAAACAATGTGGGTGACCTTTTCAGCTTAAAAGGTATCAATGAAATTGCAATGCTTATTTATTTAATAGAAAAACAGCCCTGTCTCAAGCTTGCTTTGCTCAAGAGAGAGATGTCAGTAATGGCTCACAAACTGCGTTTAAATTAAAAACTCCGAGTCCTTCAGAGATCAGCTTTTAAACTGAGTTTTCAGCAGCCTCCAAGGATGTTTACCTGTGCCTCTGAATTAAAAATCACAAATTACTTTTCAACTTCAGCATTCTAGATTGAATCCTTATGAAATTTGAAGGGATTCTAAAATGAAGTCTCGTATCTGGTGTCCGTAGACAGTAGTCTGTTTTTAAGAAGAGCAGCACCAAGGGGACACAAAACACATGCATAATTATATTTTGAAGCCAATAATTTTTTTATCAAGTTTTCTTTGATACCCTGGAACCATATTTGGAATGAAGCAGAAAAAAGTCACATGCCAAAAACAAGAGATGTGAGCCCACAGGTATAGATAATCCCACAGGGCTGTGAAGAGCAGTGGGATGTTCAGAAAAGCATCCTAAGGGGAAAAAAAAACCAACCAACTGTAATAAGTAATATAGCAGTAGGCTGCCATCCTCTCACAGACAACTCAGTAGAGGGGGTAGGCACATATATGAGAGAGTTTGGAACCACATCCAGATCAGGCTTTTGGCCAGGCTACCATTGTCCATACACAGGAGTGAGTAATGATACACACAATGGTAGCCTCCCAAGTAAGCTATGTAAAAGTTATGCCTTCTGTATTAACAGATTTATCACTAGCTAAAATAAAATATAGGAATTTAAAGAAAGACTCGGTATTAAAAAAATAAAAAAATTGCAAAGGTGGCAAAGAAGTCAGAATTAGTTATCCAGGGAGCCAGGGATAAGATCACTTTTGGAAAGGCTATAAAGAAAGAAGAAACATTGCAGACTGGGAAAAAACAGCCAGCCCACCTCTTCAGAAAGGAAACCGTTAAAGTAAACAAGATTCTCTCATTACAAAAGTATTTGAACAATAGTTTCAGTTTAGCTGCTGAACTTTTGAAAGACTGGGTGTACTCATAACACAAGGTGCACCAGCCATAAAAAGCCATCCATCAAGCAAGGCAGGCTCAACTAGTAAATGCATAAACATCGAGCTTTTCGACTTTGGTTGCACCATTTTGACTCAGTGTCATAACTCTGGTTTTAGCCTTGATCTGCAGCCTTTAGAGTTGAGTATATCTTCCTGCATGCCACCGCTACCATCCCTCACACCTTTCATAACATACACTTGACTTTCACTTGCAATTGCCCAAATACACTCTAGCACACATTTCTGGCTCCCAAGGAAAACATTAGGGAGTGGGCATGCTTCCTTAAGATTGCATTGTGCTTAAAGATAAGCCAAACAGAAAACAAAGAACACATTATTAGCAACTGGAATAGCAGCTTCTGCTGTTTCCAACACTTCAATACGTTTAAAGTAAAGTGGATATTAATGACAAACAGCTACTTCCCTGATTAACAGCTGCAGTATTGCTTTTTACTGGGTGAACCAGGAGAGGACAGACCTCAGTGATAACGATGCATTTGGCTGTGGCTTTGGTTGTGATGTTAAGCAGTGAGCTGAAAGTCAGCAACAGCTTAGTGCAGGTATATCTACTGTAGGAAATACAACCTGGTATACAGATACACGGAGGGATTTCCCTAGGTAAGTGGGATACGAGGTTATTTTTCAATGCACATCAGAGCTCCACAAAGCCTTCCAAGAAGCCATTCTGTCGAAGTGGAACATTAGGTAGGTGAGATACATCAGGCAGAACACAATCTAAATGGGAGCATATCATGCATTTACCTGTGTTGCACAAAGTCTTCCACTATAAAGGAATTTAACAAGCTTTTCTCAAAAAAAAACCCAAACCAGAAAAACCCCAAAAAACAAACCCTTTCCCATCTCTGATGCCTGCAAAAAGCTTCTGACACTTGGCAAGCAGAGCATCTTTGAGTTAGAAAGATAACTTTTCTCTGTCTCATCAAATTCTTTTTGGTTCACGTTGATATGAAGTTGTTCAAGACCTCCATTACCTTTCCCTAGCCTGCCAAAACAGCAATTAAATGCAAAAGGTGGCTGATTAAAGTCTCAGAGCAACACAAAGTTTGTCATGATTTTAGCTTTAAGTGATAGTCTCTGCAAGTTAAACCATTTGTTTTAAATTTTGCTCTCTGGAACATGCTACCTAAGAACAGCTAGTAACACACAGGATTGATTGAGAGATATAGTTTTGAGGAGAACTGTGCACCTATGAAGACTGCATTCAGATGGATTTTATTTTTTTTTTTTTTTGGTTAAAAGAAGAAGAAATTATTAAAGAATTTCTCAGAACCTTACTTTACCATGAGAACGTACTTGCCCTCATGTTCAATAATTGCTTGTTGAGATAGCACAGAAATTAAGGGGTTATGGAGCTACATGGCAAGGAGTTACTACACTAACCTTAACAGAAAAGGCAGTGTTTAACCATCTCTGAATCCACACTGGAGTTACACCTCTTCTGGGAGCTCAGAACTCATTCGTAAATTTAGATCCACACACCTCCATAGATCAGAAGCAATAACACCCTGAACATCTTTTGTGTAACTTGATACCTGGTTAATCCAAAAAGTCATGAAAGGCATTCATTGACCATTGTTTTAAAAAAAAAAAAAAAAACAAAACTTCACATATATAATCAGGCACAACGTATGAAAACCCCACAGTCACATGCTCCAGAGCAACTGTGCTGCCCTGGGTCCAAATACAATGTGGGAAAGGATGAGAAGCAAAGCTAGTTCACAAATTGACTCTTCTTACATTATGCACTTTCTTAATCCAAACCAGTATAGAAACATAAATGCCCGGTTTGGGGTTGGTTTTATTTAAACAACAGTTCACAAATGCAAGCCATGAAGGAGGACAAAGTGGGGAAGAATACAAAAAGCAGTCAAATAGTTTGGTTACATACCTTACAAGTGCTGAAAGTACATTTTATATCTTGTAATTCAGATAATTAAGAGTCAGATAATCCACATAGACCCTGCTTTGGCCATATTACAGGGTTAATATTGTCACAAGAATGATTGAGAACAACTGGCACAGTGTAATACATGGCTCTTCGCAGCCTGCCAACACCCAGAAGTGGGAGAAAAGACCCAAAAAACGCACATTTAAAATTAATGGCATAGGAAATCTAAAATGGCATGTATTTAAGTACATTAGAAGGAACAGCATTTCATATAACTTGTGTTTCTAAGGGCTGCTAGGCTGAGGCAGAAACTCACTTAGAGAAGTAAGATATCACAGGAAATACAGGAAGATTAGAAATAAACCACTTTTTCCAAGTCTACAAAACCTGGTTTGTGTCCAAACATTATCACAGAATCTAGGACACATACTTCTGCCTCCATTCACAAATTCACCTACAAAGCCAAAATCACTGACATGATAAAGGGTATTCGATCTATCATTTTCCTGAAGAAAGGTACACTTATGTAAAACTCAGCATTTAGATTTGGTTGGGTTTTGAGCTTCTTATGACCTAACTGAATTGGTTCTTTCACATCTGGAAATCTTTCTAATTTCATCTTTTTACAATTAAGAGTATCAGAGGTAATCTAAGAGGTGTTTGGTATTTTTTCTTAAAAAGCAAAATTTTGAGTGACCATATGAGAGTTTCAGGCTTCATTAGAAGAAAATATTACTGCTCAGCATTACAAAAAGCCTTGTAAGCAAACTCCAAAGGTCCAAACCTCATAGGTTTGATTAAAAAAAAAAAAAATCTCAGATTTTAGCTGGTCTAGCACCTGCCTAAATTTTAGAAATAGGGAGGACAGACAAGGTGTTTTATGTATTCAGACTTAGCAATACTAAGCTGCAGAGTTAATTTTTATTCTCAAAGCAGATAACATTTTTGTTTTAACTTTGACACTGCATACTTTAGATCCTCATCATGCCATAATGCAGTGCCCTTGCAAAATAAAAGTGCCCTTTCAATAAGTTCTCCTAGTGTAAACACATATGAATAAGAAATGAAATTACTACAAAGTCTAGTGTTCTGGGATTTGTTTTAGCATTGGACTTGTATCACTAATAGTTGTTCTGAGTTACTGAGAGGTCTGGATTGTAGATAGGATGTGGAAGAAAGTTCTGGTTTGCAAAAAAAACTTACACTGGGATTTGCCACAGCTTGCAACTAGCCAAGAAAAAAAAAAAATGTCCAAAACTCACCTCAAAAGAAAAAGGCGATCTGTCTGTCCTAGAAAAAGACTGAAAACTGTGGGTCAGCTTGCTACGAGTAGCTCATCCAACTCTCACTCTGCTTCCCTTTTTATTTTCATGTATCGCAAGCATCAGTCTGGACCCCAGAAACGCCTTCCCAGTTTCCCCTAAATGAATGGTTCCCCCTAAATGGATAGTTCCCCTTCTACTCCAGAAGACCTATGGAGGGTTCTCCTTACAAGCCTGGTCAGATTTGGCAGAGATTTTTAATACGTGCACATCTCTGGAGAAAAGGTGCTTTGTTCAAAGCTTGCTGCCTCTTCTTCCTCTCTTAATTATCTTCCCACAGCTATAACTTATGGTAACGTGCTCTTTGCACATTTCCTCTGCTTATAATAATAAAACCAAACCCCAACCCCCTCTCCTGAATTAAACTACCACTTTTATGGCTGTAAGCCAGGTCTTAAACTAATAGCAATCCTTGTATTTAAAGCAGCAGTCTGGTACCTAGATTGCTGGTTTCTAAGGTCCTGTGATGCATAACATGGCCATAAGCTACATTTGATTACTAGTATTATCTCATTTCATAGGACAAAGACTGAATATCCCTTCTGTGTCTTGTTGCAGGGGTTTCATTTTGCTATGCATTTATGTCACATCCTAGCATAGTACAGAAACGATCAAAAGCAGATACAAGGATTAAGCTCACAGTATGGAAGGGGAAGCTTGAAGCAAGATCAGCTCAGGAGAGGCTTTCAGAAAGCATGAAGGAATGATTAAAGTACGTAACTTCCTCAAGACTTGGTTTGTTAATGTTATCATGGGTTGGTGAACACAAGGTATTGAAAACAAACAGATCCTTTAAGCACGGGAACTGATTCCAGGCAAGATGATCCAGCCTCTGCACATGGCAGGCTTCACAGCTCCACATGGCTGCTCCTCCCACGTGGGCAACTCCAGCTTGTCTTTATAATCTCCTCTTTAATTGTCATTCCAAATGTTTTAGGGCTTTATGAGAGTAGGACAGCATCTCTTAACAGCCTCCACAGCAAGGATCAGATTTTTGGACATGGAAAAGCACAAGTTGTTTTTTTTTTTACTTTAAGCAACAACATCTTTTGGGAAAAAACACTGACAATGGGGCAGAGATTGACAGTGGTGGCCATTTCCATACAAACAACCCTTACATGCATCCCTGCAGAATTCCTCATCCCCATGCTCAGCTTTTCAAGGAGTGATGAGAAGTAAAGGAGAGACAATTACAATTGCAAATCCCCTTTGCAGAAGAATTTTAACAATTTAGGCAAATATTCATCAGAAACAAGCCAGAGAGTCAACCATTGGTAAGGGAAAGGAGAAAGGTTCCAGATCTTCCAGTGAGGTCTCAACAGTTCCAGAACTCTCAAAAAAAACCACCCAAAAGACACAGGTTTCAAGAATAGCTCACGTATTTTTCTGCTTGCCTGTAGTAATCACAGACCACAGAAGCAAGTTGAAACCTTGCTTTTCCTTTGCTCATTTATTCCAGAAAGGCAGAAATCCTCTCTCTCCAAGGTGAATAAACTTAAAGCATAAGTAAAGTCCTGCTTAAATATTGACACGGAACAGTATATTTTCTACTACCCACTATTTTGTTAGCAATTAAAGTATTAGATAACATGGCACATGTACACAGCTGAAGAAACCTCAAATTTCTGAACAGTGTCCCAGTTTCAAGAGTCGGCATGGAGTCAAAATGACCTTTATCTTGCCAGTGTTAACAAATTTAGATGAAGTACACAGATACCAAATTCCTTGCATGATTTATCGACGATGTAATGCTACTTTTTGTACTCATACAATTTGTACAGTCTCCTTTTACTAGGTACTGTATAAAGTAACACCTCAAGCATATGACAATACTGAAGATGAGTAGCATTGTTGGGTTTGTTTTTTTTTTTTTTCCTTGGTTTGATTCGCTCCAAAAAAATAACCTAGGAATGCTCTGGTAATCTGAGAAAGCACACACTTCACCTTGTGGATCAGATGGGCAGAGGACCGAGTCAAGATATCACAGAGGAGACAGTTTTGAGCTCTGGAGTGTTTTCACTGCTGTGAGCAAGATGGGATAGGAACCCTTGTGGGAGCAAGGACCTGCCTGATGCTGCCTGCAGGGTGAGGCCTCAGTCCACAGATGGTTTTTAGGAGTAAGAAAGAGAGATGACAGATAGGAAGAATAAGCTTCATTCTGGAAGTCAGAAAGGCATGAGAAGGCTGACATTGAAAGCACAGGATTGGCCTGCTTTATTTAAAGCAGAAAGCAGTGCTAGGCACAAAGGAAGAGGCATCGCAATGAAGGTAAAAGTGAAAATCAGAATATTCCAGCCTTTAAACCCCTTGTTAGAAGTCCTGCCATACCATCAAATCTCAAAACAAATTTATCTCTTTCCAGATGTCCACTAGGAGTGCTTAAATTATGTGTGTGTTTGTGTATGTATATTTATGTCTTTATAGTCAATGTTCTGAATTCCCTTTTCATATGTAAGTTTTACTTTGGCAATCAGGATGTGGCAACATCAGTCCTCCTCTGAGAGCAAAGCCATTTTAAGAGGTTCCTACTTTCCTGCCCTCCACACACACCCCACACACCTCTCCTGCTCATTGCCCGTTACCTATATCAGCCCAGCATTTTGTGCTGCTCTGCTAGAAATTGTTACTGAAGTTCTAAGATTTAAAGTGTTTGAGAATCAGTATATAACAACACAATGAAGCTCTGTTTCATGGGATATTACTCTTAAAGAGCAGCAGAAGCAGCGCTGTGGTTAGGAGTACTGTATTTAGCCATACTCACTAGGATAAGAGGCAGCAGTCATAAATAATGCCTATATCCTGGTAAAAATACGGTTCTTAAAAAAGGTTCTTTCAGGAGAATAGCTAGGTTTTTGTGCATGCTGGAACTTGTTGTGTCTCTGCCTCCTTTCCATGAAAACTCAGAATTATTATTTTTAAAATTAACAAAACTCCCATTTGTATAAAAAAATCATTGAAGTTCACAGTTCCCTGACTACAGCTGTGAGGTCAGGAGGTCAGACACGTGCTCCCCCTCACTTACCCTGCCAGATATTGATATACCCTTAGCAAATTATGCAGCAAAAGGAATACATACAATGGCTTTACAATTGTCAGTTCAGCACTTCACCAGAATTGTTGGCTTTTATAGGTTTGCTCGAATCTAAGGAGCTCAGGATCTAAGGATGAGGAGCTCAAAGACTTGCTTAACACGCTTGTGGGGTGTGCATAGCTCTAACCTAAGTGATGGGGCTTAGGCAGCAGGATGACTTACTGCACAGACTTTGCTGCCTGCAGCAGGAATGGCCAGTCCTCCAGGTAACATAAGTTTGCTGTCCCTATTTTCCTATATGTTTGTCACGGCACAGAATGAATGCTTGTTCCTCCTCCCAGAGCAATTCAAAGTCACCTGGTTCAACTGAGGTATATTGAGGTAGCGACAATAAATTTGAAAGACTCTGTTTAGTTTTCCAAACACTTTAAAAAAAATAGAATTTGCAAGAAAGGTTCAGCATAGAACAGGCACTTAAATTTACAGCTCTGTTTATGGCAAATTTTCCTTAACCTAGTCAGTGTTTCACAAGGCACCAGAGCATACGTGCACAAAAAAATAAATTTACAAAAAGAAACCCATCAAAAGGATTGAAGTCATCTTTGTTCAGGACATCACACAGTATAAAATGCTTTGCTCATACAAAATGTTGGATGACCATGGCTATAAAAAGCTGAGCTCAGCCTTAGCCCTCTGTCTCAGCAGGGCTCACTTTGAGCCTGCAATGCAGCCGCAGGGCCAGGTCATCACACTGGCACAGTGAGCGCTGAATTCCACCCCCCCAGAGCCTGTGTTAATGGGAATATTCAATACAAAGGGCTTGATAATGCTCTCACTCTTCCCAGTGTAAATCAATAGTAATCTCATCAGAATATAATGAGCCATTAAAGACAGGATCAGGCTGGCAGGATACATGCAAGAAAAATAAAACATAACACAACTTTTGAAATAAGTATTGGCTACCATTTGTAATTGCATGACAGCTAATTTTCTGAGTGCTTGTTGAGCTCCAGGCATCCTAACCTGTGAAAAATACTTGCACATATTCCTAGAAAGCAGGTCATAGTGTTAGGTGTAAGCTTATAACAAAACACAGCCATAAATTTAAAAAAAAAAAAAATGTGATTAAAAATCTAACTTAGGCAAGAAACAGGTCCAAACAATGTCTGATTAGCCGTAAATTCTGGATAGATAGCTTGAACGATGCAAGCCTAGTGACATTAACATTTACAAGCCTATCCTGTAGAAACAGATCAGATGAGCTGCCCTCCAAGGTAATTTGCTGCCTGTGCATCGCAGTTTCACAGAACAACTTGGTGACTGAACTACAGCTACTGCTGTCGCAATTGTACAGTAACTGCCACCCAAGCCATAGCATCCAACCATCAGCAACTATCACAAATCAAAATTCAATTTTTCTTCAGCAGCTGCTAAAGGAATAAACTGGTAGAAGCTTATAAACATACTGTTGCCACACAAGAAGAAAAGACCACCTTATTCACAGCTTTCTTAAGAAAATACATATTGACATCACTTGCTTAAGTTTTTCTTCAAGAGAAAGACTTCGGATGATAGGGTTTAAACATTTCACCAATACAAATACATGAAGGTATCAGATATTACAGTTTTTGCTATTCATATCCCAGAGTACATATTTTCCAACACTGGGCTTCAGAAACATCTCAGAGAAATAGATACATTCCTGCAGTCATAGAATCGCTTTGGTTGGAAGAGACCACTAAGCTCATCATGTCCAATCATTCAGAATTCCTTTCCCAAAAGCCACCACAATTCCCACCTAGTTGGTCACCAGAACATACTCTGAGCCAAGCATCTACTTCTTGCTGACAAAGCAAGGCAAGACACAAACAGAGCGTAGTTCTGGAGAGCCAAGACAACCTTCCCAAGGATGCAGTCACACAATGAGGCTTGGGGACCTGCAGGTGCGCTTACCTTAGGAGAAGGCTGGATGTGGGCATGGTGCAGGACAGAGCCTTTCCCAGGGAGACATGAGCACAGGAGTTAAAACACAAAGGTTGGAGTAACCCCCCAAAAAAAGAGGGCCTTACTGCTAGAAAAGGACCAACATCCACAACCCATAGCAGGTCATACCTCTCATTCAGTTAGCTTTTCCTTCATTTTCCCCAAGGCAACATAACTTCTTTAGACAAGTGGAGATACTCCACACACACTACCATTGTTCTCCTCAGGGTAAAGTACATATGTATACACCCACACCAATCCACAGACAGGTGAGCCCAGCCCATAAAAGGCAGTCCCATCAGAGACACACTCCTGAGCAAGGAGGCACCAGTGCAGCACTTCTGCAAGTACCTCATCACATAACTCCATCCACCTGCTCAAGGTTACAGCCAAATTCCCCCAGGGAAGGGGATACAATCACCCTACTACAATTCTGCTGGAGCAGCTCAGCCTCAAAGCCCTGCTTTGGGCATTTCATACTCATTTGAGATATGAAATACTAAATAATTTGGGTTACCATAATGTTAGATGGACTATGAGATCTACAACTCTTAGTTATCTTAGGATTACAGTAAATACTGTGACAATTTTAATTATATATTGCAACAAAATTTAAAATGGCTTTTATTTTTATTTTTTTTTTTATAAAAAAGCAGTGAAGTATTTCTTCAGAACAATAAATGAAGTAAAAGGGTAGATTTCTCTACAGCTTTCTGTCATTTTGAATTTGTCTTTCAGGACAACAGTAAAGTAGCAGCAAAGCAACCCAAAAAGATGAAAGACCCCTCAACACCTAAATATTCCTGATTTCACAACAGAGAATACTGCAGACACTATTAAGGAGCATGCATTCTCAAAGCCCCATCATTTTGCTTTCAGCAAACACTTTTGGTGTTTAGGTTGCTCTGGAGCAGCATGCTGAGCAGGTGTTTCTCATTCAACTAATTGTAATTAGGGTAGCAACAGCTTTAGAATGGGAAAGGCATATGCAAATGGCAGAATGAAATCTAATAACGAGGTGAAATAAAGGGGTGTGGCAAGGGGTAGCCGTGGTTTAAAGTTTGTATGGGGATTATTGTACACTACAGCATGGTAGCCATGATCCCTCAGTATAAAGATTGTTTCTGGGAACATTGGCTCAGGCTGGCACTGGGGCCTGATGACACCACCTGGAAGACATTAGCAGATTGGCAGTTGTGGGCTTCTTTTTCTTCCCCTCTCCCTCCCCCCTCTATTTAACCACTTCCAGGAAGGGCATCAACATAATTTTACTCATGGGATTGTGGATGCAAAAAAGACTTTACATATAGTCCAGCATCAGTAGGTGTTGAACTGTTTCTCAAACCTTGTGCTTTTAAAAGCTAGTTTAAAAATTACTCTAAAAACAATAACCTCACCTCCTCAAAACTATTGCACAATGTACAGCCTCCTGCTAGGCTGAGCTCCAATAGCAAAATATTTGGGGGGTTTTTAAAACCCATTATGCTCAAGAGTATATTCGAAATCATGAAGAAAAGGTTTGCTTATTACTTGCTATCTTCACAACACGTGAAAACCTCAGACATCGAATATATGAATTGTGTTAGAAGACAGCGTTTTTTTATTGACAGTTATTTAGTAATCAAATGGCCACAACCAGAAACCATGGCAATAACTTAATGATGTAGGAGTTTGCAGTTGCCACAGTACAAAAGTACAGCTTACAAACTCAGGCTGCATAAATTAATGCAACTTCCTTGGTTATTAATTTATGTTATTTTATTTATTTATACTTGCTGATGCTCTCATTTGCTCTGTTAATTCACAAACTTAATTTAAGATTTAATATGAACTCAGGAAAGAATCAAGAACCGTCAAACATCTGCAGCGATAGTCAACTATCAATACAACAACAGCATTCACGTGAATTTCAGCAGAGTACAACTGAGGGCTTGTGCTTAGCTCTGGGATATGTGTGATAAAATTAGGGTTTTTAAGTCATTCTCTTCTGAAAGATGACTCTGATCTAACAGTTTGGGATCCTGGCTACTGCAGCAGGATAAAGGAAAACAGATTTACCAGCCAACAACTGGGAATCTCAGTTTTCAGCCTTATGAAGTTGGCTGTTCTTGAAACTCGTGTTTATCTGTTGGTTTACATGCTTGTTTAGGAGTCAAATGAACTCCCTGATTGCTCAAATGAATGTTCAACATAATAAGTATTTGACAGATTTAACTTCTGTGAATGTAAAGGCTCCATGAATAGATTCAACCTGTTCCAATGTTCTTATTATTCAAATTGTACCGGGATTTCGTTTCTTATATTTCTTTTCTTCTTTTGTTGATTGTTCATAGAGCTATAAACTCTCTGTGCTAAATCTGTTTTAGCTGATACTGAACCGTAAATACGAAGCTTCTCTCCCACTCCCGTCTCCCAGCCCTATTTTCCAGCCACTTTGTTATGCCCCACTCTGTTAGACCAATATCTACATTTACTCCTATACTTAAGACAACCTGGGGGACAAACCCTCAGCACAGCTTGAATACCAGACCACAGACCACCTACAACAAGAGAATCTTTCTTCAATGGCAGCACAACTGCTGTAGAGTCCCTTTTCCACTCACACACCTTCACCTGACATCTCCTTCTCCTTTGGAATTAAAGAGGGGGCAAAAATTAATTTTTTCTCAAATACTTGAAGCAAAAAACAAGTTATAGCCACCAAAATAATGCTGCTGAGGAATATTGGGCAAAATATGCATATGGAACATATTTTATCCTCTAATAAATGATTTACAGTGTGTTCAAGGTGGAGGGGTGTAGAGTAACAGGAGATAATCGTTCCCCTTCTCCATCAAAACATGCTTGCTCCCTCTCTTCTCATTCTCACAGCTGTGATTACCTTAGGATAATCAGATTGTTCAGTAGGAGTTAAAACAAGGACAACTCCTTCCAGCAGGAAGTCTGGTTTATATTCTTAATCATTTAGTTCTGTGGCTACACTGGGCTGTTACTGCCTCATGATATCGGTTTGCACGCTAGGTTATCAAAACCTAAAAAATAAAAACAAGCCAAAAAGCTGGTCAGTATTGTTAAGGTCACAGTCATGGGCTAAATCACTTTGGATGCCTTTTTAAACTTCCAAAAGTCGTCACCTGAGTTCCTGTGTTGCTGCTGACAGGGAGCAGGAGTCTCATCCCGGTGAGTGCGCTGGCTCCTGTTAGACTTCTGAGGTTGCTGACATTCTCTTTGCTTTACATGCCAAGTTTGTAGTATTGTATCTGTAACTCATAAAAATGTTTTAGGCATCCAGGTATCCTGCTGGTCATAATTTGAAAGTAAACATCCAATGAGAAGAATCTATTCTCAAAAAAGTTTCCATTTATTTAGGGGATTTTTGTCCATGTATCTCTTGCAGTCACAATGTCAAAGTTACTTTTTTTTTTTTTACAAATTCATTTTCCTCTTTATTTAAAGCAACATGTTCTATGCTGACCAAATTGAAGAGACAGTCTTTTCAGATAGAAACAGGAAACTGCTGTGCTCTGTGTGAAGATTACCTCTGCCCTGAGAAGGCAATTTCTCCAGGCAAGTAATTCCATCCTTATCAATTAGCTCTTGCGATAGAAGGAATTTTATCTGGTAGAGGGTAGACAGAGAACTGGTCTGAAAACTTACAACATTTTGCCAACTGAACTCATAGTAGGAACAGTACTGTGCATGTCCAAGGTCGCAAACTGTTTGAATCCTACCAACTTCTCTGATGAAATATAAATAAAACACAACAAAAATTATCTAGTATGTTCATGAATGCTGTATTAGTTTAATTAGAACGCTGGGTTTGGACAAGTTAAGAGCCAGACTCAATACAGATAAATGGATAAGCCCCCATCCAATGAGGTCATCCAAAATCTTTATTCACAACATATTTTTCAGTGGGTCGCATTAGAGGAGCTGAGAAGAAAATTTCTCTACCAGAGCAAGTCATTATTCGGATGTGGCAGGAGTGACAATGAAGTTTTGGCAATAGACTGAGCTCCTCAGAGCCCTTCATGAAACTTAGGAATGAAAAGAGCAGTTTTTGTGCTCTCTGGCTAGCTGCAAAGCTGAGCAAGGGATGTATCAGCAGCATACAGTATCGGTCAGAGAAGGCTAAACTCAACTGGGTCTTTTTCATTGCCTGCCAAAATACAGCAGCCTTGAAATGTTCCTGTAGGAAAAGGCTGATTTAGAAGTGTCTCTCTGAATCCCGCTGTTCCAGCTGCTTCTCAGGCTTATGACTTCAAACTACAATCCAGCTGCTGGAATTTTCATTCCAATTAAGTTCTGAGTATTTTTTAAACAAAATATTTTCATAAAGCCGCTATTAAGAGATTTCATCATGATCTGATTTCAAACAACAAATGCTGACTGAATTGCAGAGACCAAGTCCGAGAGATGAAGAAACGTGTGTTTGGAGATTATAAAAATGCTAAAAGGATTTAACTTGGCAAGCAGAAGCCTGAGAGCTCAATTTGACTCAAGGGATGCCAAAGTATTGAGGGCTGTTGTAAACAGTAACCCAGACCTCCTCTGTAAGCTGTCCATTAATAAGGGACCCGAGGGACACATTATAAAATTAACAATTGGAAAATTTAAAACAAATCCAAAATCCAGCAGAGTGTGCAGAGTGTCCGGGCTATATGGTCAATGCCGTAGCTATCTTTTGAAGATCATCCTGCAGAGGCACTGGGAGTGGTTATTTGCTCTAAAAGAAAATGGAGCATCATTTTTTAGGAGGTGAAGTGGCAGTCAGTAAGGCCAGGATGAAAGCTGCTCGCTCCTCCAGACAGCAGTGCCGATATGGGTCAGGCACATGTGACTTGGGGAGGTCTAACAAGGATGGGAGAGGTCCCTTTTTTTGGGAAAAAGCAAATATGGGCGAAGACACTTTTCCCACCATCAGCTACTTCTTCCCTGATACTGCCTCTGTAGGCAGAGAAGATGAGTGGTGCACCAGGGAGTGCGTTCATGGAGAGATGAATGTTACAAGCAACATTCCTCTAGAGGCCTTGGTTTTGGAATTGTAGCGTCTTTCTCCAAAGCACCCAGCAGCCCTTCTGGTGAGACAGCAAACAGCTGCAAACTGTACTAGGCACTGAATACCCACGGCAGCAAGCTGTCAGACTTGATAGTCCGGGAATCTGATCCAGAATTACAACCAGTAAGCATCCTATCACAGCAAGTTTGGGATACAGCACATGTGAATGCTTACCATACCATACCATACAAGTTACAAGATTCCAGAGAAACCAACATTTTTCCATTAATTCTGGAAAATGAAAATTGATGCAGTGAGGCAGCTTCCTTCTGTAACTTCTAACTGCTTGATTGTGAGAGGTAATGACTTCAAACTGGAAGAGGGGAGATTTAGATTAGATAGAAGGAAGAAATTCTTCACTACAAGGGTGGTGAGACCCTGGACCAGGATGCCCAGAGAAGCTGTGGCTGCCCCATCCCTGAAGAGGTTCAAGGCCAGGCTGGATGGGGCTTTGAGCAACTTGGTTTGGTGGGAGGTGTCCCTGCCCATGGCAGGGGGGTTGGAACTCAATGATCTTTAAGGTCCCTTCCAAATTAAATCATTCTATAATTCTGTGATCTTCTCAACAGTTAGGGCAACATGTTTCATGGGTACGGCTGTATGTGATTAACAAGTTCCTTTCACGTGGAAATTCTCTGAAACTAATTATTATCATGAAATAGCCAAATACATGGGAGATAAACACACTGATAATTTCCTACAGCCTCATAGTGCAAGGAGTAAAAATGCTTACAGGTGATGAGATGTCCATGGCCATTCCACTGTCAGAAGAAGGTTATTGGTGCATGAAGCTCAGTTTTCAAACCAGTGTTCTAAAAGCCAAGTATCAAATCCTTCAAATATTCTTTGCCTTTCGAAGAACAGCAAAAAGTGGGGATTTAGAGATGGAGACAACCTCTGTACCACTTTGCTCTGACAGCGTAAGAAGCTTTATCATGTGGCTACTGGCAGAAGGCCAACTTTTAATGGCATCAGATATACAGAGATTTTGCTGAGAGAGCCTTGTAACTTTTTTTTGTGGTGAATCTTGGGTACTGGCTCCATAGCAGATTCAAAACAGAAGTTCAGATAAAGATGGGGTTGTAAAGAAAAATAAATATACGAGAATGACTACTGGCTTTCCTTGACTATCAAACACAGAATTAGGTGCCAGAAACACCAAAAGATTTAAGTGACCCAATACATAGATGAAGTGAAAAGACAAAGGCTTTTTTTTTTTTTTTTAACTTTGAGTGCCATCTTCTTTTTTTGTCAGAAAACTGGATTTTTAACTGGGTTAAAAGGTCTTGGGACATCCTTCCCGCAGTGTGTATTGGAATATATTCTTGATCTCCTATATAAGAATCAGCTCAATATGTAGAGTGCATAAAGAGCACAGGCACTAATGTCTGAGTATCTTTCCCTTTTCACATTACATGAACAGCATATACTAATTTACTCATGCTCCTAGTTGCAACAGAGAACCACTAAGCATTTCTGCTCAAAGGACAGATATACAATGGGTGGAAACACAACATCTCAAAATGTTTTGGACTCACTACATGAATATTGCAACTGCTTTGAGGAAAAAGAATTGCATTTGATAGCAGATAAATACATAAAGAAAATTAAGTTACTTCTGCTTGGTGGTAGTTTTCAGGAAATCAGTTGCTGAGGTATGGGTGGACACAGAAACACTGCAGAAATCAAGAACTCCAAGGCTATTAAAGTGGTTAAAATCCAGCATGTGACTTTGTATCATTGATGTTAATTAATGAAGTGGGAATGTTCCCCCTGACAGGGAACATACCGTTCATGACTGCTGTGCCACTCAGAGTGAAAGCAGACGTTGTGCCTGCAGAAACCCTACAGACTCGGTGACTTACCACTTCATCATCTGATGCTCCTTTTACCCCTGCTTCTGCCCCAGGACTGAAAGGAAGCCCCTAGATTCTTGTCTTCTCCTTGGCTCTTTATTTTGTAAAAATACATTTAGACCTGAAGAGATGTATTTTGAGAGACTGAAAATACCCTGGAAATGTCACCATCTTTTCTTTATTCTCACTCCATGCTTCTCAAAGCCCCAGCTCTAATGTTCGAACAGTATCTGGAAACTTCAGCTGAACTGACTGATTGTGTATAATTGCATTTTGGTTTCATCAACACAGTATCATAAATCTACCCCTTGTCAAACAGAGGGAGTTGATTAATGGAGCAACGGCTGTCTGTAGTCGAGTTACAAAGAAATCTCAACAAAATATGACAGACTTTGAGGATCTGTTTTTTAACTACTGATGTGGTGTGTGCTCTGGCTGTTGGTGCGAAGGCAGGAGGTGGAGGAGGCTCCAGCAAGAAAGACAATGAAGGCAACACTAGGAAAAGCAAGGGGACTGCTGCCTCTTCATTTTTCATCTGTCTACAACAAGTGAAGCAAAGCCTAAACAAAACCACAGCAGATTTCTTTTTCTTCCTTGTTTATTGCAACACCAAGAATAAAGGGAGCTCAGC
>VXBJ01003726.1:178163-194141 GCA_013400055.1 Nycticryphes semicollaris
GGTGGGACACAACACTTAATTCACAATAAAAACATTCTCCTTCAGAATCTTTATCTGGTTAGTAACATTTTTACTTACTTTTCCAGAACCCTGTCACAATTACGTCTGTTACTTGACTACTAAACATTTATATGGCATTAGCTTCATGCTTTAGCAACTTGTAGGTCTGGATCTACAAAAATGCTTGTATGGATTTAGTCTATATATATATAATTAGAAATGAATATACTGTTTTTGCTGAAAAATAATAATAAAAAAGGCTACTAAATATTAACATGCAACCCAATGGATCATACTTCCTTGACCAGCTGATAAATAAATATTACATCTCCTCTGACTTGAATGAAGACTTGGGATTACATCAGCTGAAGAAGTCCACCATTTGTTGTAACAGCTGCCAGGGAACAAGACTTGGAAATTTTAAATGAGAGAGAAAATATGAANTTTTTTTTTTTTTTAACTTTGAGTGCCATCTTCTTTTTTTGTCAGAAAACTGGATTTTTAACTGGGTTAAAAGGTCTTGGGACATCCTTCCCGCAGTGTGTATTGGAATATATTCTTCATCTCCTATATAAGAATCAGCTCAATATGTAGAGTGCATAAAGAGCACAGGCACTAATGTCTGAGTATCTTTCCCTTTTCACATTACATGAACAGCATATACTAATTTACTCATGCTCCTAGTTGCAACAGAGAACCACTAAGCATTTCTGCTCAAAGGACAGATATACAATGGGTGGAAACACAACATCTCAAAATGTTTTGGACTCACTACATGAATATTGCAACTGCTTTGAGGAAAAAGAATTGCATTTGATAGCAGATAAATACATAAAGAAAATTAAGTTACTTCTGCTTGGTGGTAGTTTTCAGGAAATCAGTTGCTGAGGTATGGGTGGACACAGAAACACTGCAGAAATCAAGAACTCCAAGGCTATTAAAGTGGTTAAAATCCAGCATGTGACTTTGTATCATTGATGTTAATTAATGAAGTGGGAATGTTCCCCCTGACAGGGAACATACCGTTCATGACTGCTGTGCCACTCAGAGTGAAAGCAGACGTTGTGCCTGCAGAAACCCTACAGACTCGGTGACTTACCACTTCATCATCTGATGCTCCTTTTACCCCTGCTTCTGCCCCAGGACTGAAAGGAAGCCCCTAGATTCTTGTCTTCTCCTTGGCTCTTTATTTTGTAAAAATACATTTAGACCTGAAGAGATGTATTTTGAGAGACTGAAAATACCCTGGAAATGTCACCATCTTTTCTTTATTCTCACTCCATGCTTCTCAAAGCCCCAGCTCTAATGTTCGAACAGTATCTGGAAACTTCAGCTGAACTGACTGATTGTGTATAATTGCATTTTGGTTTCATCAACACAGTATCATAAATCTACCCCTTGTCAAACAGAGGGAGTTGATTAATGGAGCAACGGCTGTCTGTAGTCGAGTTACAAAGAAATCTCAACAAAATATGACAGACTTTGAGGATCTGTTTTTTAACTACTGATGTGGTGTGTGCTCTGGCTGTTGGTGCGAGGGCAGGAGGTGGAGGAGGCTCCAGCAAGAAAGACAATGAAGGCAACACTAGGAAAAGCAAGGGGACTGCTGCCTCTTCATTTTTCATCTGTCTACAACAAGTGAAGCAAAGCCTAAACAAAACCACAGCAGATTTCTTTTTCTTCCTTGTTTATTGCAACACCAAGAATAAAGGGAGCTCAGCACACATACTACAAAAACTGTGAAGCCAACATACACACGCGAAAAAATAGAGGCTACACGATCCAAGTCTCCATCCAAGTGACATCCTTCATATTTAGGGCACTCGGTACCGGAAAAGAGACCAGCCATGAAATTCTGGGGTGATTTTAAGACTCATTGGAACCACGCTGAATATAACCGTTGTTTCCCAACTATTAAGTCAGATGAGGATCCACAGAGTATTTGTGAACAATGAAGCAAAAAGTCAAATGAGGAGCAAGCAAAGCACTGCCAAACACNAAAAAGGCTACTAAATATTAACATGCAACCCAATGGATCATACTTCCTTGACCAGCTGATAAATAAATATTACATCTCCTCTGACTTGAATGAAGACTTGGGATTACATCAGCTGAAGAAGTCCACCATTTGTTGTAACAGCTGCCAGGGAACAAGACTTGGAAATTTTAAATGAGAGAGAAAATATGAATTTGAAAAAACACATAGGCAAATTTTTATTATTTACAATTGCCTAGTAGAAACCCTTGGTTGGTTGGAGTTTTTTCACAAATCTGTGACTTGAAAAATCCAAAAGCTTTTTTGAACACAATCTGATTTATAAGCAAATGAAACATAGCCAAGAAAACTGGTAAGAAGGAGGAGTATTCATGAAAGAAAAAGCTTCAGAAAAGTTGGATGAGCCAGGCAAGTTGCGTGCTGGCAGTTTCATTTCAACCTCATTGGCAGCTCCACAGGAGACAAGCACACAGGCATTTGGGTTGGCGGCTTCCTGGAGCTGATGAGGAGAAAATGAACAGTTTCATAAGGAAACACTTTGAATTAAGAGCCAGTGCCAACTGCACAAGTTTTCTTCTCTCACCTCTTTTCTCGCAGCGCATTGCTCGCCTGCAGCAGGCCATTGCTCTTCCTTCAGCTGAAGGCCTCTATATGCGACTTCTGCACCACCAGTATGAAGGTTGCACCAAAAAGGTCCCCCATCTCCAAACTAATTTTGCACCAGCAAGAAAATGTATACTGTGGGCTCTGTCCTATCATCTCCAAAACCAGCTGGTCAAGCAAAGCACAGAGGCATCCATCTGCCATGGCGCTTTATTTCTCTCCTCAGGAAACCTCATCACAGCCCAGCTGCAGGTATGTGTGGTCAGAGTTTCCTCAGGAGCGCTGGCACCAACCTTTCATGGTGGCAAACTGTTCTCAAATGCTTTTGGCACTTAGGACTTAACACATAACGCTTGAAATTCAGGCATGATGTAAGAAGATGCAACTCCATTTTCTCCAGTGGTGTCACACCCACTCTTTACAGACTTGGATGTAGCTTGCTCTTCTGAATACCCAAATCATCATTCCCTTGGCAGATCTTTCACTTATTGAATTTAACAATACATCACTATTCAGCTGTCAGTTTGTACACCTCCGTGGCAACAAACTTTTGGAAAATAAAGTACTGTATGCTGCTGAATAGCCCTAAAACAACTCTACATTTGTGCCAGGGAAACATGTCTAGACAAAATATTGCACCTTGGCTACCTTCTCTGAGATGTCTTTAAAACAGTCCTTGGCAGTATTGATCTTTTTTCCATAAATTGTAATTCACTTTGGTTCCAGTATAATGGGCCATAGATTTCTCAAGACAGCAGTGACACTGGGGCCTTCGTTTGTGTTCTTGTTTCTCCGCTCTCGCCTTATTGCCTCACACAATTCAAAGGCATGATGCCACAGCAGAAGAGATGAGTTGCTCCTCTGCCACAAGGAAATATTAGCTCTCCCTGGAAATCCCTTGTGGCTTTGGAAAAGCTTTCCCAGTAACTCAGTCTTTCAGGGGAGGCAACCTCGCCCCAGCACATGGTGCTTGTCAGTGGAAATGGTACCAGACTCCTCATGAACCCTCCTGAGATATACGGGCTCCTGACAGTGGTCTGGTTGTAGGGACTAATAGCTCGTGCATCAGGAAAAAAACCTGACAAAATATTGGTAGGTGCTCTGAGAAATATAAACATACTTAGAATATTCCTCAAGAAATTCTGGTACTTGGAGAAAAACTCATCAGCAGCCTAAACTGGAAATAAAACATTTTAAAAGTGCAATTATTTGAAGTACATGGATGTCACTTTGAGTTAATCGGACCACTCTGTTTTGATAAAATCCAAACACTCAATTCTTACTTTGGCTTTATGCATTGTTGTCTACTACTAAATAGTTACAACATAAAATGACTTCATTTCCTTCTGACAAGGTGACTCAGGGTCATGTCATTCTGATACGGTCAAAATACTTTGTCTTCTGCAAGATGCTCATGCTTCAGAAAGCTTCTGATGAAATCGTGGTTTCCATTGCACAAGAATTCAATCAGAAAATTTTTGGCTGGCTGTGATAATCAACAGCAAGCCAGGACTGACTTTTAAAATCCAAATGCCTTAGTAGAGAAGGATCTCTCTCTTTAATGCATCGCTAAATTGATTTTAGCGAAAAATACATCCCACTGACGACCTCAATGTGAGCCAGTGCAGCTTCCCAGAACTCCTCTGCAGATCTGGGTTACCTTTGGCCAATAATGCAGATTTGTAAAGTCACAGAAAAGTTTCACCTGGAAGGGACCCAGGAGATCATCTTGGCCAACCTTGTGCTGAAAGCAGGGCCTGAGACTAGGTTATCCATGGCCCTGTCAAGCCAAGTCTTGTATATCTATGGCCAGGCAGATCCCACTGCTTCTCTAGGCAGCTTATCCCAGAGTCCAAGTGGTTTAACAGTGAAGAAATTGTTTCTAAAATTCAGACAGAAACACCCTGAAGCAACTGGTGCCCCATGTTCTGCCTCCACACATTCTTCCTGAACAGAATGACCATTTCCATCTTCTCTCTCCTTTAGGAGTTTTGTGGAAAATCTGGTTAACAGGAGTATTGCCTAGGTAAAAGGGGACAAAAAAAAGACAACTTGCTTCACAGAGTCTATTGCGTTTAAGCTGCTTGTAGCATTCAGGACTCAGAATGACAAAAACTCAGAAGTACACAGTCGTCTTTACAGTTGTAAAAGGATTAGCCATGTTTCCATCCACACAAATTGTGGAAAGTAACTTATTCTTCATCACAACAAACTTATTACATTTACTGTGGAAAAATCAATGAAATTTTTTTCCTAATTCGATCAAATTATAGAGATGCAGAACTTCCTGACCACAGAATGGACAGACAGCCTTTCAAAACCAGGTGTTGCTTGTTTGTTTTTTTTTTTTTCTCCCTCCCTTTCTATACCTTTTTTTCCTCTTCTATGAATAGCAACTTTTTTTGCCTCATTTTTTCCCTTAAGTACGTTAGGCTACTTAAAAATGTCCAAATGAAAGTAAAGCACATGAAGGTTTCTGGAAGATTTGCTGAAGGACTTCTAATGGTTCTTTACCTTCCCTTGACAATTACCATCAGACACCGATTTGAGCAGCCACTCTCTGCACATACTTGAAATTTCCTGGACTACAGAAAGTCTCTAAAGCTGCTCTTTAGGATCTGCATGACATAAGTTTTCCCATCACAGACAATGAAGGACAGGAGGAAACATTACCACCAGCTCATTTAGCTGCTGGGTTTGCTCACTGCAGAGCTACAGGAGATCACATTTGCTCCATCCAGGGAAGGTCAATGGCACCCATCGTTATGCTGCTCCTACCACCGATTACTTCCCACCACCCAAAAGGCATAGCTTTCCACCTAGCCAGCATGGGTCTTGCTCCACCTTTCAGGCACTGGATTTATGGCAGAGACCTTTATTACTAAAAAGTATTTTACTCTAAGAGCATTTTATATACCTTGATCAAGAAAACTCTCAACCTTCTCTTGCACAAATTAATTGCACTGACATCACTGAATCTTTCACTAAAGAGATTGTCTCCAGGTTTTTTTAATGCTTGTCTCAATATCCTTTCAATGGATAGACATAAAAATTCCTATATATTTTTAACGAAGATTTGCTCATTTTACTTCCAAAGATAAAATCATAAACTTACTTGTATTTTAATAAATTTGAAACTCAGAACTGTTCAACTCTTACTTTTGTAAAAGCATAACAAAACAGATACTAAACTACATCAACTCAACAGAAAAAGTGACAGAACAAAATTTCTCTTCTTCTCTGAACCTATATAGCCCATGCTACTTGTTATATTACAATAAAAAAGTGAAACAAAACCAAAGCAGGCAACATGAACTTCCTTATGGAGTTGAGCCATAATAAAGTTGGTTTCTATATCCATATTTTCTCATATATTACCCAGAGCTGATTTGAATCAATACTTAAATAAGAGACAAGAAACAATTAGATGCTGCAGGAAACTGATTATAAACAGAACTTAATCCTCATTATCCTCATCAATATAAATTCATTTCCTGACATAATGCTACTCTTCATTACCACTCCTATTATTCATGACAACATTATTTTTAGATGAGCTAGCAATCCAAATTCCTAAACACTTCTTCTCATGAAAGAGCCAAAGGTAAGCAGGGCAATAAAGAATATGTCCCCTTCAGACAAATTTCAATGCTGGGGTTTATTTTCTGCTGCCTAATTTCCTCTTGCAACTCCACACAAAGAGGATGGTCTGCCTCTCCCTAGAAACTGAGTTTGTGAAAATGTGGTCTACCTCCGAGGTGCAAGTCTAAATCCTTGAGAACTGAAATAAAAATGAACAAAGGAAAAACGAATAAACTATTTAACACAAAGTTAACCACAAGCTTACATTATTTAATAGCTTTTCATCACATTTCTGATTGTTTACGTACTTTGATTTTAAAAAAGGTATCAAAGTAGATGCTTCTAAACTCATTTCAATACAAGCAGAGCAAGGCTCAAGATCTTCCAATATCCCTTAAGAGAATCTAAAACACAGATGTGCGTAATTAAGAATATTGTGGCTTCTTTTGGACAGTAGCTACCATTCCTGCTAATAGCAATAGATGTCACAGGGAAAGGGAATTGTTTTTTGGTAGAGTCATAGGAATTTTTCAATCTAATAATTCTTAGTTGGAAAACGTCAGTTTTTAACAGGCACTTTTTTAGAAAGTTTCTTGGGATTAGTATGGGATTTATGGTCAAAGTAGAAAGAGAAGAAAAGAAACCAAAGAATAGTTTGGTGTCTGCAGTGCTTTTACAGCATTTGGTGAAGACCAGATTCAAGAATCCTTTTCTGGCTGACCTGCAACAGTAATGTGACCATAATGGTCCCATTTTTGTCTCAAGCACTAGCTGTTTCAGCTTGTCTTTCTTCTGTTTTCAAGTGAAGAAAACCCCCACTTTTATTCTCTTTCCATGCTGACTCTCTTTCCATTTTTATGACTTTTTTTTTAAATCTCCTATACAAATGGTTCTTTAGCCTCCCCAGTACGAGTGAGAAGCCTCACTAATTAAAGCATACAGCCTCACTGAATAAAAAAAGAATATATTTGTCTACACCATAAACAATTCAAACCATTTTCTAGCAAATTGTGTCCCACCCCGCAAACACCAAAGACTTTATGTATGTTTACTCAAATAACCCATGTTATTCATGAGCAGGTATTTTATAAAACAGAGGCATAAGTGTAATTCCTGAAAGAATTGCTTTGTAATATAGGATCTATGATAAGGCCAAAAGGAAGCACTTTTGGATGTGTTCCATCACTTGATGTTCAGGAAACCATTTTGTATGACACAAAGGATTAGGAAAAATAAGCTGCATGACATTTATTTTGCAATTTTAACATTAATATCTGTAGAAACATTTTATTGTCAGTACAAAAGTTAACAGATTTCAATACTTCTTTTACCCAAAAAAAAAAAAAAAAACCAAACCCAAAACAAACCAAAAAACACCACCACATAAAACAGTGTAATTTGCATTCATATTGCATGGCCATATCAGTGTGAGTGTTCTGAAAGTAAAAACACAAGACTTCTGTAAAAAGATACAAACAGTGATATTTTAGCAGAGGCCAGTGCTATACCTACTGTTATGGAATGGATTAGAAGGAAATACTGGAGTCAGCATGAATTAATCCTTTAAAAAGATGCTGATATTCCTATGGCAAATTGTCATTATAAACAACTTCTCTCTTTTTAACTTAAGTTACAATAAAGGAATAGTCTAAAGGCAAAAGATCTAGGCCAAAAGATCTGGAACCTATTATCCAACTCAGAGAAGAGAATTGTACTTAATTTGATGCATGTGCAACTCAGGGTAGAAGCTCAGCTCCTTTTAGAGCAGTATGTTCTGCCATGGTTATAGAAAAAGTAATGTCTTTCCTTACCTTAGGAACCTTCTTTACTTTTTTTTTGTAAATAGAATGATTCTGCTTTTTTGGCCATGAGAAACACTGCTGAAGAGTTAAATTGTTAAAGTGACAGCTATTGAGAATAAAATACTTTCTTGTTAAAGGATTTGGTTTTGATAAGAATAATCATCTGACACTGCAGTTTTTAACACAAATAAATCAAAAGTTTAATTCCCCCAAATTAGTTATATACTGTAAATATTTCTTTTTTTAAAGATCTGAAAACTAGTAAAGTCTGAGCAATATATCTACTAGTTCTCTGTGCTGCCTGCATAGAAATGCCATTTAAATTACAAAACCACAACAACCTATAAACGATTAACTGTTTTGTACATTACCAATTAGTTAATAAATTAATGATAAACCATTTTCCCTGAAAGCAAAGTATTTTCCACCTTTGGATGGTGAAAATTAAGAAATTCTGTATAAGAACAGCATTTAGCAAATAGCTGTTAAAAAAGAGACTAATTTGCTAGATGGATTGGGACATCCATTTTTTAAATCAATACAAAAAATAATTCATTGTAAATATATATAATATATATTTATACATATTTTGAATATATTTACATACATCCAGCACCTATATACTGCATTTGTGCTCCGTAAGTGTGTGCCAACATATATTTTCTCCAAATATTACAAAATAAACAAGAAAGGCAGACCCTGAGTTTGCCTCAAGTCCAACTGGTCCATTGTACAAACACAGTCTGTTGCAGCTCACAGGAAGCCAGAAAATTGATCGCGATGGGTATCTAGACACAGCTCATAAACATTCTTCTTGTTGGGAGTATGTAGAAGTTGCAATTTATGAGGTTCTTTATGTAGGTTGCGACTGCTTTCCTTCCCCCCCCCCCCCCCCNATGTACAAGCAGAAACTTTAAGGTCCTGGAGAAAAGATTTTCTTGTGTGTATGGGTAGGTAGCTTTACATTCTTGTTTCTTTATCCCTCTAGCATGATTTCTTTTCATGTTTTAACACTTCCATTCATGTGTTGGTACTTGGGAAGACAAGGTTCATAAGGCATTGGATCAGGAGAAAAAACAGAGTCATCACCTGAAGAACACGAACTCCTGGTGTCAGGGTAACTGGGTGAATACTGTTCCAGAGGTCCACTGAGGTCCAGATACTCCTATGACAAAGGAAATAAACTGCATTTTTAGACAGTGAGCAAAACTGACAATAACACCTCCCCACTGCTCTGATTTGGCTTGATTACATTGTGGGTAAAAGAACTGTTTAAAAACAACACTCATCCCTGTAACGCAACTGCATTATAAACTGTCTGTTGCTTAAACATCTCATAAAACAAGGAGCTTGAATAAAGCAAAAAACCCCAAACCAATAACATGGTACTTTTCTGACGTCCAATATCACCAGCACTCACCGCGTCAGTGGAAATAAACATGCCAACCACATCAAAAGAGGACTTTTCACTCGAAATGATAAAAATGAAATTTCATCCTTAATAGAACCATTTTCTTCAGCACGTGGTAATGATTTGGAGAGGGAAGGATACTTCCAACTTTGTATTCCTTTGGTCACTTTGAATATCTGTTTTATATTCTGTGATATTAAATTTGTGTTTAAACACGCAGTGGCATACATGCAAAAAAGAACTGAAAGGGAAACAAAATGAAATTCACTAGATTTGGGGTTTTACACACCATATATTAAGTGTGTGTGTTTGTGTGTGTCCCAGAGTAGCCGTGACCAAAGCAGTCATTAAAAAAGGAAATAATATCTACGGAATCCAAGTTTTGGATTAAGGCTCTTTTGCTAGAAACAACAGTTTTGGCAGGAGAATAAAGTTATTTTTCCCCTTGAAATGTTCCTTCTCTTTCAACTTCTAAAGGCAGCTGCATTCATTTAAATGCAATCACTTCATTTGCTAAACCACAAGTTATGATCATACTGACGAGACAAGTCTTCCACCTCAGCCAGTATTTTATGCTGCTGTGCTTAGGTTTGAGGTAATTTAGTTCTTTGGTTAGCATATTTTTTTTTTAAGTCAGAAATTCAATCATAACCATATCATAGTTAAAACACGGTTACCATTTTAAAAGGGTAGTAGGTGGCTGACAAATACAGTAGGCAACAGGAAAATACAATTTGGATCAATGATGACTGCTTAGCTCGCTGCCAGGGCATTTAAAAGATCCATAAGGACAATCTTCACCGTTATTTGTATATAAGCAAAGTAGTCCTACATGACCAGAAATAATCTGCCACTTTCTAGGCAGACAGAAGAAGAAAGCAGTCCAGTATTTGAAGAAAAAGGACTTTCTCATGAGGTATCAGACAAGGCTAATCGTATCAAAAGGCTTGATGCAATTCAATTATGAATTCCCTGTTGATGGTGGGATCCTTATCCCTTCTCCAGCCTCCTGATTCCATGTCAAGGGCCAGAGACACAGAAAGAGGCATAAGAAGTTTCCAGTGTCAGGATGGTTCCTGATGTAATAACACAGAGATGAGGCTGACTTTTCGTGACTTCTGCTCATGTGGATCAGGGAAACATTTGTACATTGCTCTGAAAAACTGGGGAAATAGGGTCTTTAGGGGAAAAAAACCTAAAAAAAAAAATAAAAACACCACAGAAAAAGTCCCCCAACAGGTGATGAAGAAGAACAAGACATGACCATTGAAGCAGAAATGTTCACTTACACAAATGCAGAAGAAGATATTATGGGCTGCCCTGGCAATTTTTTTAGTTGTTGGATAAACAGTGTCATTTTGGGGGGAAGCAAAAGGGCCACTGGAGAGGAGAATACGCAGAAGTACTGTCACACTGATGCCTGAAGGACCTGCACTTTGGGAAAACCGGGCAGATTGCACAAAACCAGAGGTCTCAAAATCTATGGGGGAAAATGAGGCACACTGGAGTTCTCAGGACACACTTAGTGAGAACATGATGAGTTTTCAGGAACAAAAGCATTGTCTTATGTTGAAGGATTATAGAGATTAGGAAAAACTTTCCAGAAGTAGGGCTAATGAAACAAAGCAATGGACTGTCAAGGGGCAATGCAGAAATACTGCAGTGGAGATCTTTAAGGACAAGTTATATAAACATCTGTCAGGAATGACAAACGTATAGTGGATCCTGCCGTAGGCCAATCAGATGGACTGGATGTGTTCCTGAACTTTTTCCAGATGATTTTCCTATGATTCTAGTCTAAAGTAATTTACATAACCTTAAAGGCCTTTTCAGGTTACCTTTGAGATCATTCCAGGTCCATGAGCAGTACAGAATTGGGAAGGCACGATGGTAAAACACACACACACATGCAAAAAAAAAAAAAAAAAAAAAAAANNNAAAAGAAAGTAATATGCTTTCCCAGGCTCAGAATTGCAGCCCAGAACCTCCCTCTTGAATTTGCAAAGGCATATCCAGTCCAAGCCAACCAACACTCTGCAGTGGCAGCCAGCCCACCTCCAACTGCTCTTGTGAAATCATATATAAATTAGGCAGGAAAAGATCCAGTCAGGACTGGATGAGGGGAGAATGGTAACGGTATGCACAGCTGTGTTACCCACTCCGTAAGGAGCGCAGGCTCCTGCGCCATCTCTGAAGGCACCATTTTTTAGAGTAAGCTTTAAAATCAGAATCCAGGTAAATTTGTAGCTACTACTGAAGCTCTGCTGCTGCTGATCATAAAAAACGGCAATTCTTTAGTCAGGTTCTCCTGTCACCTCTGTTGTGTGCAGACTTTCGTAATGCTGCTTAATAATCCTTCTTTTCTTTCTCTGATAATTTTGAAAAATTAGAAAGTTATGTTGAGGACCAATATAAATAGACTCAATTTTTTTTTCCTACCTTCTCCCCCTTATAAAGAAGTGTTATAGTCATAGAAAATCTGAAAAATTTCTTTTTAAATAGCCAAAGCAAGCTGTTGCCACTTTCCTCTGTAAGGGTTTTGTTGGCTTTTTTCCCTCCCATTATACATGTAATTTCTCAGAATTGACTGGAATTTGTAAAATGTTTGAGACACTAAGCATTTTCTCTCAAAAGAAGTTTCCACCAAAAGAATCAACATTTCCATCACTTGTGATATTCCTTCAAAGGTGCACGTGATTCAGTGACAAGAGAACCAATCCCTGTGTGAATACCCTACTCAGTTTATTCCTTGCTGAAACTAATAATATCTCAGACCTCTAAAAAATACAACCTTTTGCATTCATATATCCCAACCTGAAGCAGTGTTATGCAGGACCTTTGGATAATTGGATGGCTGTTTGCATGTTCCCCGTGGGTCTTTGTTCCCTCCACAGAGAGCTATTTCACTGAACCTAATTCATTCTCAGACACATATTCTGAAATCTACCATTGACAATTTCTCCTATTCTGACCTAGATATCGTGCCTGGGAATCAAACCGAGTTCATAAATTAAAAACACCATGAATCTCTCCTTCACATGAAACTCGAGTTGAAACATAAAGACTGCCTCTCTTGACCTGCCACGTGTGGTCCCTTGATACCACTGTGCTAAGAGCATCAAAAGATGCAATGAGAAACAAACAAAAACAATTTAAAGATGTGTTTCTGCTTGGTTACACAAATGGCAAGAAACCAAGGATGTCACAGGATACATAGTTTCCTCAGAGGACAATGACAGAACAAGAAGAGAACTTGAGCAGGATTTCACAATTGAATAAATTCCATATGTCTCCTAAACCAGTTGCCCCGACCAGCAGCTTATGGGGGAAAACAATTTACCTACCTCATTAGTTGTGAGAGTGAGAATCCGATCCAAGTCTTCTACCAACTGTTTAAAAGTCGGTCTCTGTGAGGGCACAGCATGCCAGCAATCTCTCATCATCATATAGCTGTAAGAAATGCACATTTTCTTGTCTTAATTAAAATCAGGCGTCCTTTTCTTACACAGCCAATGTCCTTCATCCCAAGTAAAGCAGCGAGCACCCACAGCTCTACACACACGCCACTGACTTTACCCAAACTGTGGAAAGCTCCCCTCAAAGATGGGCTTCTACTCCTGCATCTCTCTTGCTCTGTGTCTAAATTACCTTTTGGGGGACTCAAATGTGTAGCCTTCTCTCCCAGGAATTTCAATAACATGAAAGTACACATGCTTAAATACTTTTGCATGTCAGGGATTGTGGTCTTTGTGAAGTAAAGAAATTAAAATGAAAAAAAAACCAAACCAAACCAGTAGTTAAGGGTTACACTGAAATATCAGAGAGGGAAAATACTCTCCCCTCATCACCAGAGATAAGGCTGGGCTAAAGCAGAGTTCCCAGGTTTATTTCAATGAGTAGAAAACGAGCCCGATGTACCGTCCATACAATTAGTAGTATGTCTGCCATTCAGGAATTTTCACGTTAATGACATTTAACGAATAGGGATGTAAAAACTCTGGCAAAGACTGGCTGGTAGATGATCTTTTCTTTTTTCAATGGGATCACATCAGGGTGTGTAAAGAAGTACCCTTTGCCAAACATTTCCTGAAGACATTTTCATACCCTTTCTTTACCTATCTATACGCACACACATATACACACAATTTTTAGAGTCCAGCAATTTTGAAAATGTTTGATTCTGTCAGGGAGGTAGCATTAACCATGCAAATTCAGTACAGTTTGTGCCGTTCTACCCTAATACAACGAATTAGCGTCCTTACAGTTCATTGGTGCAGTTGGCAGGTTTGTCCATTCGGTGACCTTCTTTAAGCAGCTTAAAAAGTTCCTCCACTGGGATTCCTGGGTAAGGTGATCCTCCTAATGTGAAGATCTCCCACATTAACACACCAAATGACCAACTGCAAATCAAAGAGAAAACTCCATTGGAAGATCTGTCTTATTGCTAAAAAAAGACGTGTCTGTGGCAACAGTTGCCAATCCATCTGAATGAGGGCTACAGGAGAGATGGAGAGGGACTTTTTATGAGGGAATAGAGCAATAGGACGAGGGGTAACGGTTTCAAACTTAAAGACGGGAGATTTAAATTTGGTATCAGGAAGAACTTCTTTGCTGTGAGAGTGGTGAGACCCTGGCCCAGGTTGCCCAGAGAAGCTGTGGCTGCCCCATCCCTGGAGGTGTCTAAGGCCAGGTTGGATGGGGCTTTGAGCAGCCTGGTCTGGTGGGAGGTGTCATTGTTCATGTCAGGGGGTTTGGAACTCAATGATCTTTAAGGTCTCTTCCAACCCAAACCATTCTGTGATTCTATGATCTCAGGAGATGCTTAAACCAGCATCTGCCCACCTCCAACCGCCTCAAGTGGGACATCAATCTGTGAAGTGCACCAGGTGCATGGGCAGCATTCTGAATAGGGACTGACCTCAGCACATTCTCAAGCACACTCTTTGCCTTTCTCTGGGGTGCTCTGAGCACCTGAGTTTCCAGGGTTACTGTAAAGAACTGCGTTTTCACAACTTAATTATTTACAGAACGCTCACAGCCAATGATTGCAATTATGTAGCAGAATATTTTGGAAAAAGCAGACTGTTCAAAACAAAAATATTTTGCATCGTTCTGCTCTTCTTTTTCATTTTATCCATTAATTTTTGTTAGGAAATGGAGGAAGATAGTTTTAAGCCAGTTTTCCTGCCTGCTTGCTACCTCCCTCCGGAGCCTGCCTCATCTTGCCTTGCTGGCAACCCAGGGCTCTTTGGTAGGTGGCTTTGCCAGGTGAGCAACAGCACACACCTTGCCCTGGCTCCCAAGCCTCTCTGCAGTTCTCCTGGTTCTGCAGCAGTGCATTTTAGTAAGCTGTTTGCACAAACTTACAATAATATTTTCCTTAGCCATCTTCAAAGCCACCACAGTGCCCAGACCCTCTAAAGTCCAGCACTGAAACCCTCGTTGCTCCGTGGCTGCTGAGGAGCTTGGCCTGGCTTTCAGTCCTGAACCAGTGTAGTAGTTTACTTCCAACATTCACTTAAATATTTTGCCATGATCATATTTTAAAATAAAAAATTGATTCACCCTTAACCTCTGTATATAGCTTCCTTTGTAAATAATAATAAATAACTAAAGATTGCCAGAAAAGCCTCAGTAAATGCTTTTCTTAAGGAGAGAGCAGCTCGAGAAGCTCACCCAAGATAGAGAATGAGGAGACACCTCTTATTTTCTCCACCCTGCCCCTTTCTCTTTTTAACCCTACACTGACATGCATAACCTTCGACACCTGTCTGGGGAGCATCCAGCCCTTTACAGTTAACAGCTTCTCTTGGAGAAATAAAGACCATAAGCTGTTCACCTGCACTGCATAAGACATACATGTCTACTTCAAGCAGAATGCACGTGAGTACCGTACATGGGTCTAGGAAACTGTAATAGGAAGCAGAATAAATCCCAAGCAGTTGCATCAGCCAGCAACTCTGTGCACGCATTAAAAGATTTTGAAGTGTCAGAGTCCAATGATTTCCTACTACATGTGAAGTACTGCTGGGAAGGAGCAAAGCTTCTAAAAATCAGAGAAAACTTTTCCAGTATACCCAGCCCATACTTTACTATACCTAATCTTAGCACAAATTTTTATAAGCAGTTTGCAGGAACTTTCTTTTCTTTCTCTATTTTCTCTCTCCCTTTCTTTTTCTTTTTTTTTTTTTTTCTTTTAAAACTTGAAGGAAGTCCAGAGTATTCCAAAAGCCAAGCAAATTAGATAGACTCTTTGTAGCTGCACATCCGTAAATAAGTTCAAGGGGAGAAACTTCCGCACTGACAGAAGGAGGTTAGCATTTTCCACCTTTCATGTGCTTTGAAGCCAGGCAGATTAGTAACAGAGCACTGGTTAGCAGTCTACCATAAAATCCTCACTTTCTAAGGGCAAGTCCTGTCCCATCTATTAATATGTGAAACAGAATGAAAATACTTAAAGGTAAAGGACAACAGAAAAACACATTTAAAATACCCCAGACATTAACAGACACAAACCAAAACAACCTTCCTTCTCTACCTCCCGCACCCCCGCCACCCCTCCTCCCCAACAAAAAAAAAAAAAA
>VXBJ01003726.1:199235-221990 GCA_013400055.1 Nycticryphes semicollaris
AAAAAAAAAGAAAAGCTGAACTAACAGGCACCATGTGTTTTGTGCAGTGTTTGCCAAGTTCTACCTACTTTTTGTGAAGCCAGGTACTCCATGCCTCTTGCCAGCTGGTATGTGCATGACACCAAGTCCTTGAATGTCATCTGCTCTTCTGGTACCCTGTTAATATCAAATGAATACTCCATCCCCGGGGGGCGGCGTGCTCGCAGGTACTCTCGCAGGTTTCCTTTGGAAGCATATTCTACTATCACGTACAAGGGACCTTTGGATAAACAGAACCGTGTGAAAACTGGAGTAAGGTCAAAAGGTAAAATGCTTTGATATAAAGAGGCTTTCAGTGTTCTATAACAAACTAACGGAATTAATAAATGTTTAACTGTGAAATCAGTAAGGACAACTTGAAAGAAACAGAGGTCTGCACTTGGCAAAGTGACTGTCCTAAAGCTCCCCAGCAGGATAGTGGCAGAGCTACAATTAGTGGCTGAAAGTACCTAAACCCTGTGCCTATTCCTTCCTCGACATTTACTGAGAAGCAAGCATTTTCCACAAAAAATGCCTTAAGATCTCCAACCAAGAGCTTCTTAAGATTTTTAATTTCCAGAGGTTTGTGCCATTCTGCATCACTTTACATGACATAATTAGGTTTTAATAAAAACACTGTGGTCTTCAGAGGGTAAAGTGCTCATTTCAATTTCATGGGATATAAGTTCCACTACAGCAGAACTGACAATTCAGAACAACAGGCAAGGGTAAAGCCCCTTTAAAATGCCTTTTTTTTTTCCTCTATAGCAAGGGATTAGAGAGTTTTAGTATGATACAGTACCCTTTCTCATATTAAAGCTGCAAGCATAATGAGAGACAGAAGTTAAAATATTGCTGCTAAGCTAGGGAAATATCCAAAAATCCCATCACGGCATGATTGCTTCCTTAAAAACTCTTGAAAAAATTATGATTAATGAGACTTTCGGAGACTTGTTGGAAAGTCCTGGTTTACTTTCTTTTCTCTACTTACCATCTTGGGTACAGGCTCCAAGGAGATTGATGATATTTTTATGCTTTCCAATCATCTTCATCATCTCCATCTCCGACACCAGGTCGGAGAGGTCTTTTTCTGTAGCATCATCTGTACAAGATACAAGCTCAGTTCAACATTTTCTAGCGTGCCAGCCCAAACTTCACTAAGGCTCACCAGTTGGTGTATAACGTGCTTCAAAATGCAGAATACGGGATTTGTTTTCCAGTATACACTGTATGTTATACAAAGCCATATGTTATATCTTAACAAAAAATAGTCTCCAACCTCTTTGATAGGCTGACCATCACTTCAGTGTTATATATTAAAGAACAACCGAGTAACATTGGACATGGAAATGCTGTCCTTAGCTATCAAACCTCCCATAACTATGCCTTTCCTACAAACTAGCCTTACAATTAAATTCAAAATAAATAGGCGCCAACCACCTGGGCTGAATGGGCTATGATCTGCACATGGACAGCCTCTGATATGAAATAAACTAAAAAGCAGAGAGACCCACATGATGCTAATACGTCTCCTGGATACTAAATACTCAAGGCTCAAGATAAACAGGCTGTCAAGGGCACAGATTTACACCTCAAACTGCTGAAGGCTGAGGTCAGCTATGTGCTCTTTGACCCCTCCCAACGATGACAGAGTTCAGATGACACAAAAGAAACTTTTTGTGGATGAGAACTGCCATATCGCCCATTCTGACCCCTAATCACCCAATTTTCTTACCTTTCAACATCTTCACCGCCACAGTCACCGCTTCTTTTGGCCTGTCTTTGTCAATCCCCACCGCTTCTGCCATGACGACTTGCCCAAAGCAACCTTCTCCCAGGGGTTTACCCAGCGTCAGCCTGGAGGTGTAAACAGGAGGTTAACACACAGCATCTGGTGAAGGGATGGATGAAGCCAGCAAAATTCTAGGGCTAAATATAAAAAAAGCAGCTTTCAACAACTTGCTGTAGCATAAAGCGTCTATCACATGGAACTAATGAGACTCTGGGTGTGTATCGGTTTTCACGCACGCTGCAGCGTGTTTTCTTAGGGATGGTATAGCGAGCATATGAAGGGCAGATCTGCTGCTAAATCCAGATTTTAAGCTCTCCATCTCCTAGTGATAAGAGGCCATGCTCAATGGCTAGAGGTGAGAAGACACAGCGTGAAGGGGCAGAGTTTTCAAACAGCATCAGGGCAGGGCTGAAATTCAGGAGCAGGCAGCAACATGCCAGCGTCTCCTCTCATTGTAACATGGCCAGTCATCTTTTTCACCTTCACTGCGAGGGGATGAAAGAAAAGTTTCTTTTGTGTGTGCTGCCATGTGGCCGCTTTCAGGCAACTTGTGATTTGAGTGATAAAGGGCAGTATGAAGAGCAGGGGGACGTTTTAAATGTTATTAACTCCTGTGATATAACAGCACGGTGCAAACAGAAAGGCAAATCAAATGTGCTCTCATCTCAGGCAGCTTAATTGTAACTCAAAATTCATATTCTGGCTTTCTCTTTGGGGCTGTGGGCTGAACATTTGCCTAATGTTCTCTTGTGCCGAAGGGGTTAGACAGGACAGAGCTGGCAAGTCCGTAGACACTGTGTTTGGGTGCAGCTGTGGGCAATTATCACACCCATTTGTCTTTTTACATGGCTGATGAGGTGGCCAGACAGCCACCTTTTGGAGGGAGAGAGGAAGGAGGATGAAGGGGAAAGACAGGGAAAGGAAGAGGCTTTACTGCTGTGAGAGCCTGGGTGAAGGCACCCAGGACGCTTAGGCAGCTGGACTGGTGGCCCGGAGCCACCACGGCCACCAGCCCCACACTTCTGCTGCCTGTCCTGGTGTGGCTCAGCCAAGGCCAAGGCTCGGCCAGCTGCAGCATGAAGGCAGAACCTCACTGGTGCACAGCACTTGTCAGGTCTCAGCATCCCCTGCCAGCCATCTTCTCCACGACCTCCCCTCCTCACTCTTCTGACATCCCTGCACGTTCCCCCGGTGCTTTGAGCCTTTAAGGGGCGAGACGAGATGCTTTATTTACCCCCAGCTGGGTCTAAGCACAGAGGCTGATTCTTGGCTACAGGCTCTTTGCTGCCACAAGTGTCATGTGTGAGGGTCACAGCAGATGCCTCCTGTCTGCAGCACCCAGGCTCTGCTCAGGGAGCGGGAGAAGCTATAACTCTGTTATAATCACAGCCTCAACACAAGAAACCTTTTAAAAAGAGCAGTCATGAAATGGGCTACACAAAGCACGTTTTGTGGAGCAAGTACCTGGCTGCAAAACTGCTCAGCTATAAACAGATGGACACAGAGATCTTGATCTCAACTTTAGGAGGATAAAGAGATAAAATAAAAGAGATACTTCGAAGCCTCTGGGCAAAATCTTTCTGGTTCCAGCTTCAGTGCCAGACTTGGGCTCCTTTACTCGCAGAGAATATTATCTAACGTCCAGAAGCAGTGCCGTGGCAGAAATCAGGGAGGATGCTCAGTGAGTTTGATGCTGCTAATGTTACCCAGCATAGGGGCCAGGTTCAGATGAGCGTTTTCATAAGTGAGTTCTCAAGGTCTTGGCTTTCCATAGTCAAAAAGCAGGTCTCACAGATACGATATACACAGGGACTGGTTCTTCAAAGCATGGACTTCTGCATTCCAGCATGAAATACAGGGAGAGGTTGTCATACCATCATGAGAAGAGTGTCAGCCCAGGGCTAAGCGGTTTGAAAACCCCGCTTTCTCTGCTCAGGCACAAGCCAGCAGCGAGAGGTGGCTCCTCCCCAGGGCAGCCCTCAGCCTCCTTGTCAAACGTGGTCTTTGCCTGGGTGAGAATTCCTCGAGCTGTTTGGGACTGGTTTCTAAAGCAAATGTGAGTTTAAAAAGGTGCAAAGACTGAAGGGCAGCGTGTGCTATGCTGAGGTCATCCTGCTTTTTCTCCAGAACTAAAATTGAATTTAGGATCTTGGCAGAGAACAAACATTTGCATTGGAAACTGGTTAATTTATGTGCCATTGCCCTGTTAGGACTAAAGTAACAAACGCCTCATTGTGCGCCTCCTGCCCCCCAAACTAATAAACTGCCTCTAAATAGCCTCCTTTCATTGCAAATCCACTCCACCTACATTTGTGCTGAATGCTGGGTTTAAATGTTTAGCACACTAAAATTTTCCGCATTTAGTATATCCCCCCAGGGCAGGGGCTGACAGAAGTACATATACAGGCCCCCACTGTTGACTAGAATACCGCAGGTGGCAATTACAGCATTTTGCACTAGTTTTCAGCTACATCGTTAAAAAAATTTCCAGAACAGTTGTCAGAAGGTTCAAAATTACGGCTCTTCTATCCGAAAGTTACAACCCTGAACTTTGAAAGAGAACTGTTCATGATAAAAGGTGTTATTTTCTCAAGGCCACCTAAAGACTTCTTAGAGTTAGCACTAACTTTAATATATATAATCATGGTTCTACCTGTGTTAATATTCTCTCTCTTTTGCATGTGTTTTTTATATTAAGAAATATGGTTACAGCTTTAATTAAATTATTCAGCAGCTCATTTTGCATGTTAGTCAACAGACTTTGAAGAAAATATTATGTAGCCATATGGATTTGCATATATCAAGATTCAGTATGCTCTACTTGAAACCTAATACTTTTAAGCCACACAAGTTGTATATATGTGTACACAATACGCAAAATGTACCACTAAATCAAACCCCATCATCCCCATTAATACAGGCTGCTGCAAAATCAACACAAAATCCTACCCAGAAGGTCCTAACAGGAAGAAAAGGTTATCTAATGCCACATTCTAGGCTTTCTCTGTCTTCTACATGACATTTTATTACCTATTTTCTAAATATTAAACAAGTTTAATATTTCAACTAAGAAACATGGTTTAATGTTCAAAAGTACGAGGAAATCTCAAATGCCCTTCAACAATACTGGTATGTGAACATCCCTCCCAGGCTAAACCATATATATTTTGAATTAACATTTTAGATTCACCCCTTCCATAATGGAGGAGTTACATTTCAGCAGGGTATCTGAAAATCTACCAAAAAACTGAAAAAGAAAATCAGAGTGACAGGCAGAGAAAAGTCAGCTTCTATTTTTAAAAAAACAGAGTGATTCGAGATAATTGAATTGGATCTTGATCTTCAGAGGTTCATATAATTGAGGTTTTCTTTTAACTAAAGAAACTCTGGGAGACCCTGGGAAAGATGTTTTCTCTCATACTATGTCATGTTTTTCAGACATGGGTAGATAGTGTTAAGGGAAACAGAATACATACTTATCTCTTGGAAATTCCCATTTTGGGTCTTCTGGCAATTCGTACTCCGAGACTCCTGCCAGCATGGGGGCATCGGCAGTGGAGGAGAGGCGTGTAGTTATCCTCACCAGCGGCGTGTTGGAATTCATGGAGGAGCTCGAGTCAGCTGACACCTGGTTTTGCAATGCAAGATGCAAAAAAAAAAAAAANAGATGTAATCTTCACCCAATAACTGACAAAGAGCAGGACCTGACAACCAAGCCAGCTCAGAACAGCAGTATCAGGAAAAAGTGGCTGAATCTACAATATATAGAATCTTCTTTGTAACGCGCTGTCCTCACACATTTACCCTCCCTTTAAACACAATATTGACTCTAATTGCTGCCAAGGCTGTAAGTCTGTTCCATAGGTGAAAAGCCATTGAAGTTTTAAAATCCCTTCAGCTGAGAAGATAAAGTAAATAAACTTTCCCCTCTTTTTGTTTATCAAATTAATATGTTTTTTAAACAACTGGGAGTACTTATATATCACCACTCGCAGATACCTAAGCGGGCCACTTATACTATGCACAGAAGTTACCAATAAGCTCTCTTCTTCCACTCTTGGTTGTCCGTGTTACCATTTATTTTCCCAAATCAGCAGACAATTTACCACTTTTTGATGTTACTAATAAATTGAAATTTTCAATTCTTAATTGAAAACCAGTAATTTTTCACAGGCTAAGATATTTTTCATTGGCACCAATGATCAAGATCACATGCCTATTACAGTGTAGGAAATGCTGGATTTTCTCACATATTTTCTAAGCATTCGATATTGAAAGCCTAAAAAAGCCATCACAATAATTGGGGGGGGATATATAAGTTTTCAGTTAACTACATTCTGGATTAAATATTCTGCAGAAGAACTCATAAAAATAATTATGTCCAATGCTTGGAAATATAATTCACTTTGGAGCTTCAACAAAACATACTCTGTCCATGCAACAAAACTTGTCTTGGTGTGACTGGTGCATCTTCCAGAAGGCTCTTTCCTCAAAACCTGCAAGCAGCAGCCTGCTTGTCTGCTGACCTCGGAGTTCTAAGTGAATACAAACACAAAACAAAACCCCTTGTATTGCCACTCTGGCCCCTCCTTTAAGTGTGAATCCTCCTTCTCTCTTCAGGCCACAACAGCGTTGGCCAAGCCCAAATCTGATGGTCAAGCTGGGATGAAGGTTGTTTCTCAATGTCATCGCTGGTACTTGTCCTTGCATCAGGTGGCAGGAGGTGCTTCTTGGCTTGTGTTGTTGGGATCATCCCCAAGCTGGAAGCCTAGAGCACCTGAGTAACTACCATTCTCGACCTTCATCCTCATCACCTGGAGTTAACTTTGACACCAAGTTTGCTTACGTAAAGTGCCACCAAGGTACAATTTTCTTCCAGAGGTTTTACAACTAGATAAAAAAAGCCATTAAAAGCAAATATACCCTAAAAGCATTAAAGTACAAATCAGTGACACACAGGGATATGAACAAGAAATCCTCTTGTCTCTATAACACCTGGTAAGTACAATAAGTGCTCCCTTATTTCAAGTCCAATTAACAATTACAGTAGCTCAGCCCTCAGAATTACTCGAGCTCCTCAGAACGGGGCTGACAGGCTTTTGGAGCCACACCGTGCTCTTACACAATATATTTTGACATGACAACGCTAAGGTGCTCAAACAAATTTCTCATCATGACTATGACAACCTGCTTGCTTTGAGAGGTCTTTTTGCAGGTCGAAATCCTCAAACCCATGTCAGATGGGGGATGGCTTCTTAACACACTTTTCTAGGACCAAAGATTAAGACTGGGAAGAAACATGGAAGAAATGCATTAAAGATTGCTATCAAAAAATTAACCTTGGTAATCAGTTTCACAGCTGACTGACAGACCTTTCTCAATATCAGAAGCTCCAGCTTCTGCGTGCAAGATGTGGTATCGGTGGAACAAGAGAATGTAATGGCACAAATAAGACTACTTCTTCAAATAAGAGAAGGTGACTGTTTTCCCCCTTGTCCATCGAACTGTTGCTAATGTTTATATTTACTTACAGCACATACAAGTACCTGGCACATTCCTCTAGCCTAATAAATAGGTTGACTGTTTGGGATACAAACAGAAAACTACTATTAAGACATACTACATAGCTCTAAGCAAATCAATAAATGAATGTTAAACAGTCCTTCAAGAGGGAGGATCGGGGAAGTCCCTGTTGACTGGAAGTTAGCAAATGTTATGCCCATCCACAAGAAGGGCCAGAAGGAGGATCCAGTGAACTACAGGCCTGTCAGTCTGACCTCAGTGCCAGGAAAGGTTATGGAGCATATCATCTTGTGTGCCATCACATGGCATGTACAAGACAACCAGACAATCAGGCCCAGTCACCAGGGGTCTATGAAAGGTAAGTGCTGTTTTACAAACCTGACTTCCTTCTACGACAAAGTGATTCGCTTAGTGGATGTTGTCTACCCAGACTTTAGTAAAGCCCTTGACACCGTTTCCCACAGCATTCTCCTGGAGAAACTGGTTGCTCATGGCTTGGAAGGGTGTACATTTTGGTGGCTAAAAATCTGGCTGCATGGCCAGGCCCAAAATGTTGTGGTGAATGGAGTTAAATCCAGTTGGCAGTTGGTCCCAAGTGCTGCTCCCCTGGGCTCAGTACCGGGGCCAGTTCTGTTTAATACCTTTATCAATGACCTAGATAGGAGGAGATCCAGTGCACCCTCAGTAAGTTTACAGATGACACCAAGTTGGACAAGAGTGCTGATCTGCTCAAGGGTAGGAAGGTTCTACAGAGGAATCTGGACAGGCTGAATCAATGGGCCGAGACCAATGGGATGAGGCTCAACAAGGCTAAGTGCTGGATCCTGCACTTGGGTCACAACAATCCCATGCAACGCTACAGGCTTGGGGAAGAGTGGCTGGAGACCTGCCTGGCAGAAAAGGACCTGGAGGTGTTGATAGACAGCCAGCTGAATATGAGCCAGCAGTGTGCTCAAGTGGCCAAGAAAGCTAACAGCATCCTGGTCTGTATCAGGAATAGTGTGGCCAGCAGGACTGTGGCTGTGACTGTCTCCCTGTACTCGACACTGGTGAGGCCCCACCTTGAACACCATGTTCAATTTTGGGACCCTCACTACAAGACAGACATTGAAGTGCTGAAGTGTGTTCAGAGAAGGGCAACGGAGCTGATGAGGGGTCTGGAGCATAAGTCTTGTGAGGAGTGGCTGAGGGAGCTGGGGTTGTTCAAGCCTGGAGAACAACCTGTCTGAGGGGAGACATTCTCGCTCTCTACAACTATCTGAAAGCAGGGTGCAGCGAGGAGAGGTCAGTCTCTTCTCCTAGTTAAGAAGTGATAGGACAAGAGAAAATGGCCTTGAGTTGTGCCAGGGGAGGATGGAAATTAGGAAAAAAAAAAAAAAAATCACCAAATGAGTTGTCAAGCATTGGAACGGGCTGCCCAGGGAAGCGGTGGAGTCACCATCCCTGCAGGAATTCAGAAGACATGTAGACACAGTGCTTAAGGACATGGTATAGTGGTGAACTCGGCAGTGCTAGCTTAGCAGCTGGACTCAATAATCTTAAAGGTCTTTTCCAAAATCCACCCACCAGCCATTTCACCAAGATCTTTATTCAAATCATGATTCATTTATCAATTTAGTTATTAACATTGCCTTTACTTTATTTTATTGTCTTTATAGCCATTGTTTTCATGGGATATAAGGAAGCCATAGAAGTGAAGCTCCTAAATTTAGGTAATATCCCTTGTGTCTCAGAAGTAGCCCAAAATGTTCTGGGGCCTTCCTCCCCCACCCTGAATACAATATTTGTATTAGATGCTATCCAGGTCTCTGCCAGAGTTTCATCTTTTCACTAGCTCTTACACTCCCAATTCAGCAGTCTTAGCATGGTTAAAACCTATAAATGTAAACTCGCAATAAACTGAAGTAAGTCTGGTGATGCATTTCAAAACCAGAAGTTAAATAGTAATAATGCATAGAAAAAAAGCAGATGAAAGGCTCTGCCAATTTCCCTTTTAACACAATTGCACGTTTACTTCATGCAATAACTGGGTGATTTGTCAGAGATGCTGTAGGTAACATTAATGTGGATAATGTGGATGAGGTACATTAATGTGGATAGGAATGATAAGAAATCCAGAGGAACTGCTCAGTGACTGGGAGAAAAAAAAATGGACTGTACTCCCAGGGAATATTCTGATTAACTTGAGCAGTACAAGGAGTTACAGGAGCTCAAGGGCTATAAAAAATCTGCTCCAGAAAAGATGGAACCAACCCAGGCTGGCCTCAGGTTGGAGGAGAATTTCTGTTTCAAAATGGCCTTTCACCTTTTCTGCAATAGTCAAGAATTAACCTTTGAACTCAACCCTTAAACATCTTTTTTTATTGCCTTAGAGTGCACTATAAAACAATGAGGAAAACCCTACCTACTCCAAGGTCAGTAGCCATGGTCAACTTTAATCTACATGTATACGTTTAAGTAACAACATACAGAAAACCTGTTTCCAGCTTGCTACTTGCAGCCTTGCTCTGTCCAACCCCTTACCATGCAGATTCAACAACCAGTGCAGTGACATTCCTGTCATGAACCCCACATGTCAGTGTGTGGAGCTGCTTTCAAGCACGTGGATGCTCTTTTTCCTTGCATTTACATAAAAATTCAAGGCACACAGGACACAAGGCCTAACAGACACCATGCTGAGTTTTTGCAGCAAGCTTGTAAGCTTACATGGCTAATGTATAGACTCCACAGCCACTTTGGGGTCTACCAGGTGCCAAGAAGAAGCAGCTGGATGTCTGGTCAAAATGCATGAACTTCTTGGGCAATCACTGAACTCACCAACATGGGCTTCTCAGAGATAAAGAAACAAAGCAGAACCAGGGCAGAGAAGCAAGGACGGGCACCTGACATAGGTGAATTATACATCTTCAAGGTGAATACTCTTCAAAGTGAGTAATCACTTTGTGGGTGATGCCTATTTTCAATGATGTCACTAAACTAAGGAGGTATTTTGAGTGTTTAATTAAAGCAAGGAAGGCAGAAGTCATCTTGACTTGGACAGAAGACTGAAAGGACTGTGATGTATGTTAACCTCAGCAGGAAGGTAGATCTCCACCATAAAATGTGCTTCCATTCTGCTTTCAGGAGGCCATAACCAAGGAAAAGTACCAGCCTAAGGCAGATCTTTAGCTTCATATTTGCACTTCAGAAGGAGAAAAGCCCACTGTGTCCAAACCTCACACACCAATGCGTTTTTATATCCCTATTTTTTAACAACATATTTTTTCTTTGGCCAACACACTGTATTTAATCAGCTCTGAGATAATGCTTTGCAAGCATTTCTAAGCAGTGGAACATTTAAAACAAACAAATCTTTGCTGGAATCTTTAAATGACATGTAACAGAATCAGCTGCAGAGCAGTGTGTAATTGTCTGTAATTGATTATGAGGGGTGTTTTCATCCACTGATGATTTATACCATATCCCAAAGCCTAGATCTGTCAGTTCTGGCACTCATGCTGTGAGATTTTAGCAGCCATACAGTGATTTGTCAGTCTTTTTGAAGGTTCTGCTATAAAAGTTAATTTGAAGTCATATGCATATATATATATATATTAAAAAAAATATAATTAGTAAGTAATGCTATTAGCTGTTGATAAACACGGACCATCTGAGCAACTGGAACTAGGAAAATATGAGGTTAAATGCATGACGCATGGTTAAATACACGAAGCTGAGGATTCCTAATGTTAAGTACCGGTGTTTAAAACACAGGTACACAAGCACAACCCTTTAAAGAACAGTACTGCTTTGGAAACACACAACAAAATAGCAAATGAGCCCTACTGGGCAAGTTAACAGTTTCCATCTACAGAAATTCAAGGGTAACACAAGAGACTAAAATATGTATTAAAGTAAATGCCTTGCAATACAGCCTACTGCAAGCTGTGTATTAATCTTTGTATTTCAGAGTCTGTTCCTTAAAATCAATGATGTTTTTTACAGCTCAATACTACATGAGGTACTGTTACATTACATGTTTCAGATTACCTTGTTGCTTTTTCCAGGTTTCATCATCATTTCCAATTAGCTATTCTGCTTGCTGAGCTTGTCTTACTTTAAACCAAGAAGCCTTTGCTCATCACAAATGTCCTCACTATACGAAGAGTTAGAATCAACAACTACAGCAGATATAAATTAATAGGAATGTAGTTAAAATACTAAACCTAAGAAATTAGTCCTCCCCCATTTAAAACACACATATACACCCAAGTTGAGGGGGTCCAAATTTGACAGATTAAGTGTGCTAGCACTGATGAAATCCTCTAGTGATGACAAAAACTTGTACTTGGATTGACTGGGAAAGTGAGAAGTGGTGAGACCTCCTATAAAAAGACGGTGCTGCTCTAATGATTGTCTGTTTTAATTATAATTTACTTGTTAAAAGAAAAACAGAAGTTCTTCAAAATAGATGTATATCCTATCGAAGGCTACTCTTTCCCTTTCCCTTTTGGTTCAGTGAACCTGTCACCTAAAGCCTATGCTGCTAATCAGCTTGTGATGGTCAATCCTACAAATACTTCTTCTCCTTCCCTTGCGAGCTGGGACATGGCTAATACCAACAGAGCACTGAAGAGCTCTGCTTTTATATATGAAGAACAACTGCTTGCTGGAGTTCCTATAAGCAGTTTCCATTTCCAAAACCCAGGACCAGATCCTAGTGAGGCTGAGGATTGTGCAGGGAGGGAAATGATAATTCCTGACTTTGTCATGACCCTTCCTACGAATAGAAAAAGAACCACATTTTGTCAAGAAAAAAATTGCCTGCATGTGGGGAATGATAAAATCCTGTAGTAGCTCAGACTAAATAGTGTAGGAGAATCCAGGCCTGCAAACCAAACCATATGTTACTCAGCAAGACTCTTATCCCGCTCAGACAAGATGGCATCACAGTCATGCGAATGCTTCTTCGTGAATCAGGATTATTTTCATCTCCAGATCCTTAGGGAGCTTGACCCAGCTGCAGAGAGCTTCGAAAACAATATCAAGAGTTCCCCGATCCATGGCCTCATTTCTCTGGAATTCGAACAAATCCCATCACCCAGCCCCAAATCCCTGCCTGGCTCTCAGAGTCTATACCTGACACGAGCATCTCCCCTGCCCGCTGTCACCCACGCTCTCCACAACTCGGCCACCGTCTTTGTTCCTCCTACACACAGCACAAAGGCAGGGGAGAACCTTCATTCAACAGATAAATAGACAAAACCCCGCCAGGCTTTAAATGCAGTCCTCTGACATCCAAATAAACTGAAACACAAAGGTAAGCCTGGAGGTAAAACAAAACAAACCGAGGTGAATAATTCTGAAACACATCCTCACTAAATAAACACGTCCTGACTAATTTTTTTTTTTTTAATTCTTGATTTGCAACATCGATTCTGAAATCCAAACCCAGCTTTAAAAGCTGCAGAAACTAAATAACTGCTGCAGCCTTAAAGACCATGGAGATGCCAGCTTAAAAATTAAGGAATCTTCACTGTCGATGGGCAAGTTCTTCAGGTACTGCTCATCTCATACTGCCTTGCCAGCCACTACAAACAATTAGTGAAATGACCAGTGAAGTCATCAAAATAGAAATAGAACACTTATAGTAGTTATATTTTCCTCTATGAAGGTATGAAAGCAGGAAGCCCTTCGATGAGAAAATCCTGTTAATGAAAAAAAGCGCTCAAGAGAATTGAGAGCAGGGAAATTTTTGCTTAGGGGTTGAAATAGGACTCGCACTATTAAACTTACACTATTTTTCAAAAGTTTATCCCCAGTTTTAAAAGCAAAATGCCATTTTTGCTCAGAAAACCGAGGGTATAAAACCAAAATAAACACATAAAATGCGATCAGACAAGCATGTTATAAGACAGATTTTTTTTCGTCTGTGAAAACAATAGCTTTGGAGAAGGTCCATATTGCATCATTTAATGATAAATAACTGAACTGAGGGCAGTGGTTGGCACTGCTGTCACATGCAATGAAATAACACTGTGCCCCCAAGGAGCCATTTCCAAGTGACACAACTGAGCTCACACCAAAGCTTAGGTATTTTTTATGCCGTCAGCTTATCTCTGAGTCATTATGACGCTTTTATATTCAGACAGAAATCTAATAAATGTCTTTTATCTAAGCAGCTGATATGTATCTCTCTCTGGTTTAGTATACAACACTTGAAAAGCATTTTCTTTGTCCAGAAAGCTGTGCAGAATTTTAGCCACAGAGATGTGTAAATAGAACTGAGGACTTCTCATTAGTTCCTCTCATACATTCAGAGGTAAAAGTCCCTCTCCTTCCCAGTGATCCTCAAGCAAATGAATAAAATAATAATATGGATAAAGCCTAAACTACTAGAGGGGTTTCTCCGTAGCATTTCTAAACAAGGAAATTCAGAAACCCTGAAAAAAGGGTTCAGGAAAAAAAAAAGTAATAATGCCCAAAATCCCAAGCCTAACTCTGGTCGATTGTGCATCTAAAATTTCACCTACAGTGAAGAACTTATTTTAAGCTTACACGTATAACTGACAGTTATACCATTCTGGACAGGTTGTGGAAACAACTTGCAGAAGTTCTGTGCAACCAATTCGTGATGCACATGGACCTGAGCTGAACCCTCAGATTCAACCTCCCTGCAGATGGTCTCAATTGTGAGCAAAGAGGTGAACCAAAGCCTCAGATGCCAACACCTCTCCATCTCCCAGGACTGAAACCTTGGGGAGGGGGACTTGGTGGGTTTAGAGGTCTATCCTGAAGACCTACTGCAAGGAAAAAAAAAAAAACAAACCTAAAAATCACAACATATTACAACATATTAAACTCCAGCTTCAAAAGTAACAAGTCTTTCAGGAGAGGGTAATATGTGGGAATGGAGGCTCTTTTGGCAAGCACCGGCCTCTGACAGAGCCAAAGGCCTGTTACTGGTTCAACTGGTGTGTTGCTCGTGGTATTGCCCTCTCCAGAAACACCTGTTGCCAGCCACAAGCAATTGTAAAATACATTTTATGTGATGCTGTTGTGTGCATTCTAAATCTGGCATTTGCTTTTGTTCCTCACTCAAAGGTCTGATATAGTATCTCCCCTATTTTTACTTTATTACAGTCTTCTTTTCTATTTTGGGGTGGTTTCTGGATGTTGGCTATGAGATCCCCTCCCCTCAGTCTTCAAAATTCTTCCTGGAAAATACCTCTCTCTATCGGGTACCTAGTTACTGCAATAATAGTCACCTTAGAAACATTATAAATACACAATTAATGGACTTTGGAAACAGAATCCTATTTAAGTCAGTAAAATTTTTTCCATTGACTTCAACAAGCTGTGGGATCAGGCCCCAAAATACTTCAATTATATTTATTTTCCCCTCTATAAACTGCTAATACAGACCACATTCCATTTTTCACATTTCTCCTCCGAAATCCCTGCCCTCATTTCCTTGCCTTGAGACACACACCGCCGTGTCAAGATGCACTTTCTTCCCACACCAGTCTCCCAGGTGCCAGATTAAATCCCACCCCTACTGCCATTTGGTTTAATGCTTATTTATTCCCCTTTCCAAAGCATTCATTGGAAAGATGGGCTGGCTTGGTGGTTTGGTGAAAGGTTTTTTAAACTCTTTATCTACTTTCTGTTACCTGTCTGCGCAGAGGGATTCGTTTTGTCAGCTTATGGACAGCGGGCTGGCTGGTGAAATCAGGCTTCTTGGTGTTGTTCTTCATGCGACACAGGATGACGGTCAGCACCATGCAGATAATTAAGAAGACCCCTATGCAGTAAATTGCTATTTCCACATAGTCTGGAGATGTTGGGAATTCTTTTTCTTTTTCAGGAGCTGGATGGGAAGTTTTTAGGAGGGAACAATCATGCCACAGTGTTAGCACATGGTACAAGCAGAAATCAGTACAGTGCTTGGAACAACATCAAGTGGTAAAACATCAGCAATTCTCGCAGTGGCTGCATGACATAGAGAATACTGCGGGTCTTGCAATCTGAGAGTAATTCCTCTCTCTAGACCACTGCTTTGACTTCTCAGTTTGGCACTGTGAGCTTGTGCATGCATGTATATGTATACAGACATATACGTGTGCCTGCCTAGACAGGTAGATACATATACCTTGAAATATTGGATGATCAAGCCTAATTTGAGGGGAAAAGATTTCAAACTAGGCTCAGGTTCATTCTGTTGCTCAATTCAAACTTCAAAAGCTCTGTAAGTCTTTATGTGCTTAAAAAGAGTTATCTAAAGATAAAATATTGAATTAGCTAGCCTTAAAAGAAAAGTATCTACATTTGCAAATAGATGTTTGGGCTTGAGCCTGCGTTGCCTGTTTATCCAAAATTTTCCCCGGGACCTCAAAATAGAGAGGGAGGGCAGGATGAACTGGTCCCTCATCACGTCTCTAAATTCAGGTTAGGGATTTCAAGTGTTTCAAGGACCTGGCTGCTTAACTTGCTACTCATGCCAGGTGCCCCGACTCCCCTGAGGTCCTTTGAAGAGCCCAGCATCAGATTAAAAAGCGTAAGGCAGGTGAAAGTTGAATTGCTAGCATTACGTTAATTAATGAGCCCTCTTTTGTGAGGACTGCCTATTTCAAGTAACCTCATCAGTCTATGAGATTAGATTTTAGTGGGAGCGGTTCTCCATAGCTGTTGCTCTGATTGAAACCATTTTCAAATAATCTTCAAGACAGTTATATGTGCAAACACTGCCCCTAATCCCTTATCTGGGATTCAGCCCCCCCAGGATAAACAGCATTCCACAGCAATCAGCAGTCACTCCACAAGCAATGCACGTTCAAGCTGAAATTTTCTGGTGCCTCATTTTAGGCTGGTAAAAATATTTCATTCAAGAAAACAGTTTAAAAAAAAAAATAAATGCTGTTCAAGCACTTGCAAAATGCAACCACTGCTAGCAGAAGCAAGCTCTACACACGTACCGCTTTTGCCTGCTTGGTGACAGACCACGCAGGCTCAGTGCTCACGTGAGATGTAATAAAGTTGCCCCATTCAGTATTTTTTAATAAAGGACAAGAAATTATCTGCAGAAAGTGTGAACGTTTCACTCCCACAATGTGAACCTCAGCAATATGCACATGCAGGTTTTGTACTTTTTACTTAGGATTAACAATTAATAAATGGTAAGCACAAGATGACCCAGCAAACCTCAGGTGGTTCATGTTTTTTCCAAAGGAACTTCTAAGGCAGCTGCCAACAGTTAAAAATTAGAAAGTTTGACTAGTGTCAAAACCAGCTACAGTTACATCTTCTAACAGCTGATAACAATTTTCAGGCAATAAAGCACATTGATGTTTGTTTCTTTTAAGGACAGAAACACCATCAACTCCAGAACAGCAAGACATGCTATGCAGCAAAAGCAAACGACTACTTGTTTTCTTAGAGCATGCAATGTTTAAAGATGCACGGAGCTGATTCCCAAGATATGGAAGGCACTGCTTCTGTACATGATCCATTGGTATTACAATTAGAATTTCCATGAGAGATTTGGACGCTAGGTAAAAGTCAATTTAAATAGCTCAGGTATTCTGATGAGCCAGTACATGACTGTGGCCAAATTAGTCCCAAAGCTGCATAAGAAACTTGGAGTTTCCTCCTCTTGAAAAAGTTTACAATGATTATTGTGCTGGTCTCTCACTGAAGTTCTAAGGAAATGCAGCTCCTTAGCACTTCTGCTGAACATTTAACAGATGTGAAAATATTTCAGCTGAGTGCAATTGACATTCCCCCCACCTTTTTTTTCCTGGTGTTGGGGTTTTGGAGTTGCAAATTCAAGACAAGACAGTTCATTGGCTTGAGACAACCGTGTTTAAAATAAATCATTGTAAAAGTCCTTTTCTGAGACAGAAGCTGTGCTAACTCTGCAGCAATCAAGGGGAAAATAAAAAGAGGAAAAACCACAGAAAGAGAGCAGTGTATACCTGGCAGAACTGTCAACCATGCAGTGTGAAAGGATATCCCAATAGAATTACCCGCCAAGCATGTATACTCCCCAGCATCCTCAAAAGTTACATTCCGTATATAGAGAACCTCAATTTCTTTGTCCGTGGTGTTAACACCGGCAGCCTAGAAAAAAACAAAAGAGGGAAGCAAGAGAAAAAGCTAGACATTGAGAGAATTCTTGTGGATAGGGAGATGGAGCCACAGGGCTTTGCACTTTGTAAAGGCAGAGGTGTAGAGATGCAAAGCTCCTTCCCCATCCACAATCCCTCATCTAAAAGGCGTTTACCAACAGGTCCCAGCTCACCTCAGAAAGTAATCAACACCCTTCACCAGACCTAAACTCACCACCTAAACATGCATGCAATCAAATGACATGGAAAAATTAACCCACAAGGCTTTTTTTTTTTTTTCCCTTTTTCTTTTTTAATAAGAGGAAGTTGAAAGAAAAACAAAGAGAAAACAAAGTAGGACAGAATGTGGGCTCCTTCACATGTAGTTACCTGTTTCAGAAGGAAGAATTTACTATGAAAATATGCTCTCAAAGGTTAAATAAAAAGGGCAAGTTCTGCTCCAAAAGACACAATTTAGTAGCTGTCTTAAGCAGTGTATGGTCCTTGCATCACTCACTGCAATACAGTTAAATATTGTACATTGGGCAGTGTTGCCAAACCACAGTTTAATTTGATATCTGGTAATATTTGGTGCTTAGAAGCACAGTGGAAGAGAGTAGGATGGTAACTCAGGACATGTTCAAAATGGATCAGTTGTGGCTCTGAGATGTGGAGACAAAACTGGACGCCACCGGTTCAAAAACCAGGGGAATGGAAATAAAACAGATTTTTCTAAATCTTAGAGGGTTAAAAAATTATTAATAATTTGGAAGGGGGCTTTTCCTGTTCTCTTTCCAGACCTGCTAAATCTCAGTGATGCAGGAAAGAGTAAACGGACCTGACTTATGCTTCAGTGGGTACTTATGTGAGCATTTCATATATATATACACTTATGTATATATATAAATACAAGCTAATTAGGTCATAATTATGTTATTCAATGAGTACCCGATATGTGAACTGCAAAGTATACAGAATTAACAACAAAACTAGACATAAACACACAGACACAAAGACATCAAACACAGGAGAAAATTAAGATCAACAACAGAAATCAGTGCTTATGGTACACAGGGAATACTGTGGGAATTTTTCCATGGCTGCTGGTGTAATACCAGTTGCATCACCGAAGGAGGATTACACATATACCACAAGGCCAAAGAGTTATCCTACAAGCTGCCTGCAGTCTCCCAAAGCACCATTTTTTCCAGCTTCTACATCCAGCTTGCTTTAAAAAACGTTGTTACCTTGTTTACTTGGCAGAACAGAGAGCCAGGCAGACTGGTTGGCCTCCCCTATATAATTGGAGACCTTACAAATATATTCTCCAGCGTCCGCCTCTGTCACATTGTACAGTGTCAGCACTTCAGCATTGGAACTATTTATCCCCGAATGCTAGAATAGAGACCAATAACACAGGAGAAGAATGTCACTGCTGCCCAAAACGGACACCAATCTGTCTATGGTCCCACCACCAACACGACCTAAGAATATGCATTCCACTTCATACAGGTATCAGCATCAAAACATTGAGGGTTTAGGGGTTGTTTGGGATTTTTGTTGGGTTTTGGAGTGTTTTCTTTAAATCTGAAGCATCACATGATGAGTTAGAAAATAGCATCATCAGGGGGAAAAAAAAAAGCACCTGGGTTGGTACATCACGATGGTATAGAGCTGCCTGCCAACACGCTGAGCTCGGAAAACTTTGGAGTTTCCTTGGTCAGGCTTTGTCGAAACGCCTGCCAGTGGAAATGACACCACTCGTATGCCATCACACACCAGTGAAAAACTGACATCTCTGCAGGCTTAGCATCCAGCAAACGCAACTCGGCCAACAGGCTTTTGGCTGCAGGTGCCACATTACTTTGAAATAAAGAGGCTGGAGAAACGTGAAAGAAATGGAGTAGATTCTCCCCGGTATGTTTTGGACACACTACCAAAATATAAACGTCAGTGATGTTCTTTAAGAGGGTTTTCATTTTTTCTGAGTAAGTCATGCCTGAAACGTTCAGAGATACAGGACTTGATGGAAGAAAAAAAAAAAAAAAAAAAAAAAAAAAAAAAAAGTGTTCATAAGCTGCACAATTAGCATTAGAGTATAAAATGTTTATCTAAGTCATTATTTCATTTGTAACAAACACTTTCATTCTCAAAAGAAGTTCAGGTCTCCAAATTCTTGGATTTACATCAAATAAATTCAAGGCCTTAAAGAATTCATCACCATCACCGGCATCTGTAAAGCCTCACCTTTAAAACCTGGAGATAGGGCAGTCCATCTGGTCCATATTTACTGCCATTCTTCTCTACATGTTTTATCCACTGGATGTGAGGTTGAGCATCACTGTAGACTTTGCAGACAAACTCAACGTCACCTCCGACGACTGCAGAGGCATTTGCTGGGAGGCCAGCCTGGAGGATGGGTCTGTGCGGCGATCGCTCTGGTCGGGTGGGGAGGGGAAGCGGGAAGGAGCACGAGAGAGAGAGAGAAAGAGAAAGAGGAATAAAGATGCATAAATAAGCAGAGCTGCCAAGAAAACTGTAAGTGAACTCGAGCCAAAAAGCCCTGTAAGCCTGTTGGCTGACTCCTCCGAAATAACACTGCAGCCAAAACGTATAATAAAAACTACAGTTCAAAGGAGACAACTTGAGCACTACACTTGTAATATAAAGAATCGCTATTTGGAGGGGAGGGGAGAAACCCTGCGTAAAAACTTTAAGCATTTTTCATAGTCCATAGCAAGAATTAAGCAAAATTTTATTTTATTTTTTTATTAAGCTATTCTAATAAGTACATCTAAGTTTTGAAACATTCTGACTGAACTAAACCTCCACAAAACAGGAAGAAAGACTGTTGATTAATTTTTAAAATTGATCAACATATTAAAGTAAACACAAAGGAATTTTTCAAAACTAGCAGCAGAAGCCTCAGCACCAAAACTCTTTACACAGGATGCACACACCAGACAGCTCAACTTTTCAAAGCTCTCTGACAAGTACTGCCACCATAGTTGCTCTCTACTTCACCCAGACACAGCAGCAAAAATACCAGTTCTTCCTTATTCTGAGCAAGATATAGGGAAACACAGAGCTTTCTACAAGACTGCAGTGTATTTAATGTGAACCAATGGACTTGCTTCAGCATTTATTAGATGTTCTTGGTCAAGCTTACATCACCAGAAATACCGACGGCACCCTGTACCCTCTGGGTACCCAGAGGGCCAGATACTCTAGGTTCCCAGCCCCAGTTTGTGTCTGTGATACGCAGAGCCTTTGGACAGAGCCTCAATGGGGGATTGCTCTCAGCTGTGACAGCAGGATGGCCTTCCACCACCCTCACTAAGCCTGATCTAAAAGCTGCTGACATATTCTGGGTGGTGGGTACGGCACAAGCCCAGCTCCCCAGCCTCCAGGGCCACCAACAGACCTTTTTTCTTTTTTTCTGGAAAAAGGCATGTGGGCAAAGCATACAAACTTTTCATTCAAACATCACAAAAGAAAAAGTCCTCAAAATGACAACCCTGGTTACCAAATTTCTTTATTATCCAGTGAGCGGGCTGGACAATACCACACTCCCCAGAAAACCTTCTTAGAGCTGCCGTTTCATCAGCCTAGCTGGGAACTCATCACGCTCCTCCTACCAACTTAACTCTTGCCCCTTTGTTTTTATAAGAACGTAAAGTTAATACTGACCTACATATGCTTTCAACATATGAATTAGAAGTGAAAAGCCCATTGCTCATCCCCAGCCCAAGCTGTCCCTTCTACCCTGCTCCAGGAATTCTTTTGAAGATAAGTCAAAAACCAGCAGACCTAAATATTTATTTTTAGAGGCTGTACACTGTAAAAGCTTTGACATATTTATTTTTAGAGGCTGTACACTGTAAAAGCTTTGACATTATGAGCCAAATCAACTGAATTTCAAATCAAGCGTTCCTTCTTAAACATACTACTTTCCAATAAATTGTTTCACAAGCAAACATTGTGAGTGTAATAGCAAATAATGCTGCCCATGGAACAATGGGATCTTTTATACAGTCCAATATATTTGGCATGCGGCAAACATCTACTGGGAATTTATTCACTGAGGCTATGCTGGCAGCATACTACAAAACAGCAGTTTTATTTTACTTGTGGCAAAAGTGCATTTGTGTTGCAGTTATTAAATTATTCCATGGCTACATGTGTCATTTTCAAAGATCTAGGAACAGTTTAATATTTTTTAATTTGTAAATTACAGTAGAACATATAAATTACTATTTTACAGTTCTGGAGAGAACTTTTAGTTTCTCACCTTATGCTAAATAAGCTCTAATTCCATCTCCCTCTCTCCCTCCCTCCTTCATTTGGGTACAAAAACAGCGAGCAAAAATCTCTCCTTAATAGAAACCTTACACCATCTTCCAAAACTTATTACAGCTGCCTTCAGTATAAAATGAAACCTTAGAAAATGTTATTTAAAATGGTTTTTAGAAGTCAGTAGGCCTCATGTTTCATTTCTCCACATCAGGGTTTGATTTCCTTTGTGACCTTATTCTCTGCCCTTAAACAAACCAAAGAACGAGGCCTGAAACATCTTGGAAAAGTTCCTACTATGCCAGCACCAACACACGAAACGTGTTTAGTTTATCCCGATAGCCATCAATGATTGAATCTTTTATTGATGACTGTCAAACGTTTCCTCTACCAAAAAAAGAGTAGGCAAAGCAAAGAAGTAAAAGGAAAGTTAATACATTCTTGGTCCCAAATTCCTTCAAAAAAATTAAATAAGGTGTGTGCATATGTAGAGGTGTATATGTATAGCCATTTGTGAAGTTTCTTCTCTAAGGGCAAATGTGTTAAAAACCAAACTTTAGTTGCCAGTTGCCCTCCAACGTATGGAGCAATGATTAGTGTTCATCGCCTCCTCGACTCCAGCAGAAGGGAGTGTTCCTGTGCTCAGGGCAGGCAAACAGCACAGAGCAAAATAACCGTCACACTGAAAATTCAATGGGGTCTGAAGACAATCCTGGAGTCCAAAGACCACAACGAAGACAGTCAGTATTGGAAAAAATAACTAAATACGGAGAAACTTCCACTAATTAGAAGTGACCAAGTATAATTCCATACAGTATCATTTCTTGGAAATAGTAATTTCTGGATGTTATCCTGTCTATCCCTGCAAACCACACCTAAGGACTCCACTTAAGCATAAGGTTCTGTCAAAGCCATGTTCATAAATCTCACGTCACTATTTAGCATTTAAAATACAAGCTGTACATATGTAAGCACAAATCATCACTCAAACAACTGGCTACACTAACATTAGATGGAAATGGGGTGCTTTTTTTTTTTTTTTTT
>VXBJ01003726.1:222016-234407 GCA_013400055.1 Nycticryphes semicollaris
TTACGAAAAACTAGAAAAAGTCAAAAGTTACCTTCAAAAAAAAAAAAACCTTAAAGGCTGGTAAAACTGATTTTATTATTAGCCGTAGTTAACCTATTAATCAGGATCATCACTAAATTATAGTGATCACATACATCTCCAGTTACTTAACTCAAATAATACTTTCATACAGAACAAGCTGGCAATCAATCTCATAGCTCCATAGCCTTACTGATTTCAATATTCCCTGCGCTCATTAGTATTGAATTGCATCAGGACCTCAGGAAATAAATCTTTTCTATTTGACCACTGAAACGTTATTGTGTCACTCTCATTCCTAACACGTTTCAAAAACAAGTCAACAGCTCATACAGAAAATCACCCCATAGGTTACCTGTCTTCGAGTGTACCAAACACTACAGCATAAGGACCAGAAAAAGTAGCAGATACTAATTTTATTACCATAAATATTAGTTGCTTGGTGAACTACCTACAGATCTGAAAGGTTTTTCTTAGATATGCCCTGCTTACTTTCACAGACCTTCCTGGTTCAACTGGAGTGTAATAGATGTTTAAAAGCAAATGTAATGGATGTTTAAAAATTTTTTAAAATTTTTCTGTATATTGATGCAAAAGTAATTGGGCCAAACTGATAATTACATTAAATCATTACCTGTTATCTTTCATTTTTATTCTAGTTCTTCCCCGAAGTCTAACTTAATAATAGTTTTTAAAAACAAAGCATGTTTAGTGCTGGATCCCACCTTAAGACACAGCCACCAGCTTTCTTTCTCTAACTTGCAGTTTAGATACAAACCCAACATCATCCCCATTTGAGGAGTCAATTATCTACAAAAGGCAGAGTGAAAACGATTGCTCACGTGAGGAATATCATACTCAAGGCTACAAGCCTCTAAATATTTGACAAAACCATAAAAGTGCCCAGGGCTTAAGCGTTTTGCTTGAGCAGGACTGAGAATTCTGCTTCTTTATCTATAGACAAACAGACTCGTTATCTGAAGACGACTGACAAAGAGACGTGTCCAATGGCTTAGAAGAAACGGTCATTTAGCCTGTTAATGTTAAAACTTCAGAATACTTTCCTCCAAGAAAATAAATAAAAAAAAAAAAACCTGCAAAGAATCCAGGAAAGCTGGAAAATTCCAAGTTTCTGAAAAACTGGCACAATGGAAGGAGCTGCCCAGGAGGAGCATGGGTCGGGGGCCATCCTGCCACAGATGATGGAGGGAGAAGAGACTGGAAGAACTGTTCTGGAAATTACTTCTGAGCCTGTACGCTTAACAAGGTGTCCTGAGACTTCTCTTTAGGGAGTTTAAGTCCCTGGATACGAAGTTCCTACAGAAGGGCTTCACCTCTCTCCCATCCCTGGCTTTATCTCCTCCAATAATTTTGGTGAGCAGCTGAAGCCAAAACAGAGGGAACTCAGAGATGAGAGAGACAGGAAAGTCATGATGCCAATGCTTGAGGTGAAAATGTGAGTGATAGGGGCCAAAAAGGCAAGCCAACAGAACCCAGAAAATGTGGTCCCACCATTCGGGTCCTAGTGTGGGGGGTGTAGGGATGGAAAAACTGTGGGAAGAGAGACTTGCCGAGAACAGGGAAGATGTAGGGCAGGATTTGCTGCTGCCAGAGGCCAAAGTAGAGCATATTGTGACAGAAAGAGTGGCTCTGCTGCTACTGTAGTGCCTTGGCAGAGAAAGGAGACAATAACCCCGGAAGGGGTGAGCTTGGGGGCCCATCCCGAGGCCAAGTCTCCTTAGCAACCTGGCTGTGCCAGGGGCCAAGAAGAGCTCTGGTAATTGTCTATCCAAGCCTCCTTGTCACCCCAGCACAGACAGTTCAGGACCCTTCATGGGAGCTAAAAGCCAGAACCAAAGCCCATTGAAGTCAGGGGGGAAATTCACATGGAATTCAATGGGCTTTGGATAAGGCATTCGATTCATTTAAAAAAAAAANACTCTTATTTTCTCCTTTTGAATGTGCTTGTTTCCTCTCCTTGCAAATGTGTGATTCAAGTGCAGTCTAGGAAAATAAAAGCTGAATAGCAAATGCAGGACCAAACACAAGTTTGGGGGACAACGGAGAGATGCTCAATAAAGCAAGGGAGAGGGAGAGAGAAAAGTAAAAAAGTTATCTCTTTTCTACAGTTTTTAATTAGACACATTTATCAGAGTCTGTAATACCAGTTTTGAAAATTACTGACTCCTAAGGAATCGTCTTAATGGCTGCCACTGTGAAGCTACAGAGGGGTCCTTCAGGCAACACCTCTTAGGGTACCAGTAACCGTTCTGGATCAATAGTCCCTGGTAGAAGTTCTTTGTATTCAGTCATCACTGAATAAAAAATGAAGCAATTCCAGCTGTCTCTCTGCTTAACTGAAAACACAGACCTGCCATGCCCTCTTCTCTTGCTCTGGTCAGCACAGCACATTCAGCTCTAGTTGCTTATTTTGCCTGACTCCAAGTGTGGAAAGCCTTCAGCAGCAGGCTGGACCCCGTTGGGTGAAAACACTGCCCATTTCCAACCACCTTCCTGCTGATAGCACAGCATCTGTCGCTTTGGCAAACACTGATTATCCTGTAAATTATGGGTCTCAAAAGCATCCTACAGTGGTTTAGGCCAGACTGTAATCACAGGCTCTTGCCTTCTCTTTGGCTTAGCATCCCAAACTTGCAAGACTGACTCTCATCAATCACAGCCTTTTCATCGGATGCTTGGAATGAAATACTTCTCCCCATGTTTCAGAACACAGCACTCTCTCACCATTTCCACTGAGCCACATGTCACAGGTGGTCCCTGAAGGCCACCAAGCTGAGGGAGCAGCACTGCTGATGGAAGAACATGTTGCTCCATGGCTCTGTCCCCATATTAACTGTATTCATCCTATCCAACAACGTGTCATGTCTGGGGATATATCCCTGGCAGGCACTTTTCGGACAGATGCATGTCTGCCCAACACGCTCCTCGCACTACCAACTGACCCATGGACAAGCCTCGTGTGGTGTCACCCATCTCTGGGACACCCAGAGCCACACCCCCTCCTCAGACCCTCTTCCATGAGATTACCAAAACTGCTCCAACAGAAAATATGGTAATTTATCAGGTGACTTAACCACTGCCTGAAGCAGACAGGAAGGTGAAAACTGTTCCAGCTTCCCACAGCACCTAGTGCACCCCATGCCAGCCACCTCAAAGCTGAAATATGGTTTCTTCTCAGAAGTGGCACTGATGGCCATTTCACCCACAGCTTGAGGAAACAACTCTACCTGTGCAAGCCACTCTGTCTCTGCGCTAAATTCTTGGCATCCCTGCTGAGACGCTACACATGCATACTATTATTACTGGCTCTGATGATGTTTCTTAGTCGTGCAGATACCTACCATCAGGTGAAGGCATTTACTAAAGCCACTGGGCCAACCACAGGATATCAGTCTCTGATCACTACCTATTTGGGCTAAATATCAACCACTAAAAGAATGATTAAATCCTTATCAAACCTCTCACCCTTCAGTGAGTGAAAACCTTTCAAGTTTCTATCCTGCTCTAATGGACAGCAAAGAAAGCCATTTGGAAGGAGAGACACAAGGATCACTGTCCTTCATGAAAGATCCCACCTACACAAACTGCAAATCTGGCCTCAATTCACGAGCACTCAGAGGCTGGATTAATTATTGCTTTCTGAATTAGAGAGCTCTTTCTAGGAGAGTTCCAGGAACAGCCAAGCCATGAGGAATTGCAACTCAGGTTTCCCTATAAATCCAGCATTATCCAAGTTCATACAAAGGACTCGATTTGAAACTATGCTTGCTCTCCATACCCCTAGGTGGAGTGATGTAGGAGGGGTCTAACCAAACAGATGTCAGAATCCCCACAGGAATTTCCTCCTTCAAGATAGCTTTCTACATGTGGGCCAAGCCAAACCTTTGCTTCCTTTCTCCAGCAATAAGCAATTGCTTATGGGGGCCTGTGCTCCATGAAATGATGGAATCAAAACACTCTTAATCCCATGATTTGCTCCATGGTGTGGAGGAGTAAGGTTGAGGGCTGGCTGGTCTTTCAAAAGATCAGAAAAAACTGAGCAGGTGTAGGCAAAATGTCTCTACTAATTAATGTCATACACTATATATCCATGAGCCAGGAGCTGAGCAGCTTCTACCAGCTGCACGTCAGTTTAGTTTCCTTTCTGCATAATATGAAGCACTGCATGTTGTTTATAGCCAATTCAGAAGTGCTGCTGAACTGTCATGTTCCATTTATACATACGTAGATACACACCCCTCAAATCATTGCTTACTAGGTAATTTGTACACGCCAAGGTAGAATCTGCAGCAAGTTAGGGACAATGTCCTCTTCCCAAACTCTGCCAAATAAGAAAAAGTTTTAAGGCTACAAGGATGACTATCATTAAAAACTAAGAGATAAAGACCATCCCTGGCAAGAACACTTGAGAAAGTACAGGAGCCTTTCAGGCAGAGTAGCAGAATAGCTTATGGACCAGACCAGCATTACTGGTGATGATGAACTCATGCCTTACAAATTTTGGCATCTTTTAGCAGCGGGGATTAGCCAACAAACCTTCATACTATTCAATGCTCCTGTACAGCAGGAGTCTCCATGTATAGCATTTCCTATTGGCCCAATGCTACTCGAAGAAGTCATCTCAGTGGCCAAGAACTCAAAGGGGTATTGCTGCAGCTGGAGCTCCTGGCCCTCCACAAATGAACACAGCCCACAGGGATCTGCTCACGCAGAAAGGAGTGAGGGACCAACCTCCATAGACACTTTCTAAATAAACTCCCTTTGTCCTGAAATTTAGAAGCCTTTTATATAAACTTGAGGCAGTTCACTGCAAGCTATTGGGCTTAAACATCCATCTCTGCTTTAGTTCGTTGACCAGTATCAATAACCAGCAGGGACAGTGAGACAGCAGGGAATCAGATTCCATATGTTCTCTGCTGTCACCGAATGCTTTCTCATAAAATTAAACATTTTAATACTGAATATTCACAGATTTCAGTTCTAAAGGTTGCAACTTCGACACCAGAATCAGGCAGCCTCCTACCCACAGCAAAGCCTTTGCCACCCAAGCCCTCCTGCTTACCAAGGTCAGCCAAGTAAAAAGCAATGTCTTTTTTAAATCTTTGCAGAAGCTAATCAGGTCTATTCAAACTCTTTGCCCTTGGCTTCAGCACCTTCACCTCTGATTTGAAGTAATGACATGGTTTCTCCAGCAGGCAAAGCTCCCGCTGATGTTATCCCATCTGTTTCTTTGGATAGCTCTACAGCGCAGCTTCAGCTTGCTGTCCTATGCACATTTTAGCTAAAATTCATCTTCACATAACACCTCTACAGTGTAAGTTCATCTGCAGAGCCCTTTCTCATATGGCAGCAAAGCCAGGGAAAAGCAAGCACTTATTGGCTTGATACAAAGCCCACTGCTATTAGTGAAAATGGAGGGGGGTGGAATAAATCACAATCAGAACCAGTTAAAATGTATCCTTTCATATCACACCTATATCAGAGGGTTAAAAAAGACAGGAACATTCAGCGAGCCCAGGGCTAAGGCAGGCAACGTGAATGCTCTTGTTTTAAAATGTGAAATTATCAACAGGGCTTTAAGACCAGTTTGTCTCTAAAGCAGAGCCCTGTTGTCAGGCTGACACAGCGTGGGTTCCATCAGCCTCGTGGAGCAGAAAAAGTCAGAGCAGCCAGAGTTGTACAACACTAACCTTGGAGTTCGCTTGCAGTATTCCTCACACAGTGCATGTGTAAGCAAAAGCTTCATACGTGTTTGAACAAAGAGGGGAGAGGCCTTATTTTGGTTTGACAAACACAGGGAAACAGAACAATAAAGGAGCTGAAGTTTTCATTGAAATTCTTCTCAAACGTGCCCTAAGAGAATGAGGCTCCAAGAGTACCCGTGAAAAACAACTTGTGACTTCTCACAGGCAAGTGGTAAATTTTTTTTATTGTTCTGGCCATTTCCAGATACTGCATTAATTGTTACAGGCAGAGATATCACCCTGTGCACTGTGCACAGCTCCCAGCACTCAGCTGCTTCGTAATAACCAGAGACAATATCAAGGCCCAGCACCATTGGCCTGGGCTCTCCAGTAGGCTCTGCCAAAGGTTTAGCATCTGCCTGGCAAGAAAGCACCTCTCCCACAGGGATGATGTCCTCTCCCAGCTGCAGTAGGTTTAACTCACCAGTGCACCCAGCGATGCCATAAACCACACAGTGGGAGTTATTACTGCTGTTGTTTATTGTGACCTGACTGCATATTTTTCATTCTCCAAATTTCCTTTCCTGAAAACAGCTCTGCCTTTAAAGTAAAATAGAAAACATTATGTAAACCTTTAAAAGCCCTCTTATATTTCTACACTTCTCCCCCTTTTCTTACACAGCACACTCACTCTACTGAGGAATGCAGGTGTGGAATTATTGGAAGGACCATGGCATTCTGCCTCCACTGCTGGACAGGGCTGATGGACCATATCCATACACAGGTTCTCAGGGTAGCAGAGAAGCTCCAGCTCCCAGAGTTTCCATACTCTGTGTTGGACCATCAGCCTCAGGTCACATCTATGTTGACCTCACTCAGTCTCCTGGTTTGCCTCAGCCAGTGATGAAGTTTGCCATCATGTGGTCCTGTGCCAGGACGGCAGATGTCCCTCCATCAGTATCACGCTCATTTCTGTGACAAATAATCCATAACCTGTTCTAAACATTCGACCAGATGCTGAAGACGACTGCTCTTGGGAAGACTCTGATTATATTTATTTGTCATTATTATGTGTATTTTTCATTATCAACAGGCTGAGAAAGTTGAAGTTGTTCAGCCTGGAGAAAAGAAGGCTCTGGGCACACCTTACAGTGGCTTTCCAGTATCTGAAGGGGGACTACAAGAAAGCTGGAGAGGGACTTTTTACAAGCCCATGTAGTGATCGGTAAGGGCTTCAAACTGGAAGAGGGGAAATTTAGATTAGATATCAGCAAGGAATTTATCACTATGAGAATGGTGAGACCCTGGCCCAGGATGCCCAGGGAAGCTGTGGATGCCCCATCCCTGGAGGGGTTCAAAGCCAGGCTGGATGGGGCTTGGAGCAACCTGGTCTGGTAGGAGGTGTCCCTGCCCATAGCAGCAGGGTTGGAGCTAGATGATCTTTAAGGTCCCTTCCAACCCAAACCATTATATGATTTTGTTTCTAGTAATTGAGATAAATCCAGGTGAAGTTTGAAAGCTCTTCCATCTTCTGTCATGCATAGGAAGCACTTGGGTTGGCCAGGCTTGGACACAAACTTTGTGCTCCAAAACAAGAAAAGTTTTTCCTTTGTCATTTTCTACGGTTCTTGACCTCTATTCTGCACCCACATTTTCTTGCCTTTCAGCATATACATCTGAACAGCCAGCTTCCTACAAAGCCAAAACCCGGGAACACCATCACCAGCCTCTGGCTGAGCAGCAGGTGCCAAAACTACTTACTGAGAAAATTTCACTGAAGAGTAGGGGGGTGAAAGTAATTTGTTGGAATATTCAGTCAGAGACATAGGAGGTTTTCACCAGTGCTCTAGATTGCATTAGAGCAGGTATCAAAGGAAGTGGACACTTAAAATCAACTCCTGAAATGAAATTATGTTGTTCAGCAACGTATATAACTCTAATCTAATAGCAGAAACAATGCTGCAGATATAAACATCAACAAACACGTGCCTATTCACTTGTAAATGCAGAATACAACTTAAAAGCAACTATTGTGATCACCTAATTTGTGACAGTGATTAAGAATGCCCTAAAGTATATCTTGTTTAACTTTCACTTGTCAAAATGGTAGACTGACATGATTCCAACTAATACTGTCATGCTGAGTTCTTCACTCAGCTCAAGTTCTGACACTATCAGTGTTTTTCTTTCACGAACAGTGAAAAATGTCAACAAATCCATGCAACCTTTCAAAGAGCAACCTGAAAAAATAATCCTAATATTTTATATTTACAGAGCAGCTCAGTTTTCAAGAGCTCAACAAACTATGGTTTTTAATGCGGCTTTTAAATTATAATTAAATTAGATTTCACTTTATTTTTATGTTTAAATGAAGCAACTGCTCTTGAATCTGCACCATGGGAACAGTAGTAATGCAAAGGTGATCTAATGACTTACAATCCTGAAAACCTGTAAAATACAGCCACCACTGGATTTCAAGTCACACAGTGGTTTTCAGGGCGGTGGGAGGAGAGGACACCAATAGGAAGGTTGTAAGTGCAACCTTTTCTCCAGTAGCCACAGGATTTCACATTTGCTGATTTGTCTACACTTTGGTACTGCCGGGATTCTCACACCTCCTCGCCTGTCTCACACCCATACCCATCCCACAAGATTTTTTCTCTCCTGCATTATAAACCTTGATGGTAAGACCACCACACACCTTTTCACTCTTGTACCTTCCCAGTGCCATCAACCTTCACCTGAGCTCATCACAATGATGCATGACCCCTGATGCCTGCTGCTGAGTGCCATCTCCGTCCACTTCCAACTCTGCTACGTCTCTTTTAATGCTAATTTAAATTTCAAAAAACACTTGTGTAGTGGTCTTAGTTCAGATTCATCTCACCTGCCATGGGCAGCTATCCCATGGGGTTGTCCCACCTCTACGTTTCCTCCCATACCTGGCGACAACAAAAAGTAGTGCAGGTGTAAACTTCTCATTAATAAGGCAAACACAATTAATAAACTTGTGTTTACCTTTAATAAGGTCTGTTCATCCAGTCTGTATCATGGCTTATTTATAATTTTTCTATATTTGTGATAATTTATGCTTTTTTCCCCTATTTTGTTTTTGTTTGTAAGAGGACAGAACTTTACCAATTTACTGCCAAATACGCTGCCAAATTTTGCAGTAACGAAATTGCTGAGAAAAGACCAGCCCAGGTCAAAAAGCCCCACTGATTAGGCACCGACACAGCTTTCGACACATGCCAATTGCACATTTAACAAGGCAACAGTCTTGTTAGCATCTTCAGACAACTCCTGCAAATTCCTACTTGCATTTCCATGAGTAGGATTCAGCACGAATTAGAAGGTATGATTAAAAATTATAATAACAGAGCTGAAACAATATCCTGCTCATCATTCATCAAAAGAAAGAAATACCTGCCTTGGGGCTGTAATAAGACAGAAAGTGGGACAGGGAGACCAGTCCTCCCCAGCAGACTCTGCAGGAAACATTCCAAACATGACAAATTCACTGTTCACCCAGCAGATGAAGTAATGACACTAGTATTTGTCCATAAAAAAGTAATTTAGCCAGACTACACCAATGAAATCACAGAAGCTTTAATGCTATAAAACTAGGGGGATAGAATATTTTTACCTTATTAAGAAAGGGGATAAAAAAACCATAAGCTTTCATTTTCCCCTTAGCTGAATCATCACACTGTGGTCTTTGTTTTCAGAAGTGAAGCTCACAGCCTCCAGCACTAAACAATTTGAGTAATTTCTTTTCAGATGCACACACCTTGCCAAAAGCCTAGTGCCAGGTGTAAAGTCCACACTTGGGCTTATCAGTACATTAAATAAAATCTTCTTCCCTCTCCGCCTAACCAAACACCTGAGGGCAAGCATCGGTGTGGATTCCTTCATGCTCCTTCCAGCCCCTGTCTCATCACGTCCCATGCCGTGAGCGCTTGGGTGAAGACATCAAGCCAAAGCTTGTCCATGTAAAGAGCCTGTCAACAACTACAAGCACATCTGCCAGCAAGGCAAGTTTAGGCTTGGTTGTAATACCTACACTTAACTCCTGCCAGACATTAGTGATGCAACATCCAAGGCATGTATTTAGCTGGTGTCAGTTCCTTTGACATACGTAATCCGAATCCTTAAAAAAACTCTTTGGAAATTAAGGAAAGTACTATAAGTTAAGTCAAACTAATTCTGAACTTTATTTTGACAAAACAGACCTCGTCAAAAAGTGAATAACAATACATATGCTTTTATGAATGCGGGAATGACAAAATGGAAACATGTCTTTAAAGAAAAAATAAAATATGCATCCTTGCCATGTTCACAGCTAGAGGCTCTGAGAGTACATGAAGATCCAAAAATAAAACTGACTAGAAACAAAGGCAAAGTTTTTTCTGTTGCCTAAACTATGGGAAATATAAACAGTGAAGTACTAATAGCAAAAAGTTGATTCCATTTTAATCAGATATTTTTTAATAACATGCCTTAAAAAGCAAGGGAAAAATTAATCTCCAAGCCCTCTAAAACCTTACAGAGTTCAGAATAGAAGCATTTTTCTGCACACTCATCAGTAAAACCACTCTTACATAGGATTTCTGGGGCACAAGATATAAACTGAGCCATTTAAAATGCTTCCTGGATGAGAAGTTATTCTCACGCTCTTTTCATATAGGAATTACTATTAAGGGGCAACAGTGTGGTACTCCACTGCCTCTGCAGTTCACTCCTCAGTAATGAGAACAAAAGCCATGGCTATTAGGCAAATTAGAAACTGGTCAAAGCACAGCTAAACTGGCTGCAAAAGGACTTTATATATTTATATATTTTTTTGTGACAAGTTATGTTCATTTTTACAGTAAACAGCAGGATCCTCTTACACATTCTTGGAAGGTGTGTCGTGCTATAGTGGCTGCTTATAAAACCCAGTAAATGAGGTAACGCGCCCAACTTCAACTGAAATTAAACCTCTTTTGTTTCCCTGGATGATGACATTAAATAGGACAGAAATGGCTACCTGCACTGGAAGTATTCAAAGACTAACCCCTTTTTTTTTTTTTTTGCCATTAAAACATAAATTCAATTAGTTATTTCCATGCTTAAACAGAACTGCCACTGCTGAAATTGTACTCTAACGATAATTGCAATCCAAGAATGATCTAATTATGTACAAGTCTCAGTGGCTGCATTCCCACGTTGCTTCCTACAACCCGGATTCACTACAATACAATTCATAAGTGACAACCACATCGTTTTCGTTCCTTCTCCCTTAAGACTGCATGACTTTATATATGTTTAATGAGAATGGAGTTAGTCTACTAGTAAGCTTAGTATAAAAATGTGGGTTTCTACCTACTGTTAAATACAAAAGAACAGAAAAGGCACTTCAGCTGCATGTGAAAAACCAGCTGATGGGCTAAACTGTACCAGGGAAAGAACATTCTTTTAATTAAGGTACTGGATTAGGATTCAAGTACCAGCTTTACTTTTTGGCTCTGCCACCAGCTTCCTGTGTGACCCAGGGCAAGAAACTTCATCGCTCCACAGCCCGGTTTTTTCATCTATGAAATGGACAATGACATTTCCTTCTCCAGGTCTCTCCACATTTCAGTTGTATACAATTACTGTGAGCTGGCACATTGCCTTGGACAATAAGTATCCGATAGTGAAGCCTCTGGGTAGCACTCCAATAAAAAGCAAAAAACAACTTGTCTCTTTTCACAGGGTCCTATGGGAGTTTTGTATTGCCACCATTTTCCGCTACTGCAACCCAACACGTTTGTATCCCCGAGCAAAACTCTGCACGCAGCCTGCCTAGGTCCTTGTATTGGAATGGAGGAGAGAGGAAAAAGCAGCTGGTTGGGGTATCCCGAACATTTAAAGAATCATGCCGTCCAACCCAGAATATCCTCGGCCAACTCCACTAGATGATTCTCCATTCACACAGTCAATGTGCAGGAGTCTCCTGTGTGATACAGAGGGGCTGCAAATGACTTGCTGCTTTTTCCTTAGTGTTTTCTACTCCCATTGGGGGGAGGGGTGGAAAAAAAAAAAATCAGTGCAACAGTTTTGCCAGGTTTATAAGTTTGAATGAGACCTTCTGAGCTGAGTTGACTATTTTAAGAGGGTTCTTGCAAGTAATTACAAGGTTAAAACAAGAATACTTCACACCTACATTCTGACTGAAAACTACTCAGCCCTGCTGGCTCCAGGCTTTTAATTGTCAAAAGAGTTTAAGGTTTGGAAAGTTATTGGCATCAAGTAATACTGGATATTCCTAACTAGCATTGTGTCATTACTTGGCATGATTTTTGCTGGGATACCTCCCAAATCTGTGACATAATCAGAGGGTTCTCTACATTACACCGTATAGTCAGATGCTCATGTTAGTGTAATATGTTACCATGAATACCATTTGCTATTCCTTACACTTAATCAACTCTGGAACCAGTTAAACCATATAGGAAAAGCAATTTCAGAGGCTTTCAACTGACAGTTTTCCACTCACAACTTCATCTGAAATTATGACCTGAAGCTTCTAAGATGTGGTCTACAAACGCAATTGCCTCTAAACAAACATCCATAACTCCATAGCCCTGTGGGAACTCAAAATTCATATGAAAACAGAAATAAAGAGACAAAAAAAAAAAAAAAAA
>VXBJ01003726.1:234420-264974 GCA_013400055.1 Nycticryphes semicollaris
AAAAAAAAAAAAAAAGAGTCACAAAATTAACTTCTGCAGAACTGTCTTAACTAGAAAAACTGTCAGTTTCCCCTTCTCCCCTTCTGGCTGGCCTTAATTTACTGCTTCAGCAATTTTATGCCCAACTTGCAGGATTATTACAAGCTTTTGGAAACACAGAAATGGCTGAGCTCTCAAGCATCGAGTGTCTTTCGGGTTAAACTCCAAAGAGAATCACACTAAATTCAGCACAGCTATCTTAAGGTGAGTGTTCCCATTCATACGTTTTCAAAGTAAACTAGCAATTACACCCTTTAACTCATCAAATTAAAAGAAGTAAAATGATTAAGTACACAGAACTCCAAGATGCAGACTGGGATTTGCAGAAGTAATTTTTGGACTTCTGGTTTGCTATTCTCATAGGGTTCAAGTATCAGAAAATGCTGAATATTTGCCTGGGGAAATTCTGGGCTCCTTTGGGTGCCATCACCCAGCACCCCAAATCCCTACTCACTTTTGAAAAACTTCATTATTTACTTTTCTGCCTCTCTATAGGAAAGGAGCAGGCATTTAAATAAATGACATAATCCTTATTACCATTCCATTCATTCATGCAGGTCACTAGAATTTACTGCCAGGAAAAACAAACTTCTGCATAATATTCCTCAATGTAAGACATTCAAAAGGTTCAAAGTGGGAGAGGAGGTGAGAGGGCTTCTGACAAATATTTGCTCAAGTGACCACATCATCCATGAACACATTTGCCAGAAAAAAAATGGGTGAAGAAATTTATGATCAACATGAAACATGCCAGATTGGGACTGGGGTGGTAACAAGGAAAAGGAGCAGGGGACATAGAAGGGGAATTTTTAATCATTTTTTTTTTCAGCAAGAAAAGCTCCCAGTATTTCAAAAGTAGCTTTTCCCTCCCATGTAGCTTATGAAAAAACATTTTTAAGCAAAACCAAAGTTGAGTCAATCTAGGCTCCCTAGAAGATTAAAAAAAAAAAAAANCAATCCCTTATATTCTCCCTGGGCCAGACTCTGTAAGCCAAGCTTCATCCCTGGTGAGCCCATGCTAACAGCCCATGCCCTCTGGCAAGATGGCCACCAGAGGACCAAGGCACGCAGAACACAATTTACTACCATCTCCAGCAGCCATTGCTGCTGCACTCTCCATAAACTTTGTTTAACCAAGTGTTCAAACAAAAATGGCTTTGCCAGTTGCTGGGTTCATCTCAACAATACCCATAGCTCACTCCGCCAAGAACGACAAAAATATCACCAAGGCTATAAAAACCCTCACTGCTTTCTGTGTTGGCTACCTAAAACCAAGTACAGGCGAGTTGGGTGGTTCACAGACTGGCCTTGAAGACCAGGAGGTGGTGGTAGGGCTTCAGTCTGGTTGCATCCCCATCACAAAATCCTCCTCTTCCTCCTCTGCTCCACAAAGAATGACTCACTCTAGCATTTTCATGGGGAATGTTTTCATTTCTTGCTGCTTTAGAAGCGTTTGTTTTGCTTTGGATCTGGGAGCTTCCATGGATTTAAATGGTCACAGACAAATTAAGCCACTAGTTTTAAAGAGCATCCAAAACAACATAAGGAATGCACTTTTGTTCACATTAAAACTAATCAAGAAATAGAAAAGTGAAAATTTTGTCCCTCTTTGGGCCATAAACCCAAACGGTCAGTAAGATTCTCTATAGAAGATAAGTTGGGCTGTCAGTTGCCAGCCCAAATTAGCTTACAGCCATCAGAATCGTTTTAGCTTTCAATATTGATTGATCAGAAGTTTTACCCGCAGAGTCAGACAGAAAAATACATAAAGTTACGCAGCCATTGGTTATGTAGTAAAATCTGATCTTTAAACTACTGTGAAATCATCTTCAAAATTGATTTGGTGACTGAGTTTTACTTACCAACAACATCAAGATGGTACGTGTGATTGATGGATCCGTACTGGTTTTCCACTATGCACGTATAATTTCCTTTGTCAGATGGGACCACGCTCTCCATGATGAGACTCCAGTGCTGGTTGCGGACCTGGAAGGTTGCAACCAGAAAGAGGTTGGGAACGTCCCTAGCACAGTTTCACCCTCTCCCCCTCCAAAATAACTGTTTTCTGAACAGTTAACCTTTTGTAATCTGTCTTTAAAAGCTGCTTCTGTGCTTGTTTGACAGACCTGGATATGGAAATACTTTATTTTTGTCTGATGCAGAACAGCACAGCTGCAGCAGTGAAAGCTTTCAGGCATTTTGCTATAAATTTACCTCATTCCCAACCTGCGCACTGCAGATGTTGATGCACGCTCAGTCCTACCAGGCCTGCAAGGATGGCACCAATTAGCAGCAGTTTGTCTTACCAGGATTTACTTCTCAATCCACTCTAAAGCAAATTCACCCCCTCAGGATATTTCCCATCTGTCTCCAAACAATCATCCGATAACATTAACTACCCACTAGCAACATGGGATGTATATGATCCCCTAACATCTAAGTCTTTCTCTATTAGCTCCATTACACATTTTGGAAAAACAAAGTACAGAAAAGCAAGGGTTTGGATCCCTCCCACAGATAACACAGAGAGGCCACATCTCCTCCTGCTCTGAGGTACCACAAGACAGAAATGAAGGTGTTGCCTGAGGAAAAATGCCTGAAGAAAATCCTCACGGAAACAGCACATAAGGATATAAATTTATTTTCTACAATTCCCGTCGGACAGAATGTATTAAAGGTGCTGATTCTGTTCCCACTTGAACTCAAAAGGAGCGTTGGCATTGGTCTTGCAGAAAATAGGATCCAGCCCAATACTGGAAGGATATAGAGTCATCCGGTACACATATATATTTCCTGCATCATAAGTTGGCTCCCACAATGACCTTTTGCTGGCTATCCACTAATCCCTTGTTTTAGCATTACATTTTTGACAAAGCGTTCAAAGATCTTAACATTGTGTAGCTGTAATGTACGGCTCTTAAACTGCAAAGTATGTCTTTTAGCAAATGGAATAAAAATACAATCTGGTGCAACCATTTTAATCCGCCAAATGGAAAGTGGTAATTACACCAGAAAAAAAATTATGGACCATTCGGTGACACTTCCCGTAACTATACATTCTTAAAAGGCCATTACAACTACAGGTCTGAAATCCTGCTTCATGCCTGATTGTGTAAGTCCTCCTACAGCAGGAAAAGACTGCGCCAGGCTGCGGCCCCGGGGCCAAGAGCTGAGCTCTCAGGCTTGCTGGAGGTAAAAATGCCATCATTTCAAAGCCTGGAAGAAAAGAGTCCTCCCTGGATGGGGCTCCTGGCTTTCCTAGCCCCCCAGCTAGTAATTAGCTCATCAGCCAGACGTTACTGTCATTGTCCAGTTATGGGCTGAAAATAGCAGAAAATGACTGGCCATCAGGACTTTGAAAAACAAAGAAAATGCAGAGGAGACTCCAGTAGCACGTGAAGGGCATGGATGCTACTCAAGTGTCACAGAAATGTGTGACAACATGACCTCAACATGACATGACATCTCCAGCCCAAGTTTACAGCTCCTCTCCCCATTGATACTATTTTTCCATGCTATGAAGACACAAGAAATAAGTTTATAAAGCTAGAAAGAGTTTATCAAGGTTATTTTATTGTCTCATCATTCTGCTAAGCAACGTTGAAAGTCAAAGTTTGGATCAGGAAGTATTACTGTCATAAACCACTGGTAAATAACAAATACAGCAGCTACATATTTTGAATATTTTACTTCTTTATGAGCTGTTTTGTGGGAGACTTGGTCAAAGTGACCTGTCTTTTTGCCATTACAAGTTATATGACACTTCTCAGAATCAGAGCGAACATTTCTAACCTATATGACTGCAAAACAGGAAGAACAGATCATGGTTCTGCGGAAGTTAAAACAAAATAAAAATTGGTAACAAGCTGTAAGTAATTAACTTGATAGGAAAACACAAGAGATTGTTTAGCGTTCAATAAGAAAACACAACTAACTTACAGCCACAAGTGGATGGCAATATTAAAAAGTATTTGTGCAATTTCCCTTTTTGTAACTCTAATGAGAAGAGATGATATCTTTATAATAAAACAACAGCTTAAGCCTCTTCAGTTTAAGCTAAACAACTGCTGTAGAGGCCCAAAGCATTTATGACACATCGTCACACAACTGGATTTATGTCATGGATCTGGATTCAACTAGATTCAGCTTGTTGGCTTGGTGCTTTCTGGTTACAAGTGCAGCACTGCAAAGCCCAGAAAAGCTCCCCTTTGCTGGGGATGACGGCATCTTCTGCTGAAGATTCCCAAATTGAACCTTTCATTCTCAGGCACGCAACGGTCCTGCCACGTTTCTACAACCACGGAGATTGCCAGGCTTTGGTAACGTGGTCTTTTTAAATAACTTGCCATCACTCCCTAGTCCCAGTAAAGCTCTCCAATTAGTCCCTAATAAGTTTCACCAACTGGGTGCATTGAAGCTGTTTAACTAGATGGCTCATCTGGGAGATGGAACATATTAGGGAGCTCAGGCGAACCAATCCACTAGGAAAAAAAAATCACAAGGGCAGTAACAAGTGGGAACATCTCACCTGGCACATGGGGTTCAGCAAAGGACAAGAGTCCACAGCCAGAGATTCACCAGTTGCAGGAAACTCTTCCATCTCTACAACCTGACTAGTTCCTTGCCAGCTATTACCTTGTTATTGCTACTATTTTGTTCCCCGAAGCCCTTCTTCGTATTGAGTTCTTTCAAAATCCCTGAGAATACCCACACAGTCCCTCCTACTCCACCACCTGGTCTGCAGGGTACCCCTTCTAATTTGTCATTGTCTTTTCTTGACGTTTTCTTGGGGGAAAATTCAGGGGAGAACCCCATTCCAAATATTTTGATTCACAGCTTGACCCTTTATATACTTTGTTGACATAGTTTAACTGCTTTTACCCTCTTTTTTCTTCTTTTTATTGCTTTGCAATACTTATTTTCCTATTTTGTCTGTGCTTCATACTCAAAAATGATACTTTATTGAGATAATAAAAACAATCTCAAATGTGGGGTTTTTTCCTGACCAAGTATGGACACTCCTAGCAAACTACTAAGGTGTTATTTTTTGGCAGACTTCTCCATCGAATTCTTAACCAATGCTTTGAAACAGTCTCTCCAAACAATTAAATTTTTAAACTAAACTGTCAAAATCAACTGTACTTTTAAGATATAGATTGGAGGTGGGAAAGTTAAACGAGAGTATCAAAATGCCAAGAAATATTGGTCAGAAAATTAGGAAAGGGCAAGTGGAAATGTGTTGCTTTGGGAGTATCATATAAAAAATTGTGGACAGCTCTGTTTAATTTTGAAATATGTGTCTTCAGTGAACGGATACATCACAAAAAGTTGTTACTTTGCAAACAGTTATTAGAAGGGGTCAGTTTTGAATTAATTTAAAAGAAAGAAGGCTTAGAAATCAAAATATGATTCCCTACAGTTCAGACATGTACTGGTACTGCTCCCCAGAGAGAACAAGCTCAGGACATCCAGGCAAAAGCCATAGGCTTTTACAGCTCCTATAGAGTCAGAACTCTTTCTTTGCTCTGTGTTTACCTGGCTGAATTTAAATGCATATAAGATGACTGTAGTGATGAAGCTTATCAAAATGCATGTGAAAACACACTCCTGTTAAACAGTAACAACCGATAGCAGTACATTTGCTTTCCGGGTGGTGTACAGAAAAGTAAAGGCTCCTGTGGCGTCTCATAGAGGATTTTGATTGTTCACTCAAAGAAATTAAAAAATGTTTTTAAATGCACAAGAATGAGCTATCATCACTTTAGAAACCGATTTAGAAAAAAAAAAAAAAAAGACTAAAAAATGTTTAGCCATTCAATAACTGATCCCTTTTTCCTTGCTCTAGGAATTTTGGGTATAACTTGAAGAATTATAAAAGGTTCGATTTTGAAATTCACCACCCAGAATTAGTCACGGTGGAGGAATTTCCCTCTGGAAGCTATCTTGGCCAGCACATACACCCTCCTGCTAAGTCTGCGTGAGTGCAAATTGACTCAAGACATTCTCCAGGCAGTGGGACAAAGTGCTACAGGCCACTATCTGATTGCGATAAAGAGAATACAAAGAAGAGATTTCTTAGCTCAAGGCAGCAGGACAGAGGTGGCTGGAGGATTACTGTAAAGCTTCACATTTTCCTTCCCTTTACTTTGTTCTTAAAGTTTCCAAGAGATGATTGCCTCTTCTGAAAGAGACATAGTGTTACATCAAATGGTGATGGCAGGTATGGCCAAGTTTGGTTCCAGCTATTCTACTCCCTCAAAGTGTTATGAATGTGAAGATCTCAGGCAGAAATGCTTTACATATAGCAACACCCAGATTCAAGACAAGCTGCGTCCAAGAATTGCCATGAGTTGCTGCAATATCTGGCTGAAGACAGACCAACATGGAAAGACTTAGTCCTTTCTGAGGATTCCTTCATTACACGTTTGTCAGTACAGAGATGTCAAAAGAATACAGTTCTCTCTTTATTCCAGAATAATTTTGAGCTAAGCCCACAGTGGCTTCATCCTGCCCCTCTAACAAGAAGAGGATACAGCCTCCAGAAGCTCTGGAGACCTTGTTCTTTAACACCCATTCAAACAAAAACAAGCTTTCCACCTTGAAAAGGTGGTTATTCAAAACACCGAGAGAATCTGGAATATACATAGGTTTGGTAAGCAGAATGACAGTGATATATAAATGCTACCAGATCATTTACTGTATTTCAGAGCAACAAAAAAGTCTAAAGATCCATGTCTGTTCCTCCTCTCTTTTTCCTTTAGGCTAAAGATTTGTAAGAAGTTATGTTCTAGAATTATAAGTACATACTTCACCTATCCAGTTGGGTTTAGAAACAGGCATCTGTGGTTTCTTCCCAGACTACACATACATGCCTCAGAAGTTGTATACGCTTAATAGAAATAGCAAAAAAATTAATTTGTGCTACTTAATGGGGACAAGTCTAAATGAGCTCACCCAGATGCCTAGCACAGGCTAGCAGTGGCAGCATGGAGCCCTACGTGGGCCGATTTGCCCCACCACACCTCACCCTCCCAAACCAGAGACCAGGTACCTCCATCCTGCCTTGCAAGGCACACGTTTTCCTTCACTCTTTTCAAGAGTGATATCTGCATTTCCCCTTCATGAGATATAAAGTTTTCAAATAATGTCTCAGTATCAAAACAGTTACTTTTATTTTCCAAGTCAGGATTAGTTTGAGGTTGTTTTTTTAATTGGCGCTTTTTTTTTGTTTTTAAATAAGCATTAAGAAAGGTGAAAATCACTGAATTGTAGCCAATTCGTTAACACTCCACAGCGTTATGAAAGGCAGAAGGTGTTGCCAGGTGTACACTCATAAGCAACAGTAATTTATGGTGTAAGCAAACATAGATGGAAAAGTCTACTTAGATAATTAACGTTCATGTGGGGAGATTTTCTGGGCTTTGCTCTCTGCTAACACAAATGTTGGAAAATTTGACACTTTCTACAGTAAATCTAGCTAGAGAGGAAAGGAGACTAAGGCTTGTCCTCCTCTGCACTGGAAAACAGATTTTTTTGTACAAAGCAGGATCTGAGTCAACAGCCCATGAAGCAATATACACCCTGGCTCCATTGGGGCACATTGCAAAACAGCGCACCCCAAAAATACTGGGGTGATCGCTGGGGTAAAGCAGCCCCCAGAACTCGCTCTTGAGCTTACTGTGTCATCTGGAAAAGTTGGTTAACTTCTGTCTTAATTACCATTACAAATTGCTCTGAGCTCCTCAGCAGAAGTTCTAGGCTGGGGCTTACAACCGTGACACACGGTGACTAACTGGGAAACTTCTCGTCTTTGGATTGAAGTTGCTGAGGTGTTGGGTGGGCATGGAAGAAGGAGGAAAGCACTGACAGAAGGTCCACAAAAGAGGTATGTCAACTCAGGATGGCAAAGGTAGTGCTTGAACAGCAATTTCCCATCAAAGTCATACACTGCCATTGAGGAGCGGGATAAGATGACCGAACCCTGACTTCTGACCTGACCTAGGCAGATACCGGGAGGTTAAAGGTCCGTGTGCTAACCCCCACAGCAATCTGGCCTCCCTAAAACTCTCTCTTAATCAGTAACCACCAATTTAGAATGAACCATTTAATCTGAAGCTGTTTAAAATTCAGATAAACCCTTATAAGTAATTGCTGTTACTTTCCCTCAAATTCTGCTTCCCACTTCAGTTTCACAGACCATAAACTCCATAGAAAATAATAACCTTTGACGTCCAACCCTTCTTTTATTAAACCGTCTACGCTCACAGGAGTGGATGGCCATGTTTTTAACAATGCAGCTGAAAGTGCATAGAGCAAAAATCTTATTCTGCTTTGCAAAGCCAGTCTTCAGTTTTCCAAATAAGACTCTATAAATAATCCTTAGATGCACTGCTATGCTACAAGCTTAAATTTGAGAAAAAAAAAATATAGAATTAGTGCTCAGTAACTGCCAAAGAAACCACCCAGAAGAAAACCATTACTTTCTCTTTTTGTCACTTCTACGTTTGATCCAAGGCTATTGAAAGAATTTCTGTTGACTTCAGCAAGTTGGTTGTTTGTTTTGTTCTTTTCATAGCCTGGGTCAAGAGCATAATTTGCAAAGTCATATCACGAGAACATACCTTATATCCGCCAATACGATGCTCTTGCTTAAACTCTTTTCCATTTTTCAGCCATCGCATGGTCGGTGTTGGGTTTCCCATTGCTGGACAACGAAACTTGACGGTGTTTGCTGCTGGCACCGCATGTAGCCTTTTCTCCATTTTGTCCGTATGTGTCCAATAGGGTGCCCCTGTTTCAAAGAGATACATCCAGAAATATCAGTACTTGGAGACTAAACTCCCTTTCCAGTCCCTTCCAGAGACACAAAGTGCTGCACGTATTCATTTTAGCAGAGACACTGAGGTTTAGAAAGAGCACGCGACTGGAAATCACGCGCCACAAGTGGTGACCAGAGTTTTGAAAATGTGTAGCCTTGAGTGGAAAATTTATGACAAAATTCCAATAATTAACCAGAGATATCCTTTGGTTTGTGTACGTCAATTAAGACAGAGGGACTGAGTTTTCAGCAGACTCAAACGATCAGAAGCTTTCGACCTCAAGCTACCATGAGTGCTTGGCAAACTGGATTCTTGGACCTCAGCTCTGAAACCACACAGACCAAGCCAGAAGACCTGTTGGAAGCCTCAGCCTTAACCTTTCCCCATCTGTTAGAAAACATACCACCACAATGGGAGGTGTGCTGGTTACTGTCATGGAAACCACCGAAACAGATTCACAAATGGAGGATCAGCAAAACTCAGCAATCGCATTGATCATTTTGCAGGGATTTCTCACTCTCCTGAGCCAGCTGAAGCCCAAATGTTCATTGATGTTCAACACCATCGTACAAGAGTGTGTCTCTGAGCCTGCATTTACTGGAGCAATCTCTTCTACCAGCTTCTGGCAAGGCGTCATTCGCTCCTTCCCATGCCCACACGAGGAGCAAAAAGAATGCATGGAAAACCTCTCTCTCATCCAGGTTCTCAATCACTTGTCACGTACCAGTAGCATCAAACACAGCAGAACAATACCCATCTGTTTTTACCCCCTAAGAAGTAAATTGGGCAAGATGGATCCACGACTGAGGTTATCTCATGCTCTGGATCCATGCAACTTCAGCTGCATTGCATAGCGTCTTCATGGTGTCGCTTCTGTTGGCTCACCATAAGTTTTTAAAAAGTTAAATATTCAAGATCTGTTTAATAGTAGGAAACATTAATTTCTGTTACAATGGAGTTTTCCTGAAGCAAATCAGATTAGTGTGGAATTTTTAGGACTAGAGGGGTCCAGAAAAATCACTCTATTTCTCTCAGCCCTGTTTCATTTCCTTCATTAGCAGCCTAACACTCCACTATAAATAAGCTCTTCCGTTCCTCAAATGTTTATAGCAATTCTTACAATCAGTGCACACTCAGAAATCCTGCCACCCCCTCGCTAAATAAAAATACAGCTGGATAGAAAATACAGGAATAAATCCTTTAACAACGTCTCTCTCAGTATAAAGAAAACATTCCTAAAGCAAGCCTTATAATGATGCTAAGAACGATAAGCAATATTTTTTTTGCCTGAAGTGGCAATTACTGTTAAAATTAATGAAGTAGAAAAGCAAAGCGAATTTGTGCATGTAATCAAAATAAAAATCAGGTAACTATTGAAAATTTAACTGCAACACTAAGAAATTGTTACATGGACTAAAGTGAATTAGGAATGCAAGGAAAATCACTGTTAACATTATTTGCTAAAAGCAGGATTGCATTAAAACAGAAGACTTTAAACAATGCCAACAAAAGGAATTAACTACTACATGCAAAGACCAAATTACATTACAAGTATACCAGGCAAAGGCGGAATTACATGTTGGTAGTGACGTTTTAAAAGGCTATTTTCTCTGGATAGCTAAACATCTTCCACAAGGCAAGGTAAGGTGACCACTTTTGAGTCCTACCTGCAATTCCCACAAAGTAAATTCTGGCAGGTCAAAGCCTATCCGCGATCCAAACCAATTGTATTGGTAGCTCAAATAGAGCAGAGTGCCTAGGTTTGACCCCAAACAGTCAGTGCTGACCCAGCAACTTTGCAGCCAGCATGGTCACTTCTCATCACATCCACCACACATACCTGCTCGCACCCGTAGATGCAGCCACCAGCAAGCACAACAGCTGAACCACGGGCTCCTCGGCTTGCCCAGGTGAGCACAGGCTGGATGGACCCAGCTCCAGAGAAGCTCCCATCAGGGTGCAGCCTGGGACCAGGGTCAGGATCCAACCACAAAGTTCCCCAAACAAGGCTGATTTATGCAGCCAGATTTCTACTGCCTACAGTACATGGTACAGTTTATTCTCTTTCTTGCATGTAACCCCCTCCTCCCCCTTCCATCAACATACATCCTTTAAAAAAAAAAAAAACAACTGTGCTCCTAGAAAATAAGTGCTCTGACAAGCCTCCTACAGAACAAATGCAGAGAGGAAAAACTTTGTTCTATTGGAGAGACAGGAGCAGAGAAGAGGATGGAAAGGAATGAAGAGAATGGAGGAATGGCAAGAACAGAGAGAAATGTCTCAGTTCTGTGCCACAGAGAGGGGAAAAGGAAAATCCCCAGGCTAGGTAGAAGAGCTCTACTTGGAAAGCTTCCCCTCACACAACCCTCAGAGTAACCTGCGATGCTCTGGAACTACAGGGGGCTTGGAGAAAAACATGCAGACATCACATGTTGAAAATGCTTCAAGACATCCCATCATCTTTCACTAGGTAGTAGCAACATATATTGGCAGCTCCTCAGTACATTCGAGGGAAAAGAGAAAAAGGCAGCAACATCCACAAACCGTAACACTCACCCTCATTTTGTGCGACTGATTTGATTAACGCACGGCATTTCTCTTTATCCATTAAATTGCCAAAACCTAAAAGCAGCTGTAAAAGCTTCAGTTTGTCTTGAGAGGAAAACCACCCAGACTGACTAAAAGCAAGAACAAACGCAGTTAATGAGTATATACCATCAAGCACTGACTCCTTTTACAGACGGTGTCCATGGCATCCCCTCTTTGCCCACAGGACAGCTAGAAGTAGGAAGCACCGCTGTTCAAAGATCACCAGAAGGACAGGGCAGACTCCGGCCTGCAGCGGTAACGAGCAGCAGGGGAACGGGTGGGAATTCCTGATTGTTTTAGAGCTCTCATTACTGAAGAAAATATCCTGCTGACCCACACTGCACTCCACTGCAAATACACTACATCTCATCAGGCAAACCTCCTGCATGTGAAATTGAAATTAGGCAGCCCAGGGGAGCACTTCAGGACTCCTCAATTTTTATTTGGACTTATCTAATACAAAGAAATACAAAAGTAGCCAACTCCAAGCCTGCCTGACAAACACCTCGAGCAGACAATAGCATGACTGAAATGACCACATCAACATCCCCCCAACACCCCTCCAAGGTTTTCAGTACTATTGTATTTGACCTTTAATTAAAAAACACTTCTAGGCAACATCCAATTTTTGCTGCTCCCTTGAGTGGGTTTCCACTCTACAGGATTTGATGAATTTGAACCTTGTTTCATCCTTTCTGAAATTCTTCAAGGCATGAAAAGAACAGCATGTGGATTACATTTAGATACTTTTTGTTCTTGGTGCCAATTTACCATTGCTTGGCCCAGAAGAAATTGTTTAAAGGGTGATAAGGAAAAAAGCTATAAAGCTTCCAGTCACCTGAGTAGAATTCAAGGCAGAATAGCAACATCTTCAAGGCTACCCAGGGGTCTCTAGGCTAAGTTACTATAGAGTGGACCTCAGCGCAACCATCACAACAGCTGCTGCCTTGCCAGAACCAAGCCAGGATTATAGAAATCCCTTAAATTAGGGCTACCTCTCAAAATCACAATAAGGACAGGGCAACAAGTGCCAAAAATGTATTTTCCACCACTGTCAGCAGGAACTGATGATGATCAGATCTCAGCTTTGTAAAAGGAAGCCCCAGGTCAACATCCTTGGAGGTGAGCCCCCAGAACCAAGCTGAAGCACCTCTTTAGGGCAACGAAAGGAAAAACTGAGTTGCCACCAAAGCTGTTTTGTGGAAAGAGAGGACTATTTTGCAGTGGAACCAATCCTGCACCTTCCCCACAAGCACTAATCCCTTCAACAAAAGCTGGAAGTAATAAAAAGCTATGCAGGATGCAGTCTGGAACAAATCTACCACAATGTTTTTTCAGACAGTTAAAATATCTGTCAAGCTAGACAGACACCAAATGCAGAGTAAAATCTGCTATGCATGCCTTTTACTTAAAAATACACACAGGGCAAATGGTCAAAAGCACACGTGTACACACGAGTGCCCTCCTCTCCTAAGAGCATGTTGCTCCTTACAGCTACCGAGCCACTTGCAGCCTCCATTGACTTCAAGTGCAGTTGTATATTCTGGGCTGCCTTGAAAATTAGGCTAGATTTCATCAACAGACTCTCTGTCTGCACTGGAAAACCTTGGCCTCTGAAAATATATTTGCAACAGAGGCAAATAAAATAAAATAAAAATTTAAAAAAAGCATAAAAGAATACTTACCATAATAAATAAAACAGCTCTAAAAGGTTTGCTTTAGTTTTAAATATGCAGGAATGAGAATGCCAAGGTTCAGTTTCCCGTGGAAGGCACTACAGCCATTTCCTGCCTCATCACATCATAATTAACATGCCAGGACAGCTGGACTTTATCAGAATTGTTTCATCAAAAAGCAACAGCCTTTGAAGACTATAGTCTTTTGTTTCTATCAGTAAAGGCACAACCAGACCAATTTCCATTGCTTATCCTTAATGATCACAGTTGTAATTTGTATGTAAATCATCAGTTAAATTGTTTTAGATCTGCAAAGCTCAAACCATGTTTCAGGAAACACTTAAAGACTTTTTCTCTTACAGAGCAGCAAAACCAGGGGCTCTTGTGAGGGCCTGGACTTCCGCAGGCAGGAGAAGGTAGTAAAGAGCATTTGGACATTACCCATCTGCCACATGGCAGGCTCAGGGAAACTATTCCTCAAGTGCTCATTCACTCTTCCTTCTTTCTTGCAACAGTTTCCTAAACTAGATATGAAAATCTAGAAGGAGAATGGCAAATACTGATGGGAATGCTTAAGAGAGGCTAGATATGCAAGCTTCAGTCCCATCCCAACTTTCACTCGGCTCTGATCTTGCCAAATCACAACCCTCTTTCAGCAAAGTTGTATTAATCCAACAGAGTTGCTGTGATGCAACTTCTCATTAAAAACAGACAGCTTGCAGGGATGCGGTGCCACATCCGCTCCTCCAGTTCCAGTGCTTCCCACCAAGATCCCAGACACGAGGAAGACCTCTGCGCTGCTCCCTGGGCCCATCTAAAGCTTGCGAGAAGTTCCCCAGCACCTCAATAACTGCAATCACATGAGGACTCATTTGTACAACGCTCTGCTTGGGAGCAATCTGTCTTCTTGCAGTTTCCTTCCTCCCACACCACAAGAGCTGGTGCCCTCTCCCCCCTGTCCGAGATGTTTGAACCTTCATGTTCTAGAGGCATCTTTCATTTTGAGCAGGGAAAGTGAGACTGACCCCTGCTAAAGTACACAGCCCGTCCCTGGTGGATGGAAATCGTCACTGGCCTTTCACCAGCTCCTGAATCAAGATTGATTAACAGTAGCTTAAAATGATAGCTCCCATTACAGGGATATCACTCATGTTACAGAGGACACCACAGGGTAGTTCTTCCCTGTTAAGTGGAAGGGCAAGGATCCTCTCCACAATGTTACAGAGCACAGTTGCCTTGAGATCAGGTCCTTTTCCTTTTTCTCTCGCTACAGGCACTTCCAAAATTCATTTGTGCTCACAGTGAATCTCCAAAGCCATCAGGAATAGACACATAATTGTCTTCACTAACACACCGAAAATATTGCAAGCCCTCTTTCTGACCAGCTCCGAAGCGATAACAGACATAGGGATGTTTCCAAAAAGGAATTCCTACCCACACGTCCCTTTCAAGGGAAAACGCTAACGTTGCCCAGGTTGGTTGCTTTTGCCCAGATACCTTCTTCTAAAAGCAGTGTCCCTTTCCCAAACTCACCAATTATCTTTGCCACCACATTCCTTTGTCAGAGCAGCCTCCAGCTGCTTAATCTCAGCCACTTCAAGCTGCACCTGTGAATGAGGCCGGGCTAATGGCACTAACAGATGGCAGGGGCCAAACAGGCAGCTAAGAATTTATATCATTTTAAATAGAATCTAATGTTTCACTGCTCCAGACCAGGGCCAGTCGTACACAACGGTAACTAACCAGGGGAGCTGAAATTGGGCTCCTACTTTATCATCTGAGCAAGTGTTTGGAGCAGACAGTAGAGCTGCTAATTACTAATCAGGCTGAGAAGCAAATATACTACCTGGCCACAGCATCCAACAACTACCTGCCATTTCTCATGAAGGATTTCTGTGTTCTCCCTGTTATTGACTTTACAAAGCATGAGCAATAGCAAACTACCAGGCACCACGGGGATTTTGCAACAGTGCATAGGGGCATAAGGAACCAATATGAATTTTACATATTTTTTTTCTTAGCAACTGCTCTACTTAGAGCCTATTAATAGCTTTCCAAATTGTCTGGAGGGACTGAAGTTTAACATTCAGCTAGGTTTAAGACCCTTTTAGCCCATTTTCATCATGCATAAGTAACATAAAATGTGGGTTTAGTGCTGGATTGCTTTCTTTGCAACAAACCTTGAGGTCCTTTGCAGACAAAAGAACTTCATTGTCTCCAAATTCATTCTCCCTGGGGAGATTTCTGCCGAGATTAAGGATTGAAAGATTTGCCTCGTTACAACTTAATTTTACTTTTAAAGTTACCATAGTGCCTTTTAACAAAGTGAGCTGGATCTTTGCTTCTTCTCTTAAATTTCAGCTCAAGTTCAGGAGAAGTCAGAGAGAAGCTAAACCAAAAAGACTGAACTTCAATTCAAGAGGAAAGGAAACCACAGAAAAGCTGGAAGGAAGGGAGAAAGAAAGTACAGACCAGTAAAGCGTGTTTAGAAGAATATTAGTTTATTTTTATTTTTCTTTTCCAAGTCATGGACTACAGGAAACAGAAAACGGAGAAGGACAAAGATACCACTATTTGACAGCCCATGCAGTTAACAATCAAGAAGCTCTGAAGGCAGGAGAGCGAGAGACGAGACATTATTTGCCACGTGGATCTTGCTAGAGTGACTTGTGGCAGCTCGCTGTTACTTACTCATCTGGTTGCTGTCATTCACAAAGTCCTCGGACCCATCATTGTCATCTTCATCATCCCCAGAGGAAAGAGCATCTGCACGTTAAAAATAATCAAGTCTTTAAACCAGCCTGTTTTTACAGACAAATAAACCAATGCACTACATCATAGATTATCTATCGGGGACAACAGATGTTGTGTTAGTAGTGCAGAAGCTACAGAAAAAATAAAATCCAGCCATAAAATGTGCGTTATCCTTATGAAATGCTAACAAAAACTAGCTAATAATCCTGAAATGCTACAAAGTTACCACAGGGAGTTTGCTAACTACAAAAATCTCTTTCCACTTATAATTTTTAATTTTTTTTCGAGACATTCAGTTGAGCAGAACTGAGTGTCTCCAGAACAATTTCTCTCTAAAGACGTAGGACACCCCTTTTCCTATTCTGATGCAAGGTGAGAAAAATCCACATTGATTTTACCGGCTGTATCATCTTCACAGTAACTCTGTATAATTTAATCCTGTCATAGTGGCATAAAACAGAGGGCTATTCAGCAGCTATAGATCCCATGAAGGGCAAGGAATATATACAAACCGAGTCCCTTTTAGGGTCAGGACAAGGGGGAAAATACCTGAATTAACTGCAGAACTGAGCTCAACTTTGCCGTGCCCGAGTGGACTGTTAAGCAAAACGTGTTTTTATATCACATATTACAGCTTCTACATGCAAAAAAACTACGTTTAACTCACTCACCTGTAACATTTACAATGAAGTACAGAGTATCACTGTCTAGGGTCCTAACAGCAGTGCAAGCATAGAGGCCCGAATCTCTGGGTGTAGCATCCTTAATTTGTAAGTACTCCCCAATAATCACTGTTCTATTGTCAGGCCCCAAAGGGACCCCATCCTTAGTCCAACTGATCATGATGGCATCTTTCAATTGACAGCGCAACTCAAGCGGTTCTCCTGGAAGTGCTGAATATACATCTGGCTGAGAGATTTGGTATTTGGTTGGCGGCTCTGTGAAGGTGGAAGGAAAGGAGGAAAAAGAAGAAAGAGAAGGGAAAGGAGAGAATTTCCAACAAAAGTCAGTGAGAGCCCTTTTCATCCACAGAAATCAAGTTACATTCAATAGAAAATTTGCATCCAGATTAGCCCAGCAACCTGTCTTGGAAAACTGAACCATATGCTAGTACGGGATAGGCTTTATTTTCAAGAAGTCCACCACGAACAAAGCTCAGTCTCTTTTGATCGGTGTCTCAGCATGTGCCTTGTCCCAAAGTGTCACACAAAGGGACAACCCCTCTTGCTGGTCACAGCAAGCCGACCCTGGGGAGGTGAGCCCTGCTGAACCCGGAGGTTTCAGGTAATTTGTAGGTGCAAAAAAACACAACATCAGCAAATTCAATTTTATGTCTTAGCATTTGTGTCTATGATTTGAATGAATACTTATCTTTCCCCTTCTATTTTTTTTTTTAAAAAAAAAAAAAACACAACATCAAAAAGGGAAAGAAAAGAGCTGCTGCACAAAAACAATGGCTAAAAACCCCTTCACTAGCTAAGCTAATAAATATGACTTCCTAAACACAGCATGTATTATATCCTTTATTTTTCTCCCTGTACCTTTCCCAAAGTCTACACTGACAACACTGCTCCCAGTCATAGTAACTTTTCTTTTTAATATTTTTTTTCTTCATTTCTTATTTCACAGTCTCTCCTGAGGAGAGCACAGCAGAAACCACAAGCAAAGCTTTCAAAGTCACAGCATACACAGAAGTTCAAAACAAAACAGCTCATCCATCAGTTCCCTTTTTGTAACTAAATAATGAGAAGAATGTCAAACCACAGCCTTTTTCCAAAAAAACATCCTTGGAAAACTGCATCTGCCTATAGTTAGTGGAACTCCACCACCCCTTTCCAAGGCCAGCTCTGAGCAGGAGGAAGGGAACTGTGGCCCCAGGCACTCAGGATGGCTGGGTACAGGGTGGAGGAATTCCCCACACCACACCTACGCCGCACTCGAGCTGTGCCCAGTATAGGGACTGCATTTGTAACTGGTTTCTCCCTACGACAACAAGATCCCTCTCCCATGAGCCTGCTGGCCTCACCAATGCCGGCATGGAAAGTAAATAAGGGAGAGCAGCATGAAGGCATCTTCTGTTTGCTTAGGAGGAGGGTCACATCACGCAGACAGCAGCTTGCCAGCACACATCCTTCCCTGCGCAGGCACCAACTGTGCACCCTTCTGTGCATATACAAACAAAACACACTCCTCTTTCTGTTTGTTTAAGAGCCTGAGGGAATATTAAAATAAGCACGTCCTTGGTGTCCACTCTTGCTTCTATGAATATTGAAACCCTGAAACCCATGTTCCTGGTCCTTGGGCTGGGTATTTTCATTACTTGTATCACACCTTCAACAGAGCCGTCTGAAACATCACATCTGAGCTAGCCTGCAGACAGGAGTTTGGAACTGACTGCTGAAACTCTGGTAGTAGTTTAGCTTCAGGTAGTCCTGCAAAGAGCAGGGAGTTGGACTCAATGGTTTGAGTTGGAAGGGACCTTAAAGATGATCTAGTTCCAGCCCCCCTGCCCTAGGCAGGGACACCTCCCACCAGACCAGGTTGCTCAAAGCCCCATCCATCCTGGCCTTGAACACCTCCAGGGATGGGGCAGCCCCAGCTTCTCAATTCCATAACCTCTTATAATCCTTATGGGTCCCTTCCCACTGAAGAATAGTCTATGATTCTGTGAACACCACAATTGCCACCACAGGGGGACACTCGTGCATTTAAATATTGGGTTATATTGATGCACTGGAAAACAGCGTGACCAATTTCTCCTCCCACTCATCCTGGAATCATGCCATTTCAGGGAGTTCAGTGGGAGTTTTTCCAAAGCCAAGGGGGAACAGATCCAGGGATATGCCCTTGCAAAGCTTCTCCTGGCTTTTTCCCTAGAGCAAACATGGTTCTTCAAACAACAGATTTGACACACGCATCACACCAAGAAGGTGGGCAGGACAAGTACATAAAACCATTTAAACATGACCAATTATGGAGACTGTCAAGATTCTTGGATTTAGGTTTTATAACAAGGTCTCTCAGCTTTCTAGCATGCAAAGTTCCAGCAGCTCAGAGTCTAGGACAAGCTACAATAAAGCTTTATATCCCTTATAAACTAATTCAGTCTCTCTCCAGTACAGTCACAAATTCACAGATCTGCAATGCAGGTGTTTCACTGAGCACTACACAGTGCTGCTAATTTCCAGAAGTAGCAAGGGCTTCTTTCTATATATATTTTGTTACAGGAATGAGTATATATGAATCTGCTTGAGATTTTTTTTAAATTCAGATTCCACTGTAAAATAATAATAAAAAAGGTAGCTGACGTCAGCGAGCTAATTTACTTTGAAGTTTTTAAGACTTCTTTGTAATGCTCTGCCTGCGAAGAAAACTTCTTTTACAGAGTTTACGCTGTGCCAACAACATACAGGAGTCTTCAAAAATGTCTTTGCTTAAACTTTTTAAAAGCCGCTGAGGGTGAAGATAACTCAACCCTCCTTTAAGTGCATTAACGGTTTTTCCTGAGGAGCCCCAGGAATCTCCCAGGATGGTCACAGTGTCCTCCTGGGCAGATCGGTTGTTCACATACAGTTACAAGGAAAATAGTTTTCTACCTCCAAATTTATCTCCAAATTTACACTGAGTCTTTCAACAAAAATCAAAATCCAAACTCAAGAATAGTCATTTATTTCAAAATTACAAAAAACAACAAAAAAAATTACAAGGAAAATTACTAGCACACTGAAGAAAAGCAAGTTTCAAATAGATATTAGCATTTGGTAAATATTATCCTCCTCCTTTTCCTTCTCTCTCTAGTATCAGAAAAGATACAGCACAAAGCATTGTCATGAAATAATGAAGTCATGTTTGGAAATAGTGAGTTATTTCAGGTAAGCCTTTGTGTTGCCAAACTAGAATGTAGCAGCACTTAAGACTGTCACTTTTTATAATGTTTGCCTATAAACTTTTTCCAGTGTGGGTTTGAAATGGTGCCCAAAAGCAAACAGAGAACAGGTGGGATTCTGAGACATGAGTCTGCCCAACAGCTTCACTGTGAAAATCAACCAGTTTAAATTGTTAAAAAAAAATATTCCCCGGCACCACATAAACAACCTATGCTGCAAAGTTAGCTCTCTCTCTGGGACACCTCATGAGGATTTTTACACCGCTCTGCAATTTAGGGACAAATGTTGAGCTCATTGGAACACTGTACAATCATGTCAATGGCTCCCCTGAGGCTGACATCAGGATTCTTTCCCTGCTTCCCTGTCTTTTGGGCATACCAGAGAAACAAGGCTGCAAAGTTTGCTCAGCCCTCACTTGTACCCATGTTTTTGCCTGCATCCTCTCACATTTTCCCTTAGTGCAAATAGCCAGATGGGAGAAAGAGGAGATAGCCCTGCAGAGCCTGCAGCACCAAGCAAGGCTTTATGATCTGGTATCACATCCATGCTACTCCAGCCCTCTCAGAAGCTCTGCATTGAAACTCCATCCTTCAGCCATCATCATCAGCCTGTACATCAGCCCTTTGCTGGGTGAACTCCACAGGGCCACAGGAAGGTGACACGAGATGCCTTTCTTAACAGGTTCTCCTGCAAATCCTATAATTATAGTATTAGTTCCTACTGCAAGGGTTCATTACCTGATGTGAATAACACCCATCCATCACCTCTGAAAAAGCAAACAAGCAACAAAGGCACGTGTAAAATTCCTGATGGTGTTCTTAAACACTGGGGGACAAGGGAGGGCACGTTGCTTCTGCTATTGTCTGTTCTCAGCTACATCCTTATTTGTAATAGCGGTGCACACAATGTATTTTAACTTTATAGGTGGAGCTATTGAACAATAGTGCCACGGAAAACCAAGCTGCTGTTAAATAAACAGACATGAACTTTTTCCTTGCATGCTCATACAGTCTTACAGCATGGTTTATGCCATCCAGGCATCAAATGGAGCAAATACTGTTTGTACAAAAGCCATGACCACAACAGAGGACTGGGGACATTCTGAATGCTCTATTTCAGATTATGTGATACGCAATTATATTCCAAATCATGCTGTTGTTCAAGATTTGGTCACTGAAATGGGAGAATTATACTTCCTTAGGTTTTAAATTGTTATTATTTGTCTCCATTTATTAAATGTTAACAAAGAGCTGCTTATCTTAAGGCTCAAGGCATGTAGTTACTTAGTTACAGAGCCAAATAATTAAACAATCATCTAATAGCTAACCCCAGCAAAGATTCTCACTAAATAACTAAACACTCACCACAGCGTTCCCAGAAGGGTCAACAGACCTGACCCATCAAGAATCCAAGAGGTTCATTGCAAAACTGAGTGTCTCCCCAGGGAACACCAGGCTGCCAACCGCTACCACCACTCCTGCTTCTCCGACACCTTCTTCTGTGTGTCCTGCCATTGAGGAAGATCCAGCAGGACCATACTTGATGAGCCACGTGGAATGGGAATGTCGAGCTACACCTGAAGCAAAATAGTTGCAGGCCCCATGGCTTTGCGAGCAGAACACAAGGCTTTCTGCTTGCTCCAAGAAGCAGCCTCTGCAGGATCGGGGTGCCCAGGGATCATCACTCAGGTCTGCAACCCTCCCTCCCACCTCTCAGCTACAAACCGATGGGCTTCTCCATCATTTTACGTTGGCAGGCCAACATTAAGGGTAACTTCATGTTCTCTTCTGGTGATGGATGATAAACTCAGCCTACAAAAGAAACAGCCACTGGTTTAAACATGCAAGGAGTCATTCCTGGCCACAGTGACTCCCATTAGCCAACAGCTAACCAAAACCACAGAGGCTGAGCACATCTCCTTATACAAAGGGGAACAGAATAGCATTTGCAATTCATCCATCTGCTTCTCCAAAGTCTCTGGATTCCCGCTGACTTATTTGTACTGCATTTCCGTCCACTAGCTGCCAGCTCTGTCCCCACCAGGCATCATCAGGAAGTCTCTGTTCTGATAAAATACTTTCCTTTCCAAGTTGCTACAGTTCCTTCTAAAATTTTAACATTAGAAAAAANCCAAACCAAAAACCAAACCTTTGTCACTGAACAAGACTCCAAAGAGCGGGAATCATTTCCCCCCTCTCTCTAATGTACCAGAGCTTCAACTATCCAAATCTGACAAAACAGGTATAGGTCTTATAGAAATGTTTCATGAAACACAAAGCATCAAAGAGATATCCCTGACAGATACAAACATAAATATATGGCAAATTCTATATCTTCACTTGTTCCTTTTAAACAAGCTCCTGGGCTGCTCTATTCGAGAGCAGTGACTTCCATAAAGTGCTACTAACCAGCATACTCTCTAAAATAAATTGAGATATTTTTTTCTGGCATATCTTTAACCCTGTTATCCTTATTCCATAAGGACCTAGTCATCTGGCAGCTGGATAACAGATGAAACTAAAATTAAAAAAAAAAAAATCCAAGGAAAAAGAAGAATCTTTTTGCCCTAGAAGGGAAAACTTGCAAAATGAAGTAAATGTTGCCACATAATACATGCCTGGTATTCTAGCTTCCAGCCACACTGACCTGCTAGAGTGTGGACCTCCAGCATCATGTCAACTACTATTGAATGTTATATATACTAAGATCATAAAAAGAAGTGAATCTCCTCCAACTGAAATACTTGCCAATGTCATCATGGGTAGGGGAAAGTATTACACTGCATTCACTTGTTTTCCTAAGCTTTGAAGACTTAGAAAAATAAATAATTCTGGTGAGCAGCAAAATTTTCACCACTTGTGGAAGTCCCTGGCCAAGAAAATAGCCCTGCATATGCACCTCAAAGTTAGCCCCATGTGATCACATCCATCTGCCTTGTGTAACGCTCTTTGGCAGAGGAGCGGTTACAGAACTGCAGCTCCTTCGAGGTAACTACCCCCAGACTGCATTTAGCCCTGGCTAGACACACGGGCCTCATCATACCCAGCAGAAGAGGACAAACTTCACACGGTCCCCTGCTTTGTTGGCTGGCATAGGGCGAGGTGCATGAACTATTTCAGCTTGGCTTTGATGGCTGCAAAACAGTTGGGTTGATGTGTCTCATCCCATGGTTAACAGAAGATGACTCCTTCTCAAAGAAAAGAAAAAGAAAAAGAAAAAAAAGAAAAAGAGATGTACTTGTCTAGGCTTCATGAAAAGAGATGTACTTGTCTAGGCTTCATGCAGAGATTAAAAATTCCAATTCCTACAACTTGTAGCCTACTTGCTCCTACCTGTCTTTATAGTTGTGATCGTTGAGTTATGGCTGCATGGCCATGCAACGTGCATCAAAAATGCCAAGCATCACATGCTCGTGGGCTTGGCTGTGTGCTTTATGCTTTTGGAAGCCAAGCCAGGGAAGACTCAGGGCATGCCAAGTTCAAAGTAAACAGTGGAGAGACCAGCAAGGCCACCTCCTGCTGCTGGGAACTGCCCTGCAATTTCTTCCTGTTTGTCCCCGTTCTTCACAGTCTGCTCCTTGCAGGATGAAGACTTCTTTATACGACAGTCACCAGATGATTTGTCACCAGGTACAGGGACAGAGCAAGAAACAGCAAAGCATCAGTACGTCTTCTTGCACAAAGACTTGGTAACCAGCAAGGGAGAAAATACCTCCAACCTTGAGCAGCCACAGCAAAACCCCCAAAATTATTCTGCTGCCTTTTATGATTTCATCAGTATGAAGAGAAACTACAGGCCACCTTCAGGATTTGAACCTTTTGTTTCCAGGCACCAGACCCTGATGGCTTCTGTTCCAGCCATGAGCTCCATCAGCTGCCTAAAGTAATAAGAGTGATAGTCTCTGCGCTAAGTGTTCTGGGGAGTACAATAAAAATCTAACACACATGTAACGCAATCTCAAAAATAATTAACTACTCTTCAATCTCATTACAGAAGAGGCTTCTCATGTAATCTATTATACAATACAAAGGGGGAATGTATCACCTTTTGCCAGAACCTCAAAAGAAAAGCTGAAACAAAAGAAAAAAAATACTAACCTTCTCTCTCTCAAAAGCAGAATCCAAGACTAGGATCATTAGCTCACTGTTTCTACTTTCAGCATGAGAAGAACATCAAATCTTCCTGACTGCACATAACCAAGTGGCAGAGCAGTTTAATCCACTCCCATTGTCCAGCTTAACATTAAAGTTTGTTTGGGAAAGTGCCCATGTAAGACATACAGCCTTGGGAAAAAGCATGAGCATGTATATTTAGTCGCAAAGGATTTTTTTCTTGGGTTTAATACTTCTTTGCACCTATTCCAACCTGCAGCTTTTTTCCAGGTTCATTATTTGCATTTCAAGAGCAACATAAAAACACAGCAGAATATAGCATAAATCAAAACATAAAAACACAACCTTTTTCTTCCAGGTTTGCCAAAGGCCATACTCAGGACTATTGCTACTCAACAAGAAAAAGAAATAAATAAAAACTGCAGGGTTAAAAATTGCACAATTTCATGTTCAAGTATTAGTCCTGGATGTAGAGAACATCTATCCAGATTCCCTATAAGCAAGTCAGCAGTTGTTTCTTTTGTACATGGTCCCATTTTTACTTGACTATACAAATCCTCTTAATTTTAGCAGCTCGTCTGGAAGTCTCATCCTGCCGGTTCCCTTGAAATTCATCTTCTCTCACTTCCTAAAGTGGGATTGGAAAAAGAAGTCACTGGAAACAATATCCCACCCAAATATTCCCCCAGCACTTTCAAAAGTCCTATCCACAACCAGTGGATATTCTCCAAATACTTCAAAGCTTCAAGGCATACCAGACCAACCGAGAGCAACATCTATTCAAAAGGCATCAGAGCTAATTTAATTCCAGCTCCATGCCAAGAAGCTTCACCAGTGGCACCTGAGGACAAGGAAGGAGCAGCAGAACAAGCCCTGAAGTTAAAAGCTAGGCTGGTTATCTGCACTTCCAGGTGGCCCACAATCATTTACATGGCAAGGGTTATTTTTAACTTGCTTACACCTCCGTCACTCCTCACTGTAGCAGTGGCTCCTGGGCATTTTGCCACACTAATGGAAGATGGTTCAAATGCTTCTGAATTGTTCGGAGAACGGCACTGAGCAGTGATGTGCTGCAGGTTTATTACAGAGCCTCCATGTTAATCCTACACAGCTGAAATACCTGTGAGCAAACAATATCTGATAAATCCGTGCATTTCAACACCGTAATATCTAGACAGGGTTATTTTTCATGATTAAACTATGTTTAATAGAACCAAGCTCAAGCACCACTCAAAATTTAAACTGGGGTTTCAAAATGATTTTTAAGAACTGTTGGGCGGCATTTAGAACCATAAATCATATAGCTTTCCTTGAAACAAATTAAACATTGCAACACAGAGACACCAAGCAGGGCATTTCATGAACTGGCAAAGCAAGTCCCACAAAAGCAGGCTCTGCCCTGCTGCCCAGCTCACTTGAGCACCCACAGCCCAGCCTGAAGGAAGAGGACCGTGAACCTCACATAGCTTTTCTACACCACAACATTATATTACGTGCAAAACTTACGTTGCAGCATGGTTGCTCTGGTCAAGCTCTGCTCCTTCCAACCACAATTTAACCACCTACAAACCCATCCCAGTCAATCACGCCCAGCCCCGGCACCCAACTCCCAACCCTACTGAGAAACAGCCACCAGTCGCCTGCGAGAAAGACTGAGGTGGAAACTACCGCATCACAAAACTCCTTTCAAAACAGAAAGTCATGACAAGCTAGGAGGAAAAATAAAATAAAGTACAGCCAAAATATTATTTTCTTCTCCCCAACCAGCTTTTCATCTTCTTTTTTCTTCCTTCCAGTCCCCAGCACACTGCCCTTCCCCTCCCAAACATGTGCCCGTTTCCTTGATACAAAGGAATTTTCCCCTCCTCTAGGTTCTTGTGGTTTTGCTACGGTAAGGCAAAGCTTTGTGAGGCTGCTCCACATCAGTTAATGTCCCAAACTGATGAGCCAGTTCTTTTGCGGGGGAGGAAAAGTAATAATTACACACAACTTGCAACAGCATGTGAAAAGGGGAATGAAAGTAGGTCAGATCTCACAACTCCTCAGCTTCGCTGAGGTTCACCAAATGCTTTCACTTTACAGTCATTTTAAAAATACAATTAAATTAATAATAGCACGGCAATCGAATGAAACAGCACAGTAGAATTCAGCTAGTGCTTGGTTTGCCTTTATGTGTCTCTCTCTCTCTTTGATATGGATAATGTCATTTGTGTGGTGACATGCAGCAAAAGGACCTGAACCAGCAGAAAGTGAAGCCCACAAGATGCATCTCTATGCCAGGTGCTGACAACTCTGAATCTCAGAAGTAGGTCCAGGAAAATCAAACCCCTACAAAAAAGGGTCCTTTTTAAAAAACGAACAAAAACACAGCACTGATAATTAAGAGGTGGGAAAGGACAGCTTGGAGATGTACATAATTGGTATATGAATTATAAGCCATTTTTAAAAGTTGGGTTTGGTTTTTTTTTTTTTTTTAATACAGCCAGATATGTACCCCCCGACAGAACATCTCATTTTGCAACTGTCCCTGTTGAGAGGCTCAGTCCCCCAGCAGTAAGTGCTGACGCCTTTTCGCTGACGTCGCGACTCCGACTGAAACCCAAAAAGCCAAACTTCCAGAACAGCTCGGCGCCCCCAGTGCATGTTTTGTAATTACAACAGGAGCTGTTGGCTGCTGCACTCTTGCAAATCTGGTTTCTATTTAAGATTTGCCTGTACTCAAAGTTGCTCCAACTTCTCTTTCAATCAGTTTAAAAGCCAGTTTATTCCTGGGTACTACAATACGGCATCTGTGATTCTGGGGGCACTCTGTGACAAACCCCTCTCAAAAAACACAACAGAAACACCAGCACAAACTTAAATTCAAAGGTCTAAATTTCTGTAAGGGTAATTTTATCCTGGCAGACTCTGTGCCAGCCAAGTTTCCCCAAAATTGAGCACTTTTAGGATTCAGCTGGACAGGGTCCTGGGCCATCTTGTCAAGACAGCACTTTTGCCAAGAAAGGTTGGACCAGATGACCCTTGAGGTCCTTCCAACCTTGTACTCTAGGATTCTATAAAGTTCTGTCCGCTTTCCCACAGCCACCACAAACATGAACTGGTGCATTCCCATCATCTCCATAGAAGATGCTCCCAGCTGCAATGGAGGAGCCCAACCTGCAACCAGATCCCAAACCCTGGCTCATACTGCCTCAAAACTCCCAACTCTTCATAATTTCAGATGTGTTTTGGGATCCTGATGTCTTTTCAGCATGGATTCTGCGCTTGTTTAACTACACTGAAATAAATTTTCTCTTCTAGTTAAACTAGGTGCACTATTACAAACAGACAAGATGTAACTCGCCCAAGTAGGTGATGGTTCTTTAAAAACACGGATTTACATCGTTAAAGAGCGCTGCTTCAAAGAAAGTCTCCACTTTCACTCTAAAGCTTCAACCTTGAGGACTCACAAATGTTTGGCATGCAAAAATCTGACCCTTCCAGTATGAAATTTTTCTCTATTAATGACAGAAAAAGAGACAGTTAAGTGTTTTTCTCACACTCCCATCTGTTCCTAAACTAAATATTTATTCTAAGAAAATACTAACCTTTGAATTTATTTGTATAAAGGCAAGCGATCAATTCTAATGAAGCTGGGAAGCTGGATATAGAAATATGCTCATTAAGAGCTACGCTATGGTTATTATTAAAACACCACAATAGTCCATCGTCTCACGCACACACAACCTTGCATAACTGGAGCTGTCAGCATTTCCAGTGTAAATTCTGCTTCTGAAGGTTTGTAGCTTGCCTGTAAAATAAAGTTACTGTAGCCTGAAATTTGTTTCAAGTTTACTGCTGAGGAAGAACTATTGTAAGATTAGAAAACCATGTATCCATTGGAGTTGGTGGCTGGTTTGGGGTTTTATCTATACAAGTGGTTTTAAAAGATTTAATAAAAAAGAAAAAAAAAAAGAAAAAAAAAAGAAAAACCCTACTACTCATCATCTTGAAAATATTCTGGCTCCAAAAAATAAAAATCACTAAAGGAATAAAATTCCTAAAAGTTAACTCCTTTTTTTTCCCCCTTCAACAAGCTAAAGTTGTAAAATATGTCAGATAAGCCCAAAATGTGCAATTATTTGTGCTACTGCGCAAAATAGTTGCCATGCTGACACATTGCCAGCTCCCAGTGTCTCATCAACACCGACTGTAAATAACAACCCTACCCATGCCCAATTAGTCTCCAGCTCAAGACCATGACTCTGCTAAAGGACTGCAGATTTTAAACACAGAATGGACACATTAAGACTAATTTAATCTGGCTGCTTGTACAGTTCCCCAGAATCTCAGCTAGCAATTCCTCTACCGGGCCAAATAACTTATTGAATCGGATCCCTGAAAGGGCATCCTGCCGTCACCCGAAAGCTATGGGGATGTCACATTCCTCCATAATGGGCTGTGATAATTGCCCTTCCTTCAAAAAAACAAAACAAAACAAAAAAATTAAAAACCCCTTCTGGTTTAACTAATCAGTTTGAATTGTTAATCATAATTTACAGATATCAAAGCCACTGCTCTTGTCAATAAATAAATAAGGTAACAAGGAAACCCTGGGTGAATTTTTGCTTTATTTTTCCTACCAAATTGGAAGCAGCATCCTGGGGGATCTCCACTGCCTCTGCCCCAGGAAGATGATCACTCTGTGGGGTCCCACTATCCCTGCAATCTTGCAGCAAGGTGGGCCAGTGGACATCCCACCACTGCAACATTCCTTGTCCCTCCTCTGCATGCAGCAGCCCTGCCCGCTCCCTCAGGAGTATGGGAAACACCTCACAAGACCCCACATCCTGATCCAGGCAGGTCACAGTGGCTAATGAAGGATCTTCAAGTGCTAACCACTGTGACCACAGGTGATGTCAACCTTTAAGCACAACCAACATTTTTTCACAAAAAGAGGTATTGAACTGGATACTGCACTGAATGTGTTTATATTTCTATATTTTTTGGTGCCAAATAGCTGTGACTGTGCTAAAATCAAAATGACAACTCATTACTCGGGTCAGAGACCACCATAAGCACCCATCATCCATTAGAAAAGGTCTCTCCCCTTCACTGCTGCTCCTAGGAACCTCCCAAATGCACCTTTAAGCCCATTTCGAACTGCTGTGTTTTTCACAGGACACAGAATTAGGCTGTCCCTTGTGGAAAGCTTCAATTAGTCCTTTGAAATTTGACCTAAATTAAGAGAACTGAAACACACACTAGGCGAGGGCTCTGAGTGGGTGCTCCAAGGACAGCATCAAGGCATCACATGTGGGGTGGAGACTAAATTAGCCACCCAACAGAACGATAACACACAGCTTGGGCAAGGGAAGGTCAAGGGAGAGCTTGCTATTTATCAAATGTATGTCTAAACTAATTATTCAGTTCACAAAGTAACCCTTCAACCTACGTGTGCGGTCAGAGCTCTTTTGAAATGTTGGCTATCATCAAAGGCCTTCATAGCCCACGTACACAGAAAGAGAATGGCTCCTTTGTAGGTGCTGGGGTAGACAGAAAGTCTTTTTGCTCCCTAGAATAAGAAACATACACGTAAACACTTGATGCAAGCTCTAATTCGACAGTTGGCAGTCCCCAAATGAACTCCTCCAGGCCCTGTTTCTGCTCCCACAGCTCGAGGACGAAAGCACCGCAACCAGTAACCACCACACTTGGATCCAGCCCTTCGTGAACACTCGTGATATCAATATGGACAATAAAATGGTTCAAGATCCCATTGTCAGCATCAATACTTTGCTATGTACCAGAGCAATATCTGATGGTAAAAGGAGAAATTCAGAGCTCAACCAGTCCAGCATTTTACAGAAGCACCCATCAGACTGAGTGCAGACCACCCAAAGCAAAGTACCCCAAGGCATGACAACATCTTGCACGTACTCTTTTAGCTGATTACCCTATTAAATACATACTGCTTGTACTAAACTACCTACTTAACCAGATACTCTGAAGAAAATGATTGCAAATGACCCTAAAGTTCTGTTTAGCTGAGAGACAAGAGCATATTCTCCATTACAATCAAAGGAACAAAAAGCCACACACTCAATTCCCATCAACATTGCATAGAGCTTTTTGTATTATTTGAGTCACTAACATAATGAATAGTAGTACTAACAGCACGTAACATATAAAAAAAAAAAAAAAAGGACAAAATTTAGGGCTTGTCCATGAAGGAAGACTAAGGACCAGATCAACATGTGTCGTCACCACCAAAGGTCATGGCCCTGTCAACCTTCTCAGCTGGGATGAAACATCATAGCTCTAATGACTGCACAGTCAGCAGCCCTACTGAAAACGTACAATATTAGAACACCTAACCCCCAAATTAACTGTGGCCAAAATGTTTGTCATCTACTAAATTAAAAAAAAAAAGTCTGCTTTGTCCTTGAAGAGATTTTTTGAAGGGTTTTTTTGTTTTGTTTTCGGCTTGGAGAGCTTGTGGGTGACAGTAATGGAACCCAGAGAAGGTGATAGTGTAAAAAAACTTGAGTTTTTATTTTCTTTAAAGGGATTTAACAAAGTGCATAAAGGAGGTTTTATTTCCCAAATCTCAGATATAAATCCCACACAATTCTGCAGCATAAAAGCTCTTATTATACCATTAACATAGAAGCACGGTGGTTTGTTTGTGGTTTCCCC
>VXBJ01003726.1:272646-296648 GCA_013400055.1 Nycticryphes semicollaris
CCCCCCCCCCCCCCCCCCAAAAAAAAAAAAAAAACCAAAAACTCTCCAGAAGTTTTATTTTTGATTCAGAATTCACGGCTTGTTCAGCTAGAGAGGGGGAGTGGATAACACCCACTCAAAAAATCACCCCCCGGTTAGGAGCTTTTCAGTGCAAAGGCCGATTTCGGCTGCCTTGTGGGTTTGCCTGACGGTGCAACCTCTAATAACTCTATGTGCCTGCCCAAATGGTGAAAGTTGTCAAACAGTTGTGCAAATGTTGTCATAAACATTATTTGCCAGGACACACAGATTTAAAACTGAGGATTACTGGCATTCAAAATTCAGTATAACTTAAACTGACATTTGCTTAATAAAACGTTTGCTTTAGACACCATTAACTGAAAGGTTGCTCGCACAGAGTCTGTGTAACGCTTGCTTTGTAGAATCAGCTTGACAACAGAATCAGTGAGTGGTGGTTGCCTCAGATGAAATCAGCGTTGATCAATTTAAAGTTACTTTATTTAAGCATACCCCTACTGTACATTTTATATGTTGTGTGCGATATTGATTAAGGGGATTTGCAAGGACTGCAGCTGCACAGCATAGTGTAATTCTCTATTTACATACTTTCAGACACTGAAAGCAAATTTTCTGTAGAACACACACTTACCTCCCAGAAAGCACTTTCCCACCACCACCAGCAGTAACGCAGGCTTTATGAGGGCCGGCAGGCAAATTTGTAATTGATTAGAAACACAGGTTTAATTTTTGTTGTTCCTAAAGCAACAGACATCTGAATGTTCTAATTGAGAAGCTGAGATGTCACAGTCAAGATACAATTTTCCCAGCTCCGGGCATGTCAGTCGCCCATTGAAAACATTGTTAACGCATTCTCACATAAATTATTGTCCAACACAGGAAGCTGCAATACCTTTCCCCATTCATCCATATCTTTGCATACTCTGAAAGAAAAGGAAGCATTCCACTAAAAATGACAAATCAGAACACTTATTTCCAATGTCTGGAAGCACTTGTCAGAATTTATTCTTTTTGGGGATGAAAAGATAGCAGTCTATCAATAGCAGCGTTTTCTCTTAAACGAGCCACATTCTCCTAAAGTGGCCCACAACAGCCCAACTCCTCAATCTGAGAAAAGCAGAAGCATGTTTGGAATTAAAAGGGGGGGTTGGGGGGGGAGGGGGGGTGTGATCAATTCTGTCATCATATTTAGGCTTCAAGAGATCTCAGTGCGCCCAGGGAGCCTTTCATAGCAGTTAGGCTGCTGAATGAGAGCATAATCTCTTTACAGTTTTTTCCTCCTCCTCTCAAAAGTGGCTGGGATCTTTTCTGTGAGCCCTCCTGCACGTGAATGGTGTGGCTAATAAGCCTATTAATGAGGTTCCACAGCGGAGTGTGAATAGGTAAATAAGCCCCAATCTGTTGAGGTTCAGGAGCAAGGGCAGTAAAGCCATCATGAACTAAAGGTGACAGTTTGAACTGAAATAGGAACAACAGCTCCAGGTTTCAAGCAGAAGAATAGACAGACAAGGCACGCATTCAGGCTCCTTCTACCCCCTACCGAGTCCTATTTTCTTTCCCATTCTTCCTCCTTTATAAAATGTCTTGAGTAGTCACCCATTTTTTCAAAAGCTCTTGAGACGTCCTTTTTCATCCTGGCAATGATACATCAATAGGGAGGAAGGAAAATGAGGACACCAACGCTCCTTTGCACCGCAAGTTTCAAAAGTGGGACCAGCACTGTCCCTTCCTCGCATAGGGGAGCGGGGGGAGGAGAAAGAAAGTTAAATTGAATCTTTCAGCCCTGCCAGCTCTTTGTCACCGCTGTCAGCTGAACCCTGGTCCCCCTCTTCGCACGCAGGCAGGGATACAGTTAATGTTCAACAGGGGCAGGGTACAAGCAGGGGCACAGCTGGGCTCAAAGGGGTGAGGAGACAAATTAATTTCCACTTGGCATCTCTTTCACCTGGCAGGGTAGGGAGAAGATGTGCCTGACTTCAGGCTGCTCCTGGGCAGGATCTGTAAGAGCCCAACTCAATGGCTCTTAGGGGTGAAGGCAGAAGATTCAGCAGAAGACCAAGAGTTTGTGTCTATGGAGAGGTGAGGTGAGACAGGCAACCGATGCCTCTGAGTAATGTGAGAAAAGTCACTTTAGAAGAAAAATATAACACAGAACATCTGAGCCCTTCTCAGTTCTAATCCTTGCAGAGCCTCTGACATTTCTTTTTAGTGCTGGAGACATGAGTTTAGTCAGGGCCCCACGGAACCCGGCTTCTCCGTGAGACCCCAGCGAGGAGGAAGCCCCAGTCCATGCCACATCGCAGGCAGATGGCGAGGGAGGCCACAGGTGCCTGAGCCAAGCAAATTCTCCAGCACTCATCTATTCTCCAGGTGCAGGACTTGCTAACGTGTCAACATTTCCACCTGATGAAAATAGGAATATAATGCAGAAAACTAACTAAATTTAAAAACGCAAACCCACACATTAAAGTTTTAGAGAACTATAGAGAGATATCGTCTACATCCTAATTCAGCCACACATCACAGAGGGTTTAGCTTCTCCACAGAAAACAATAGGAAGCAACAATCCTTCCCTGTTACTCAAGTTGTCCTGTCCAAAATTTTTGCTTGACCACACTGCATACAATTAAATACTTGTTCAAGATTTATTTCATTTTAAAGTTCTCCTAAAGCTAAGTGCCTAAAGCCAAACTCTGGCAGCCAAAATGTTTACCTGGTTTCCAAAGTATTTATGGTTCCCTTTCCTGGCAGCTTTGAACTTTTTTTTTTTAGGGTGCCAAAGAAGCAAATCATAGAAGCCCACTTCTGAAAATCTTTTTATTTTCAAAGATAGGTGAAATTGCTCTATATATTTGTCAGTGTCTTCGGGGAAAGTCACTTCATATTCGTACAAAAGCTAACCATTTCTAACATAAGAACTCCCCCTGAGAGACTTCCATCACTAGTCTTCTTCATGTATTACTTCAAGATACTGCTAAAACTGAAAAACTGAGATAAGAATTCCTTTATTGTAATGCCAGTGGATCCAGTAATTATCCCTAAAAGTGTGAAGCCGATGGGCTACCAAGGTCCTCCACAGCAAAATGTATACAGGAAGCGGGGGGGCTGCAGTTCCCAGCCCATAAAGGGATAGTTTTACTGGGTGTTTATCAACAACAACAACAAAAAAATGTTCATTTTGGTAAAGCTACAGAATGTGGCAAATTAACTACTTTTGCCTATTGATTTTTTCTCTCTCTCTGCATTATGCACAGCAGAATCTTCTAGCAGCTACTTCTTCAGGCGGTAAGGCCATGCAATTGGGGAAAAAAAGTGAAAAAAAAAAAAGATACTATTTTCTCTGCTATCTTGTCAATGTCTTGTAATGGTATTTTGAGTATCAAAGCTCCCTCCAGACCGTTATGCCTTGTAGCCATGTAACCTTTCTGGTACTCCTCTCATTTTTTGCGTCTTAAGAAAAAGATATTTGTTGTAATGATTACACTGTTGCAAGACATATTTAAACAGGAAACGTGGTGTGTTTTGAGCAGAGTATTACACTGGGAGACTGGACATCTGATGCTTTCTGCCCTTCTCCGTCACCTTTCCTACGAAGTCCTGGGAAAGGCACTTAATTTGTCTGTGTCCAATCTCTCCAGTTATGAAATGAGAATAATAGGCGCTTCCTGTCTCCCACCCTTTATCCAGTTCATCTATTTAGATGGTAAGCTCCTCATCTCTGACCATGTTTTTATGCATATCTTAGAACAATAGGACACTGATCTCAGCTGGAACCTCCAGGCACTTCCATAATGCAAATATTGAATACTAAATAATCAAAATAAAAGAAAATCCTCAATTTATTATGTATTCTCTCATAAAGAATTTGTCACACGCTGTCCTGGTAGAGCACCTCTGGCTCTTGGGGCACAGTATCTTTTCTAAAAGAGTGGAAAGCAGTATCCACTGCATGGGTCTTTTAACACTGAGCTCCCCTAAAGCAGGCCTCAGAGAAACCATGTGAATAAACCCCTTTTCAGTGCTGAGCAGGGCACAGCAAGACACAGGCAGACTTATAAAAATGAGAAGACAAAGGCTGCAAAGACAGTTTGTCTTTCTGTTACAGATCTTGGATATATTTGGCTGGTTGGCCCATGCACTTCTTATTTCTGTTTCCCGTTGATCAATACACGCTGGTTTGTTTTACTGAAGCTCCGTTGCCTGACTAGACCCACTGGTGGTTGTGGCAACTTCCCATGCAATGTTACATCAGATCAGATTTTTCTCTGGTGACACCACAGGGTTCAGCAAGCGTGCTCTGACTTTCAGGCACAACCTCAGAGCAGAAGGTGTGAGGCTGGGCTTACACCAGGGTGGACAGTACAGTTCAAGCCCTGGAAGGGGCAGAAAACTATATGGAAGGGACCCCCGTGTTCTTTCTGGGCAGGATGCTGTGACCCAGCCATCCCACACCACCAAATCTCTGCAGACCCCTTCAGCTTCCCCCATCATTTGCTGCGGTGCCAAGCTCCGTGTCTCCAGTTCACTCTTTCAGAGGCCCAGCTGCAGACACAAACAGGCACAGTCATTCTGTAGAAGTTTTAAAAAAATAATAATTAAATAAGTGTCCTTTTTTCACTTTCCACAACCCTGGGTAATGAAGCACTAAATGCCTTCGACTGTATCCCTGCCTCATTCTGCTCATCCCTCAAACATCTTTAATCCAGCATTCCCCAAGCAGTTCATAACTTTTCTTGTCTCCCCATCCTTTGCACGTAATTTTACTTCTCTATCTCCTACCAAAGTTTTCACAGGAATTTGCTTCTTCCTGTGTCTCTCTGTCAGTGAAAGCCATGTCTTTTATTATCAGCTCTGGTCCCTGCTGTAAGATGACCTCCTCCTCCTCCACTTTGTCAGGTGATTAAGGTGCCCACAATTTCACTTGAGAAACTGGATTGCCTTGGAGAGAAGCCAGTGACCTGCCCAAGAAAGCCTCCATGTTAATAGAGGTGCACTGAGGTTTAACAGCCTTTGTTTGTTAACTGTCACCGCATTCACAAGCTGCAGTCCAAAAGTTGGACAAAAAGGTCATGGTCAGGCAGGTAAAGCCCAAATACAAACAAGGATTTGCTCTTTGACAGTCATGTGGATTTCCTTAAACGAAAGTCATAGAATCATGAAATCAAAGAATCATTTAGGTTGGAAAAGACCTTTAAGTTCATCAAATCTGTCTGTAACCCACCACTAAACCATGTTCCTAAGTGCCACATCTACACATCACCTCCAGGGATGGTGACTCCACCACTTCCCTGGGCAGCCCATTACAGTAAGTCAGGGCTTATCATAAAAATATTCCCCAAGTTACAACACAGACCCAAACCAACTTCTTTCCCCACTCACACAGACCCATAAACACACCTTTCTCTTCCATTCTTTTGTCTTTTAAAGGGAGGGTTACAGGGAAGCTCAGTGTGCATGAAATCTAGACTTGCATTACTGAATATTTATACACACAGCAATGAATATTCATATATGTATAAACATACAGCAACATTTCAGGTCTTGATCTACATGGCCAAGTTGAGGTCCTTTCCATCTCTTAAAGGATAGCAAAGGTTGTATTGGTGATTGCTGGATGAGAAATCGTGCATCTCTTCTGATACCGACTGAAGAGAGAAACAGCCACTGCTGGAGACTCCCAGGGCTGCTCAATGCCATGGATCAGGAAACATTTTACGTTGTGGATCCAAGTAAGGAGGCAAGCAACGTGATTACAGGGGAGCCTTAGTTAAGCATTCACTAGGATTCATTATGTGAAAACCACTAGAAAGGAACGTGTTTCTACAGGAAGGGTAGAGCTGTGTCATTCTTGCTTTTTTTTTTTTTGTAAAATACTACTGGCGGCTGCGCCCACCAGCTACTGTCCTCTAGTGGGAGGAATACAGCAGGTCTGTGCAGATGCGCAGAAAGGCTTTTGCTCATTGCTAATCATAGCTAGAGGTGGTGCTCCCTTATTTTGCCAAAGAGAGCCTTGTAGAGCTGACAGGACTTGATTATCTGATCACCTTGCATTTGATGAGCAGGTAACACGAGTGATTTGGGCAAGAGGAGTGTTATAAACAAGGTTTATAAAGTCTTAGAGCCGTTGCTCGTTAGTCTGAAATAACCAGGAGCGCAAAGACTGAAAATAAGCTGCAGAAAAGCTTGGAGACTGAGAAAACCCCACAGAGAACTGACCCTCAGTCGGCACCTTCTTGTGAAAATGCCACGGCTGGGTTCCAGATTGCCACATCCCAGCTGGCATCAATGTGAGCAGATGCTGGTGAAGCCAGCACGCTGCTCATGCCACCTCGCAGTGCAATGCTTTCCCTTCGGCCACCAAGTGTTGAGTGAGCACCGAGTGCTCAGGGACTGTCCCCAGCGCTGCCATTAAGCTGGCTGCACATGCATAGTGCTTCCTGGCCCCGACCCTCAGCTGTTTGGGAAGATCAGGTCCTGAGAGCATAAACACAGGCAAGAAAAAAAAAAAAAAAAAAAAAAAAACACAAGAAAAAAGGCAAAACATCCCAGCAGATCCCCCACAATTCTTCCTGCGAGGAAACGGTGTGTGTGGGAGGATGGGGGTGGCCTTCTGTGCTGTCCCCCGTCACACAATCATGGAATGTTAGAATCGCTTTGGTTGGAAGAGATGTTTAAGATCATCAATTCCAAATGTTATCGCTCCTTGCCCTGGGCACAGATGGGCAGCGCCAGCTCCTGGCTGGGGACCTGCTTCAGCCTGTCCAATGGGTGTCCCCACAGGGGGGCTGCTTCACAAGAGATGGCCTCTTACAAATCATTTCCTCTCCCCACCTCCCCAGACTGGTTGGGTCCCAAAAAATTGCATGTCCTTTGAAATAGGCCATAATGATGACGAGCGACAGAGGATAAATCTCCCAAAAGAAGCTTTTTACACAAGACTCTGATCTTTTACTGGCATATTCAGCCTCATTACATGCAAATAAGAGCAATTCAGCAATGAATCTGGAAGCAAGGAGTTTCATTTTCATGACAGAAAACAAGAAAAAAAGAGTAGTAAGAAGTCAGGAACTGGGAAAACATTGAAACCTCAGTTACAGAAACCTCAGCACTACTAAGAGCTTTTTGTGGCATGCAAAGGGTGAAATACCATGTTGGCCAGTGAGGTAGTGCTACGGTAAAAACATACAAGGCAGTTTCTCTCCTATAAATTTTATTCCCTGAAGCCTTGTATTCAGCAATCTACTTTCTGAGGGAAAAAAAAAATAATAAGGGAATGGGCAGTCCCACCCTGCTCAGCGTGTAGCAACAAGCTCCCAATTAAATTGTGGAAAACAGAGAAGCTGAAACATTTTAAACAGAAACTACTGTGATCTCCAGTGCACAACCAAGAAGGAGTGTGTGTGTTGGGGGGAAAGCAAGTGGTGAAAAAATGAGCTAAAAGCAAAGCAGCTGCATTGGTATTTGTGCTCAACAGGGAAAACATCATTTATAGATAAGAAATAACACACTGTTTAACCCCGTTTCCATGACTAAACAGGCAAGGGTAACTACAAGCAATAGCTCGGCAGCTCCATCTCCTCCATGGTGGGATCAAGGGGTCTCCTGGTTTGGAGAGAGGCAGAAGGAGGGATGGGAAAAGATGCTGAAAGAAAGAAGGAAGAGGTTCATATGGTACTCCCATAAAACTATCACGAAGCCAGGACATGATGTGGAAATACAAGGTGTCTCTGCGCATACCCTGCCCTCCCTGAGATACCCAGGTTCCTGATGGTTTGTGTGTAAGGAGCGGACCAGGGGCATTCTCCCAAAGGGATGTGAAAAATAACGGGGTTAACCCCACCTTCCTCAGGAAATGATTTGCAAAAGATCCCGGAGGAAAATTATGCTGTGATTCTGTCTGGTTAGAGGTATCCAGTTGCTTTGTCCTCCAGGAAAATCTGTCTGGTCCTTGGATATGTTACACCCAGGATTTAGTTCTGAGTCTTCCTTTGTGCCTTGCATCCAAAAACCTGACAAAACTGTCACCCATTTGGAGCTTTTATCTTAATGGAGAAAATGGTGGGAGAAGGAAATTAACTTCACCAGAGGGAAAAAATATCTTCCCAGATCTGTGTGTCCATATTAGAATCATAAAATGGATTGGATTGGAAGGGACCTCTAAAGGCCATCTAGTCCAACCTCCCCCTGCAAAAAGTAGGAGCATCTTCAAACAGATTAGGTTGTTGAGAGCCTTATCCAACCTGACCTTGAATACCTCCAAGGATAGGGCATCAATGACCTGTCTAGGCAACCTGGGCCAGTGTCTCACCACCCCCATTGTAGAAAATTTCTTCCTTATATGTAGTCTAAATCTACCCTCTTTTAATTTACAACCATTACTCTTTGTCCTATCACTACAGGCCCTATTAGAAAGTCTGTCCCTCTTATAGGCCTCCTTACAGTATTGGAAGGCTGCTATAAGGTCTCTCCAGAGCCTTCTCTTCTCCAGGCTGAACAACCCAAACTCTCAGCCTGTCCTCATAGCAGAGGGGTTCCAGTCCTTGGAGCATCTTTGTGGTCTCCTCTGGACCTGCTCTAACAGGTCCATGTCCTTCTTATGTTGGTGTCCCCAGAACTGGAGTCAGTACTCCACATGGGGTCTCATGAGAGTGGAGCAGAGGGACAGAATTCCCTTCCTCACTGCTGGCCACACTGCTGGGGATGCAGCCCAGGATGGAGTTGGCTTTCTGGGCTGCAAGCGCACAACCCGTCTCATGTCCACCTCTTCAGCCTGCTGCATAGAGTTCCAGACCCAGGAGCTGGTGAGCCCACCAGTATGACACGTGCTGGGGAAGAGGCAGGAGCCTCCAGGCAGATTGGGTGGTCGGGCTGGGGTGGGAGCTGAATTGCATCAGCAGAGCAGCGAGGAGAAGCAGTTCACAGCTGTTTGCATGATACGTATCTTGCAAATAAATAAACCTCATCTGCAGCACTGCACTCTCTAAACATCTACAGAGACATGCATTCACTCAAAACATTCAGAAAATAAACAGAAAAATTGCTGCCTGACTGAACTGTCCTCCAGCCAAAACTCAGCACCGGAAAACTGTCCCCTTTCAGCAGAGTCAAGGACTCATCACCCCCCCAGATTTCTCTTCTCAAGGAATGCTCTGTCTCCATTGTCTAATGCAGAGACACCTCAGAGGCCATAGGTTAGGGGTTCCAAAACCTGGTGTATGTTTTTACCCACATATACTGGGAGGCAGAAGGAGGTAAAGACTAGTTAAATGTAGCACAACTGAAAATTAGCTCAAAATGCCGCAAGCTGCAATTCAGATGGATTACAAGATAACCTCAGTAGTTTCAAGAATGTAACAAGAACAGCCTTAAATCAACATAAATACTTGCTCAGCCATTTTCGTCTCGGGATTAATGTTAGGCTTTCCCCCCCCCCTTCCCCCTTCTGTCCTGTGGCAGTAAAAAACATTTTCCAGCTTTTTTAGGAAAGGCATTTGTGGTTGCAAGGAAAGGAGGTGGGAATGGTGATGGATGTGGGACCCTGGGGGCAGGANCTGTGATGTGTTCCCACACTACATCCCCACTCACACTCAGCAGTGTGTCAGGCCAAATGACAGCATCAGGATGCAGCCCTTTATCCTGGGGTAAATTCTGGAGATTTCTTGATACTCATAAAAAAAAAAAAAAAANTCTCCATTGTCTAATGCAGAGACACCTCAGAGGCCATAGGTTAGGGGTTCCAAAACCTGGTGTATGTTTTTACCCACATATACTGGGAGGCAGAAGGAGGTAAAGACTAGTTAAATGTAGCACAACTGAAAATTAGCTCAAAATGCCGCAAGCTGCAATTCAGATGGATTACAAGATAACCTCAGTAGTTTCAAGAATGTAACAAGAACAGCCTTAAATCAACATAAATACTTGCTCAGCCATTTTCGTCTCGGGATTAATGTTAGGCTTTCCCCCCCCCCTTCCCCCTTCTGTCCTGTGGCAGTAAAAAACATTTTCCAGCTTTTTTAGGAAAGGCATTTGTGGTTGCAAGGAAAGGAGGTGGGAATGGTGATGGATGTGGGACCCTGGGGGCAGGAGCAGTGGGAGCCGAGTCTGGGCAGGGAAAGGTAGATGCTGGTGGGTGCACCTGAGGGGTTACAGTGCTCCAAAATGTCAGGATTTGATGGAATCTGGGGGGGAGCCAACATCCTTGCAAGCTCCCCTTTGTTTCTACCTGCTCAATTGTACCAAAAGGCAGCTTTGACCATTTTCAGTGCTTTCTTGAACCTTTTTTTTTTTTTNAAAACCATAATAACACAGAGAGTTACCTGTGACCACTGGGATAAATTTCAGCTTTATGGTCGCCTGCAAGCTGGCCGGGAGACACACCCTCACTTGCCGGAGTAAAGATAAGCTCTCGAGGACTTCAAAGGGATTGCTGAACCAGGCTGCAATGAATTTCTGCAGAAATATAATGCACAGCATGTGTCTGAGGGGATGGAGAAGAGCTGGGGTGGTTTAGATTAGATAGCACTATTTGGCTTTTGAGGGGCTCGAGGAAGTGAAGGACGCGTAATTTTCTTTTAAAGCGTAATAATTTACTTCAATTTAACCACACGGCAGAGGGGCTTGCAGATATGCTATGGAAATTATTTCTGTGTGAGGGCTGGGCATTGCTTTCATACAACTAATCTCCCTGAGATCAGTTTTCCATTCAGCACATCATTGTGCCAGGGGAAGGCTCAGTTCTACACATTCGGTTATGTCTGTGCCCATCAACTTATTACTGAGAGGCCCCTATTGCTAGGGAGCATCTCAGGGCCATGGCTCCCTTCATCCATACACTATCACAGTGAACAGTGACAGCACCAACGCTGCTTGTGTGCGACGAGCTCTTCGTCACAGGGGAACCCACGTCCCAAGAGGTTCACACCTCATAACCCCGTTGATGACCATCCTTCTCATGTCAGCACTCCTCGCTAGTTAGAACATGGATATTTTACCCCCTGCTGGACTAAAACCCAAAATAGGGAATACTTTCATCAGAAGAACAGCAGAAGGAAGAAATATTTGTATGCTAATGTCAAAGATGTCTGGACAGGACTTGGGGGTCTAGTGCCAGCTCTGTTGCTGACTGTCCTGGGGACATCATAAACTCATTAGAGACAGGTCAGTCTCTTACACAACATTTCCACGTATGCAGCATGCCAGGCCCTCTCCAGCTGGCAATAACATTACAAAAGAAAAAGCATAAGTAGCTAGTTGGCAATATCATCTAATATGTAAAAGATCAGGGTTTCTGGCCATTGCACATATGCCTCATCTACTGGAAGTTTAGTGATTGCCTTTATTCATAGTTTGGGTCCAGCTCTGCTCTGTGAAGGGGTACAAATATACAGGCTTTACATATTTATAAGGCCCTTAGGGTAGGTTCATTTTCCTGTTAACACGATACTTTTTTTTTTCAGTTGGAAGTCAACTAAATCTTTCCAGATTTAAATATAAGGATGAATTCCTTCCTCTCATAAAAGGCACACTCAAACAGCTAGCCTTTATTCAGTTTCTCCTTCAGTGAATATTCCCCTTTTGATATCAAGATTTGTTTTCCTTGAAGAAATGTGCTAGACCACATCAACAACATGAAAAATCACTGTGAATTTGTCAGCAGAAACATTTGCTTTAGAGTAAGTATGAGCCTGAAAAGCAGAGCCAGAGTCAAGGCTAGGACACCGAAGATTAACTGTTTGTTCCATTAAATAATTTACTGGCCTAACAGAATGAAGCGTTTTAAAACACAGCTTATGTCTCAGGCCAGTAAAGAAACATCTTCCCAGCAAAAATTACGTACCTGCAGTTCTCAATTGCATGCTTTGAGACTCCTTGTATAAATCTCAACACCTTGCCTATCCAGAGGGTATTCTTCCCAACTGAGTACCTCGTCTTCTGGTGAGCTACAACCTTCAAATGCCACCCCACCTGTCTCTGCTGATGAAAGCCATGAAGGCAGAAGAACATAAGAGCTTTCTCAGCTGCCAGCCCCAGTGCCAAACAGGGATCACAGCCCAGGAGAGCTTTTCAGGTCCGTGCCTCACTGCCAGTAAAGGGAACTTCTGGAAGGAAAATTCTTCTATTTTCAGTAAACACAGGGAGATAAACATATGTACTTTTCCCCAAGACACTCTTCAGTAAATTGCTCTTTTCCCTTTAAAATGAAAATTCTTGTCAGTTACATGGGGTTTCTTTCCTACAGTGTGCTATTTTTTTTAAATGAAAGCATTGTTTTTTCTGTTGGTCTCAATAGCTACTGGGCAATAAGCTCAAGAAAGTCACGCAAATTTTTGAAGCTGCATTATATACAATGAGGAATAATTTAGCACTGGCAAAATGATGGATTCTGGCTTTAGCGTGGTAACAAATCAAAGTCATTTTCCAGTATTTTATCCCTTGGGCATTAGCCACTTTTCACAAGTTCTTCACATGAAGTAAACTGGCATTTCAGCTCTCCTCTAGCCCTTCGCTGTTCACAGTAAAATAACAAGTTAAAATAATTAGCAACATTTATTAGAATGATTTCCCAATGCACAAGAGAGGGAGTCTGACTGATGTAGTTGTGGAGACACGGTCCAAGGGCTAATCAAACCAACTGACCAAACACATTTAAATGTAAAGTCATGGGAAATACTAGAATCACAATGCTGACTTCCCCAAAAAGCACTTTCTTGTTTACCTATTAATTCCAGAGTATTAAGAGAAGACTCATTATTCACATACAACACAATTAAGTTTGGCATTCCCTGTATACACTCATTCACCACTATGATTAGCGTCAGAGAAATGTCAAGTAGACCTTGTATATAGGCCTTTCTTTTCCTTTTTATTCAGGGCTCCTGCATAGAAACAGCAGAAATAAGCACAAGGATTCATCTAGACCATCGTTACCAGATTAATCTGGAAGATCTATATAATGCTGAGAGCATGTAGGGTACTCCTGGGTTGCGCAGGATGCTTCTATGGGATTGTATCAAACTAAGATCCTCTTCTCACTTGCCTTCTTCATCCTTCTAATCAAAAAACTAACTGCTCAGTGCAGCCATGGTAACAGCTTTGTTAGCTCCTGCCAGCCAAGGTGTTTCCAGTGGTGTAGTAAACATTTCCATGCCCATACTCATCCCAGCTCATCTGCAGGAGATCATGGACTGGGGAGTCACTGGGGCAGGTAGCAGTGGTTTGGGTGCCACTGCATTGCCGCTCCTCTACAAGGGACCAGGAGAAGGAGAGGTTCTGCTCCAGCCAGGGAGGTCCCTGCCCTGCCAGACATAGGGTCTTTTGTAAAACTCCCCTCTACACAGCAGCATACTACGGCAAGAGTAGAAAAACATACTTAATAGCTCACAATCACTACCACCATTTTATTTTACATTCCTTAAATATTTAAGCCTAGGGATTGTTTTTCCAGGAAAATGAGTAGAAAGAGGGCTGCTGTACTCTGCAGTTCATTGCTTGGCCTGGGATATTTACTGGTGAATTATCCCTTAGTTCTGGTATTCTAACAGGCAGGCAGCAACCCCTTGCCCAGGACAAGAAAGGTTATCAGGAAGCTTTACAGACGTGATATGATTCCTTTTAGATCAAGCACATTTAATGTCAGTAAGAAATTATTGGAAGAATAGTTTAAAAAAATAAAAATAAATCACAGAACAAACAATTCAGAAAATGTCATTTGGTCTCACTTTCCCCCCATTTCTTCACATCGGGGAGATTAAGATTCAAAATAAGAGAGTAACCGATGCTTTAATACAACATTCAAAACATTTTCTTCCACCCAAGTGGAGACTTGCAGTGTCTGGTCTGAATTCTTGCATCCCCTGGGTCATATACTTGCTCCCAGTACCTCCAGCATCAAGCCCATAACTTCTGGTTGAACCAGATTGTTTAGAAAAAAATAACTCCATCTTAATTTAAGCTTTCAAAGAGAGAATTCATCATGTCCCTAGGCAAATTGTTTCAGATATTAAATTCTCCAGTGGCCAAGAATGCACACCTTATTACTGGTCTGAATTCTTCAGCTTCAGCTTTCAGCCACAGAACCTCATTATAACTTTGCTTCATTAAAGAGCCCTTTCCCCACACCAGTACTCTCACATGAATGGTTTGTCCACACAGAGAAGCATGAAGTGATGCACACACTGTTGGAGAGCATTTGCATGGAATAGCCAGTAAACCTCATGTAAATTTACTATACAGGAATTTTCTGAGTAACCTAAATTAAGGTTGGTTATCCAATCTTTTACTTTGACCAATTTAATATTTAAAAAGCATGGTCAGTATGGTGGGAGGACGCTTCTAGAGTGCACCAGCTGTGCCGTATGACCAACAGCAGGGACAGGACTTCCCAGGTTTGCTTGTGGGTCCAGGTGGGAAAGAGCTCTTGGAGCCACACGTCACTCCTGCTCCCATTTCCCTCCCCAGTCCCCACACTTTCAGCCACAGGCACCATCCCAGGGCCAGATGCAGCCCCGGCCACCCCCAGCCCCAAACACACACAGCACCCAGGGCAGTGCTCATGGGGAGCTTGTTCCCATCCCCTAGTGCTCCTAGCACAGTCATAGAATCATTCAGGTTGGAAGGGACTTTTAAGACCATCGAGTCCAACCATCAACTTAACACTGTCAAAAACCATTGCTAAACCATGTCATTAAGCACCAAGTCTGCCCATTTTTTAATGATGATTCCACCACTTCCCTGGGCAGCCTGTTCCAATGCTTGGTAACCCTTTCAGTGTAAAAGTTTTTCCTAATATCTAACGTAAACCTGCCTTGGGCACAACTTGAGGCCATTTCCTCTTGTCCTATCACCTTTTACTTGGGAGAAGAGACCCATTACCCTCTGGCTGCATCCTCCTTCCAGGGAGTTGTAGAGAACAAGAAGGTCTTCCCTCAGCCTCTTTTTCTCCAGGTTGAACACCCTCAATCCTCACACAACTTGTGCTTCAGACCCCTCACCAGCTCCATTGCCCTTGACACATTCCAGCACCTCAATGTCTGTCATAGTTCTTGTTCTCAGAGCTTACCATCACACACTGCAATACTGTCCATCTCCCTCCGCAAAACCTAGGGTTACACAGCTATAGCTCTACTATGATGATTTTCTTTTTCAATTAAATATCCCAAGAGACCAGAGGAGAGAGGTGATGTGCAGCAAACACCTTATAGAAGCAGACACAGAGTAGTGCAACAGCATCTCTTCTTGGGGTGAAGCTGTGTCTCAACAGTTCCTAGGCCTGGTGATATGCTCAGACCATCACAGCTCACGCAGGAGGGCACAGGCACCTCTCCAAGAGCCATCCCCATCCCACCTCCCACGTTACAATAGATCAAACTGCATCAAACATCATTAAACTGCAATATTAAGCACAAACACGTCTGTGGCTGCTATTGTCACCACAAACCCGAAGAAAAGGTGACCACAAGTCAGCAGGAAAATGTGCTGCAAGGAGGCAGTTTCTGTGACCGTCTACACCTCACAAGCACTGGGAAAGTTTGTTGTGTTTGGCACAGAAAATTTCAAAATAAACAATACAGTACCTGATTGTTATTTTTCACTCAACTTTTGAAGGCTAAAGCAAGGAATGGCGAAGGGGAGGTGAAGCACCGTTCCAATAGGTGTGTCTTGGCGTCTCCAGCGTGTTGCAGCTTGACAGTTCCCCCCCGTTGCGTGGGCAGGGTTCATGCAAAGAGCCCAACTCATAACTCCAAGTAATAGCCTAGCACAAAATTAACTCACTGCGTGCCTTATGGCATCCCGTGTGCGGTAAAACAATGACCAGCACAATATACTGCCCTCTTACTCCTTCTTCAGGTTGTGACACTCAAATACTCAGCAACAGATAGTGATTCGTTGATGTTTGAGAGCTGTTCGCTTTGCTGGGTGAAGGAGGACAAAGGTGAACAAGGAAACTCACAGCTCTGAGCATGGCAAGGTCTCTGGTTTTCCGCACTGTGATGATTTCTGCCGTGGTCAATGGTTGCTGCATTTGCAGCTGCTGGAGGTGCACACCATTGACATCCTCAGAGGGAAGCTCTGCTCCAAAGCACAGGAAGCCCCTCTGTTGCAGGTGCCATGTTTTCAAGGAAAACAAGCTGCATTGGTAACAAGCAGCTGTTTGATGACTTACCAGCACAGACAGCAAGAGTGTGTTTTCTTCAAGGTACTGGAGGGCTCTTGGTGAGGAACATCCCATTACCCAGGATTCTTATAAACCCAACGTTTTTGTGGAAGAGGCAATCCATTTTCACACTCGACTCTTCAGTGCTAAGGCTGGTAACAAACAAATGTATTTTGGCCCTGAGACACCTCCAGCTTCGAGAGTTCTGTGTTTTCCAATCATCTTTATTTTAAAAGGATGTACTTCTTGGCCTTGTGCTACAGAGCCAGAGACTGTTTCTTTCATGTCAAAGGAGGGGGGGGGTTGGTGGAAAGAGGCTTACAGCACATTTCAGCGACCTCAGTAGACTAAAATACAGCAGCATTGCATGTCTTATCTCAACAACGTCACCCCCCCCATTCATACATCCCCACTCCTCCCTTTACCTGTTTCCAGACTACCTGCAATTTTCTTTTTTTTTTTTTTTTTTGTAGACATAGCCTCTAGAGTCAACAGCTGGTTATTTTTCCTCGTTTCTATACCAAAGGAGTACTCAGTGTGGAAAGTATGACTTTTTAGGACTTTTTGACATCCCTCAGTATTTTGTATAGCAAAATAATCGAAACACAAATCAAACCCTTGACCATTTTAAGTCTGGTGACACACCATTAGTAACTAGCAGCAAAGGCATGAGGCACAAGGGTTGGAGGAATGTACTGGAGTGCAACAAGCCATCAGTCTCACCCTAGCATTTTGGCTTCCCCCAAGCTTTTGGGCAAAAGAACAGGCAGAGCTCAGTGTTTCTAGCAACTCTTTCACCAAAGAGGCAGAGGGAAATTCTTAGGGAAGATGGAGGCATCATCTGAAAATGAAAGGGGGCCATCAGCATGGAGGGAGTCAAAGAGGAGAGCTCCCAGAAGCCTGGTCTTGGGGCTGACTATATTAGATATTTTCATTAATATTCTTGGCACTGAAATAAGAGCATGTTGATGAATTTTGCTGAGAGTGTAAGATTGAGAATGATTGTCAAATTGAAGAAGATGGGAATGTCCATTCCGGGAGAGCGGGATCAGAACAGGCCAGAAGAAAAAAAAGTAAATTGAATTTATTAGTACAGCAAATAGAGTTGTGTTGCTCAAGATTAACAGTGACAATTTATGTCAAGTTCATCTGCAGAAAATGACATGAAAATGAAGACGACATGGAAGTTAGCTGGAAGTAGAAAGTTTCTAGCTATTGAGAAAGACTCTGAAATATCTTTCCAGATGAGGGCAAATTCCTGCCTAAGCTTCGTCTGAAGCTAGATGGATACGCAGAGGATTACATGAGGTGGTGGCCTGTGAGAGCTGATGATGGGGTTCAGTATTTCTGGCAGATGCAGGAACTCTGAGTTGCAGCTGCTCACATCGGATCCGCAAATCATGCAGAATGGTCAGGATTGGAAGGGAGATCATCCAGTCCAACCCCCCTGCCAGAGCAGGGTCACCCAGAGCAGGTTGGACAGGAAACCATCCAGGCGAAGTTTGAATATCTCCAGAGACGGAGGGTCTACAACCTCTCCAGGCAGCCTATTCCAAGGCTCTGCCACCCTCAAAGGAAAGAAGTTTTTCCCTATGTTGAAACAACAGTGGTTCATTTTGTTCCCATTGCCTGTGCTTTTGCCAGTTAAGCCCTTTCTTTGTGATGACTACCTCTTCTATCATTTTCTACATATTTTTAGGGTCACTACTATAGTCAAGCTGAATATATACATGTATAGATTTCTTTTTAAAGTATTTACTCAGAAGGGTTCAAAGGAGACCTTGCTCCAGACTGCAGCATCCTCTTACCTGACAGCAGAGATCGTCCTCACCCTCGCTACCTGATCGAACAGATTTTCTCTACAAACAAATCATTTGCACAGATGCTAGCTTTTGTGTATATGAAACACCAGCACCCTAAACACATCTTATACTTCACAGGGAAGAGGCAAGGTACATAAGGTCACTGTCTTCTGAAGTTTCTGCAGCATGGCTAGATGAAAGCCAAAGCCACACACAACAAGATGGGGTGATACTGAGTAAATCAAAGGAGGAACCTTAAAAGTAAAGCTGGGGTGTGAGTAGAGACAGGAACATTCTTTAACAACTATCTTAGAAGTGAATGTGTGCTACGCTCGATACATGCAGGCTCTGTTTCTCCTCTACGTAGCAAGATGCTTCCAGCAAAACCTGGGTTAGAAATAGAGATATTTGCAATGCTTTTATTACCATTATAGCTCATCCAAGATGATGTGTCTGGTTTGAAAGTCACAAAAAAAAAAAAAGCAAAAAAAACCCACCCAACCATAGTCTTGTTAAAAATGCTGCCAAAAGGCTAAATGAAAACAGCCCGCTGCTGAATCCTGTGTTTGCAGCATTACCAGTGAGTTTTTTCAAGGGTGTTTATATAGACCGAGTTTCGTTTAACAAGGCAAAAGCCGGAGCTCTCACATACTCCATTATTTCTCTGCAGGTCCTTCTCACCAGGGTTAAGTCTTTACACTACTTCCAAGCAAAGCAGCCAAGAAAAAGAAGAAACAAATGCTACTACTACTGAGCACAGAGGCCTCCTTTGCAAGAAATGTGATTTATGGAATGAAGTTCCTGGCATGTCTGCTGCGGGCTGTCACAATGTGTGCCTAAAAGCCAAGGCTGAAACATGATCCTTGTTCCTTCCAAGATGCGTTGTGGCTTCTAGTAAGTTCTTCGGAAAGTGCAAGCAACCCTTTTCTCGGGAGCTCTGCTCTTCCTCCTGGGCCTGAATTGGGCTTTGCCCACCCGAGTGCTCTTTGGGGCTGTGGTTGCTCCTAGTTTTCTACAAAGCTGGTGTCAGTGAGCCTTGCTTTGCTGAAAGTTCTGGAAACTTTTTGTATAGTTTGGAGAATTAACACCAAGTTTTAAAGCAAAAGAGGGGATATTTAGATTAGATAATAGGAAGAAATTCTGTGCTGTGAGGGTGGTGAGAGCCTGGCCCAGGTTGCCCAGGGAAGCTGTGGCTGCCCCGTCCCTGGAGGGGTTCAAGGCCAGGCTGGATGGGGCTTTGAGCAACCTGGTCTGGTGGGAGGTGTCCCTGCCCAGGGCAGGGGGGTGGACCTAGGTGTTCTTTAAGGTCCCTTACAAACCAAACCATTCTATGATTCTGTGAATGCACTTGGACAGACATAGAGCATAGCCAGTCCCTGTACCTCAGGTTAGGCTCTGCGTTCATGCTCTTAGCTGCCCACACTCACACATCAAACACCTGATTGCCAGGAACTGAACCACAGTGGAGATCTTTGCCCATAAGTTACCAAAATGGCAAGCAGATAATAGCAGCTTGAGGGTTTTCTGGCATTAAACTGCTGATGTAGAAGACATTTTCACCCCCTCTCTGCAGTCCTGCATTCCTTTTCCTCTACGTGAAGCAAATGTCTTTTCACCATTAAGCTTTTCCTCAGCTGCATTTCAAATCCAGAAAACTTTTTATCTCTAATGAAAAGTCCTCCTCAATTTGCTGCTGTCTTTGAAACCAGTGAGATGGCAGCATTTGTAGACCACCAAGGTCTACCTCGCCTTGCAGTAGTGGGGACCTCAGCATTGTAGGACCCCTTTTTGCCAGCCTCCCCCCAGGCTGTGAGGTGGTGACCCAGCCCGCACCCACAGGTCTCATCACATCACATGCTGGATGATCCCACAGGAGACAACCTCAAGGACCTCTGTGTTGGGAACTGCCAGGGACCAGAGGTCACAAGCTCCTGATGGACTTCATTAGTGAGGATTGTGAACACACAAATAACCTTTCTCCTATGATTTTGGAGAAAATCCATTGTATCAGTTACACAAAGGAGAAATGTTGCTAATATATATCATCTACTCGATGAACAGGTATTTTCTAAGCAGAACAAAAAGACAGACATAAGCAAGTCAAAAAAAGTCAGCCTGACCGTTGGCTTTGTGTTTCCTTCAGCGGGTCTTGGCGCTGACCCCACTTGAGCCACAAAGTTTTGAAATTAATGCTTTTCTTCATTCTCATCTTTCAGTTTTACAGTAGACGGATTTTTTTATTTTTTTTTCCCCACAAATGTCTCCGAGGCCATGCGGGACGTGGTCCAGCCCCCATTAAGGTCAATGGGAGTGCTGCCACTGGCTTCCCTGTGGGTCTCAGCCCTCTCCCATTGTATTACATTCCCAACTGCAATTGGAGACAGCTTATTTCAATTTTTTCCTCTCCTAGTGCCCACAATGGGCAAAGTATTTTCCAAATAGAAAAGAAGGTCCCACTGAATGTCCCTAAACTCTCTAGAGACACTGGAAAAATCCTTATAATTAAATACATTTCACATGCGAGATCACAACTGTTCTCTAATAATTGTTTGGTCTTTTTTTTTTTTTTTTTTAAAGGCTTCTCTCCCATGTAGCTTTGCTTTACTGTAAAATAGCAGGAATTAAATACTGATTTTGCTGGATTTTATGGGAGTTTTTCCAATTAGCTTCATCGGGGCCATATTGTCTTCCTTCATCTCCATCTTTAACACTATGAGACTGCTACTTCAAACATCCTGACAGGAACCAATGATGGCATGAGGGTCAGTTTGTCACTGCCAGTCACGCACTTATTTTCCAGATTATCTTAATCAAAATGCAGGAAAAAAATCCCAAACCAACAACTCTATAAAAGGAATGGAAGTGGATGCAAACTGTATTAGTTTTTCTTCAGAAAAACAGAAGCCTTATACAAAAATTAATTGCACTCAAGTAGTGGTGCACACAGACTACCAGCTGACAGTAGAAGTGGCAGAACAGCAGCTCTCTACTCTTACACAGAGACTGAAAACATCATGAGCTATTAGGAAGTCCACAGCGAGAACCACTTGGAAGTGGGACTATTAGACTTAATTCAGTTTACAGAAGTTTTCATCCTCATATTAATGCATGTTTTGGATGACCTGATTAATCTTCAGGGAAAAAAAAAAAAAGTAGTACATTTTCCCCTAGAGAGAAAACCAGTAAATTGTAAAATGTTATTTACACTGTCTGGTGTGAAGTGCTAAGGAAAACTACTTCTAGCAGGTACTAACCTTGAAATTTCATATAAATGCTTTTGAACAGACACTTTAAAGACATCACAGACATCCCGAAGTGGGGATTTCATGAAGGTTTCATGGATTTACAGCAATTAAAAAAAAACAAAACATCTTTATGCATGAAAAGCTCAGTCTCTTCTCCATAATGAATTGATTTGGGCTCAATCTAGTTCCCTAGGAAAATTCAAGAGCTATCTGCCAGCCACCAGAAAAACAACTAACAGTGACTAAGAGCCCCAGTTTGCTGCACGTGCTGCAGTGATCTGCGACATCTTGTTCTCATTCCTTAAGTGAAACCAACCCAGTTACATCCTGTATTCACAATCCAGACTTGAATGCAAAAGCAGCTTCATAGATATTCCTATCTACCCAACTTCCTCCATAATCTGGGGAAAAGATGATTAGCTGTTATTGTGCATATGAACCACAGATTACTTACATCATCTAGCAGTGCTTTTTTGCCACCAGTATACTCCTCAACTGGAGTTTTTATTGATTATCCCTATTATTTGGCATATTGGGACTTAGCCTACAGCAGCTTCACAGGGCTCTATCTCCTACCAAGAGGTTGTCTGTGCATGGAAGATCCTGAATCACATCAGTGCTCTTGCTGAGTCATTGGAATTATAGAGACAGGCCAAAATGGCTTGCTTAATCAGAGGAGGGAAGTGATTAGAAAAACCCAAAGCAGGTGAGAACTGTGTGGTGAAGAGGCAGATCCCTAAACAGGATGTTCTCTCCCAAGATGAACACTGGGAGGATGTGTTCCTGCTGTGCCAGGCTTGCCCATGTGCTAGTGCAGTCATTGTGAAAATGTTACTTTTTATAGAATCATAGAATGGGTCAGGTTGGAAGGGACATTAAAAATCATTGCGTTCCAACCCCCCTGCCCTGGGCAGGGACACCTCCCACCAGACCAGGTTGCTCAAAGCCCCATCCAACCTGGCCTTGAACCCCTCCAGGGATGGGGCAGCCACAGCTCCTCTGGGCAACTTGGGCCAGTGTCTCACCACCCTCACAGCACAGAATTTCTTCCTCATACCTAATCTAAATCTCCCCTCTTCCAGTTGCATCTCATATATATGTAAGGTTTATTGGTTTGATCCATTATTATCTTCTCCTCACTGATCTCATTAACATCTGGTATGCTTTTTGTGCTGCTCTATCAGCCTTGACAGCATCAATGCTATCTTCTTTGCTTGCAAAGGCTGAGACCCTAAAACCAGGGTTGTTAGTAGCTCCCCAGCTGTCAAACCAGCCTCTCAAAGTCACAAACTCTGTACTAGCATCAAGCTTACGCATACGCTCACACTTTATTTACCAAGGTAAAGCAAGCTGCATACATTCTTTGTTTGCAAAAAAATAAAATATCCACCTTTGGGTGGCATGAACCCAAACAAGGAACTCTGAAACCACTTCCTGCTGCTGCTGGGAAGAGGCACAACCAAGACACCTCCTGCAACATCAACCTTGGCTGAGTTTATGGCCACTGGGCTGGAGTGAGAGCATCCCTCCAGCCTGTCCTACCCATTTTGTTGGAGGGAGCCTGGGCAGGGCTCCAGTAGCAAAGGTGCGTGGTAGAGGCCACTTCTGCACACTCGGTTCTGTTCTTAGTCACCACCCATTTATATCAGCTGGTTAACTAGCTGCTGTAGCAAAAAAAAGATTTGTGCATATCTAAAGGTACATAAATAATTCCATTAACTAAGAGATACATAAACAATGCCTGGAGCTTATACAGCAATATATCTGAAGTGATGAATATCTGATTATTATATCAATCCATAGCATCTCCTGTCCTAGCCATGGCTCAGGTTCCTGTCGGAGTTTGGTTTCTCCTAATCACCTAGCATAGGGTTTAGAGGGAGTACTAGACTTCATCTTTATTCCCTTTTTCTCTCTCCTCTCCATTTTGGTGGGTAGGGAACAAAGGAAAAATGAACAACCTCTACAGTGACAATGCCCTAGGTGGGAGCTCCTCGTGCTCCTCTGCCCAGAAATGCCAAACCCTCCCAGTAGTTGAAATTGCTGCCCTGATTTTTGGCATCTGCTGGTTTTCACAGCTGTAGGATTGTTTTCCTGTGACACGAACAAAAGAGTTCGTTTCTAGGATAAGTTACATTAGTTTGCCTCCATTTTAGGCAGAATCCATTAGCATACTTCAGGTTGATGCACCGAGAAGCACCAGCAAGGATGGCAAACTATTGGTCAAATGAGACAGGCATCTGCAGGGGATCCAAGAAGGAGAAATACACTTTGTCTATTTCTTTAACATTTTGAAGTGTGGATAATGCTACTTCAACACAGAGCGTGGCATTATCTGTAACTATCAGGACAAATACCACTCTCCATGGCTTAAAAAGCAGACCTGGAGCCCCAGTTCAGCAGAGCAGTTATCGTACATTACACATGTTTAAGCCCCACTGAAGCTAATAAAAGTTAAAGATACACTCACATTATTTGTTCAACAGGGATCAGCACAGGGATGTACCTAAAGTACTTCCAGGGTTCAGGGAACTGAATTGAAGACACTTTTCCTGGTCTCTCTCCTGTTCTGTAATGAATATATAAATAATGAGAAGTTACTCACTTTTTCCTCCATCATCTTTCACAATAATGACTCTCCACAACAGCTGTAGACAAGGGCACATAATCCTCAGCATGTACAAGTTAAACAGGCTCAGCTGCCTAAAACAAGTATGGATTTTACAAGTATTTTTTCCATATCTAAGAAAACCTAGACTTTTTCTACTTTTTGATGTTCAAAAA
>VXBJ01003726.1:297083-371139 GCA_013400055.1 Nycticryphes semicollaris
AAAAAAAAAAAAAACAGACCACCACAAAACACTTAGGACTTTGAGTAAGAAAGTCTTCATAATTCCATTTTTCCTGTCATAAATTGTGATTCATGTAAATAGACTTTTCTTACTTGTAGAAGCTGGGGACATAAGGAAACCAAAGTTACCAAAAACTTGAAAGTCAATTAGAACTAATTGTTTGAGGTTAATTTATGAAGGCAATATGACATGCTTTGTTTGCAGCTCCAGTCTCAAAATAAAGAATAAGTGCAATTTATACTTTGTTTCTTACATTAAAAAAAAAAATCATAAATTTCAAGTGTTAATTTTTTGCAGCTATGTTCAAAAGATGGTCTGAAAACAGAAGAACATTTTGTGAGGTCTGCTGCTGCTCCAGCTTCAGGGTAGTTTTGCTATTTCCCTTTTTAGAAACCAAAAGCCCCCGTTCAATTGGCATCTGGCCAATTGAATGGGGTCAGATGGGGGAAGAGAGAAGAAGGTGCTTTCCCCTCGAGGTGTGTCTCTGCTCTATTGGAAGTCAACTTGAAGCAGTCCTGGCATGGTTGGAGATGCCTCTGTAACTGGACCCTCAAAATGAGCAATCCAGTGCCTTGAATAAGTATATACATTAGCATCGTTTTATTTCTGAAATTCTATGCCTAAATTCTAAATATTTACCCCAGCAAATATTCTTCAGCCTATGGATTCCAGCTGCAGAGAACATCGTGTAGATGGGCTGAAGGCCTTTGCAGAGGCTCCTGGGCATCCAAAGACCGGACTGAGTTTCTTCCAAAACAGCTTCTTATCATAGTAACACAAAAAAAGGTCACAGTAAGAGCTTGCAGCCTCTCTCAGCGAAGGGAATAAATGTGCAAACAAAGCCACTAGCAGTTTCCAAAATAAACCCCTAGACTCCGTGGCCAGGACTGCAGCGTGCCACATACGCGCTGCGCCCAGCCGCCTGCTTACATGTCAGCCCAGCAGCTGCAAAGAGCTGCGAGCCAAACAAGCACTCTCCCTTCGACCACAGAAATACCACCTCAATTAATTATTTTGCTACTATAAGCTTAAAAGCATTGAAGATAAGCACAGACAGATCAAGAGAAGGGCTTTCACCTGTCAGCCCACTTCTTTATTGCTCTTTCCAATTAATACTCTCATCAAACAGGTGTCTCTTTAAAAATAATTTAAAAACAAAAAAAAAGAAAACCAATGCTGTCCTGGAGGAGCTTATTAATCCTGAGAGAGCGTACACACAAGTTACCAAGGAGCCATCTGTACCACTAAAATTTCATCAGCAACACAGCAGCCAAAAAAAAAAAAAAAATCAACAGAAAAATCAACAGCAGTAAAAGTAAACATTCAAATTTAAGATATGGCAAAAATGCTTGAGTCAGCTCTAATAAAGAGTTATGCTGATTGTTATTTTCCTTATCAGGCTGGCAGGGACAATTCACTCCTCTTGCACTTCCCTGGTGCCCCAGAGCAGGTGACCCTCTCTCCCCTCTGTTCTCCCCATCCACCTTCTTCTCGTTCTACTCCCAGGGACTATCTCCTTCATCTCTCCTCTCTCCCAGAGTTTGTTTTCCTGCTGCTATTGTTCTCCTGTTGTCATCATAAACAGGAGCATGACTCTCCTCTGTGACTTAGGCTCCATTTGCTTTGGTGGGAGCTGCCAGTCACATCCACGAGACCTGTACTAGGTCCTCCAAACACCAACCCTTTCAGACTTAGGCTGGCCCTCACCTCAGAAGTATCCCACAGATTTTATAGCATCAAAAAAAGATGTTTCAGCACACCCTCCTCACTGCTTTCCTTAAACCTCCCACTTAACCTCTTACCTTCAGATTACAGAGCCCACAGAACAGAAAACACACCTCCTTCTAGTTTGAAAAGCTCCTGATATCTTCTGGCAGCACTAGAAACTAACAAAGTCATGCAAAGCCTGGTTTGAAACAAGCAATCAGACAGCTGAGGAGCTGAATAATTGATAGTGACAGGTATTAATGGCGCAAACAAATTTACTAGGGCTGCAATTATACCCAGGTTGTACTTGCCTGAAATGTTAACTGTCTGATGAGACTTAACACCCAGCTAATTAGCTCTAAAAAGTAATTTCCACATGCCACCACCATCCTTTTCTCACAGAAGGGAAGCATAGTGCCTGGCAACTGCCATAGCCATCAATCCAGGACCAGCAGCTAATCCTGTTTTATTACCGTCATTAACCAAACACATGGACCATCCACAGAGCAGCTTCTGCTCTTCCCCTCTCTCCCTGCTCTCTGGCCTCTGCATCTCCACGCACCAGATACTGCTTTCCAGCTCATCCAGGTTACTATCGCCCAGTTCTCCTCCCCGTTAGCCCTCCAGCCGGAGAGATATTGATGTTACACAGCTGGCCTGAATCTCTTGTGGACCAGCATGGCCCTGGAAGCACACCCCTTCCCACCTGGAGCTCCAGGAGGGGCTTCCCCAATAAGCTGGGCTTAGTTCTGAAAGCTAAACTACTCCCTGATCTGAAGCTGGATGTGTCCATTCTTCCCCCAAACCAGTTCCTCTGCATCTGGAGGTCCTACCTGGACTCTGCTCACCCATCTCTACTCCTCGCCTACTCTTTGCCTTCTCCCAACTTCTCTGTGTTCTCAGAGAAGACACCATTAAACTCTCAGTGAAAGGGTCTAAGCTGGCTAGGATTTAAAAGCATTTATAAAAACATCCTTAAAAAGTTTAAAATACAAAAGACTAATATAACCAAGAAGAGTTTGCAGGTTCCAGTGAGGGGGGCCATGGGGATTTGCAACACCTGAAAGGTGAAAATGTGCAAAGATCCATGTCAGGAAGCAAAATTGAGGAGAGTAATCCATGAACATTCAAAGTTTAGCTTATTTCAGGGAGAGGTGAGGGGAATAAATGAATGAAACCCATTGTTAGATCCTTGCATGAAACAGTTTGTGGATTTTATTTATATAACTGCAGCTGGTACTTGGACTTCTTTTTGCAAAAGGCATGTGTCTTTTCATTAAAAAAAGGTGGCAAAGCAGGGCTCTAAAGAATATTCTTCATTACTCAAGTCATTTTACCTGCATGGCAAGGAGCAGGCAGGCTTTCTTCCAGCCTGCAGAGAGAAACAAAGAACCAACTCACACCTGTGTCTCCTGCCAGAGTAAGTAAACAAATGCACCGTGAATTATGGGACCTGCATTCTCTTGTCTGCATTTGCTGGTTAGCTTGCCCAACGCCGTTTCTTCATGGCAATGGGCCATTTAAAAATATCCTTTATCTGCTACTATTTACATTAAGATTTCTGTTTTACAAAACATGTCACGGAGAGTACAAACCAACATCTTCAAGCCCAGATGCCAAACGTTGGGTTTCTCAACTGTGTGCTCGCCCTCCTAAAGCAAAACTATCCAATTTCTCAGAGCACAAAACTCTATCAGACCTTTTTTTTTCTTTCCTTTTTTTCCCCCTCCACTACAGGCCAGACACCCACTTTTTGATCCGTTCGAAGTCTGCCTGAGCTACTGGTGAGCCACCCCAGGAATCTGTGAGCATATCGATCCCTGCGCTGACTCTGCTATGCCAGGAATCCTGCCATCATGTTGCTGCCTGATAACTGGGAATATCACCAGATGAAAGGAGAAGCGGAATGAGCCGGTGGACACAAAAGGGGGACAGAGCAAAAAACATCAGAAAATAACCTTACCGACATCATATGCTAACTTAGCTGACTAAAAGCATTTTCTTTCTGCATTCTTCCCCTGGTGTCAAATGACAGACCCAATAATGTTATCATGTGCCAGCCTGCACAAGCCAAGCCTTGCTAATCTTTCCTCATTCATTCTCTCTGCACCGCGGCCGCAGTGTGTCATCCCAAGGAGCTGAATTGCCCCTTTGTTATTTCAGGTACAGTTACTAGCCCTGGTACAAACCCATTCCTCCTCCTAAGGGTCCCCATTGTCCTTTGGTTGTTTACTGTGGGCACATTCGGGCCTTGCAGTGTGGGGACATCTGGTGACTAGCAGCACTAAGCATCACCCAGCCACCCAGCCTCCCCAACCAGGCACTGAAACAAAAGAATATCAGTATCTCTTTGTGTGCCAGCATCTCAGATGAGAAGGGACCAGATAAACGAGGTTTCTGGTGGGGTGGTTTATCTTTCATTTCCTTTGTCATGTCGTAACCCCAGATAGGAAGGACTGCAGCCTCTGTGCAAGAAGTCCATTCAGCTGACTGCAGCCTGCACTACCCAAGTCACAATGTATAAAGTGATGCCAAGGCACCTCATAGGCAACTAAGGGCCATAGAACAGTTTTGTTTCCTGTCTGCAATATAGTTTTCAAAGCAAAACAAAGTGGTGGGAAGAGTTTTCACACACTCACCATTGGCCTCATTGCTCGCTGAACCCCACTTTCACTGGGAGGGTCTGTGACAAGGGATTAAGCCGGGACCAAGCGTATTGGAAAAGCTCAACGAATTTACCCACTTGATAAAAAGGCTGTGTGCTGCACTTATTGTCCATTCTTTAGAGAGGAAGAGACGAAGGAGCAAGGGCGGGCCACAGTGTAGGGGCTGTCAAGGAATGAGAGGAAGTAAGAGTGGATAAATAAAGCTGCTGTAATTTTTTTACTTACGTAAGACAACCTTACAGAAAGAAAGACAAAACTCATCACGGCACAGCAGGAAAAAGATAATATTAAGCAGAAAGGACAAAACTGAGAAATTAAAAATTAAAAAATTAAAGAACTGTGTCATTTAAACAGAAAGGCAAGCCCTTACCTTAAATTAACTGCTTTATACGGTTTGTATTTATGTTTTGCAATTGCTTTACTCATGGGCAGCACAATTGAAAAGTACATAAGAGTGAGCCTGTGTCAGATCCATCCCACCTCCCATAGCGCGTGCAGGCTAGCATCCAGAGCAGCGGATACCTGGTCATCCCAGCTCCCACCAGCTTTCTGGGGGCTTTCTCAGTGGCTTGTTTAATCTGAGTCATTGTGTTTCATAATGAATGATGAATCCAGCCTTCACTCATCTGCTTAGTTCATTATTTAAATCCTTTCAATTTCTGTTCTTCACAGTATCCTGTGGCACAGTCCACAGTTAATTTTGTGGGGGACAAAACTATTGTTATCCTTTAATTACTTTACCTGCTGCTTGATCTTTTCACTACCTATGTCCTTTTTATTGTAAGAAATTGTCAATAACAGTGCTCTAATTGTGTCTGCCTTAAAGACTTGACTAGCTTTCCCTCTCCCTCCAGCTCAGTGAGAGGATTGTTCAGCAAACAGCTTTGGGGAGAGCATATTTCCCCATGGAGCAGGCAGCAAGGAAGAAGGCAGAAAAGAGACATTAAGACTAATGTAACAGAAAGAACAAGGCTGAGGGAAATGAAAAGGTGTGAGGCACGGCTTGGGGTTGAGTGACTGATGTGAGGTCTTAAAGCAAAGCTCAGAATGTGATGAGTTTCATTTTCATAAAAAACACTGCAGTCATTATATGGTGGCCAGAAGGCTGCACAGCACTAAATATTGCTGATGTTTAAGAGCTTCTTTTTAAGAGCTTGGTTCTTAAAATATCATGTGTGGGCACCAGCAAGCAGTTATTTGTGGTAAGTGGTTACCAACGGACAGAGAACCCAGCTACCATAAACATTGCAACTTTATTTTCTTCCTTTGTACTGCTATTCCCAAAATGTGCCAAATAAAACACATTCTTCTAAACAAGCCTGCTATTATTTTATGGCCTTACCATGCTGAGTTAGAAACTGCAGTGTCATGAAAACATCCTTTAAATAAATAATAAAACCCGATATCCCTAAGACAGGGTCTTTCATCTTGAAGGAGCCTGCACAGCCTCACAACCCCACCACCACTTCCACCACTGGGACAGGTAACAACATCCAGCAACACCACCAAACAGTTAGGGCCAGCAAATGTGGAGTAAATACTGTATGACATTTAACAAGCAGGAGAAATGCAAGTAGAAAAAAAAATAATAATAATATCCAATTATCCTTACTGGGAAGTGGGCCAAGAGGCTGGAGTAGAGCATCCCTTGGTGGAAACATCAGTAGGCTGTGAGCGACCAGGGTCCTGTTGCAGCAGCTCCTCAGGGAAGTGAGTACCTCCAGCACTTCATTGCTCCTAGAAAATTGATGAAGATTAAATTTAACATTATGAACACCCAAATCCTGGAGGAGTTGTGGGTGATCTTACGTCTACCTATTGCCTGTATGATAGCTGATATTGTCTTGGTGCTCCAGGTAGTTTGAACGTGACTAAGAGCACTAAGTAATTAATCTCTGGGCACTTATTGCAAAGACACAAATTCCACTTAATTTCCATGCTGTTTGTCCATCTGCAAAAAGAGGGTTTTCCTGAAAACACCCTGGTACCCCATGAAAATACACAATATGTCTTCTGCATCATTGTTTGAGGACCACACTTGCACACACAAGTAAAATTTCTACCCCATAGATTCTACAGTCTAAGTTGCAACAAAGCAAGGTAATGAGTGCAGTGCAGCTGAAAGACAAAAAGAAAAAAAATGAATCTCAAGACGCAGAAAGAAGTATGTGCATGTTACAAATACACATGTGCTACAAGTTCCTGAGTGAAAGGCAAGATGGAGAGGAAAATCAGAAGCTTACCAAAAAGGATGCACGATAGAGATTTACAGAGCTTTTCCAGGAAAGGAAAAAGGCTTTGCCTGACATGGGTTCAAATGAGGCAGGAAACAGAAAAAGCAAATTCAGTGCCCAGTTAAAAAAAAAAAATCTAAATTTTTAGCCTGGACACAGCATTAATCATGACCCAGACTGAGAAACACAGCAGAGACCACAGCCTCCCATCCAGTGACCTCATTGTAAGTGCTATCTTCCTGGCATGGGCTGGCCTCTCTGGAGAAGTCTGTAGCACCATCCACAGTTGGTGTTTGGGCACTAGAATCACACCCAGACAACATTCACTTCCAGCTGGAAATCAGTCAGATCACTGAGATCACGCTCCCAGAGAAGTGGTGAGCAGACATCCAAAACCTCACGAGGAGTTGGTTGCTTCTGTGCAGAGACTTTTAATTTTTCTCAGTGAAATAATACCATATTGTGAGAATTACCCACTTCAACTTCATTCTATGAGCCAAGTCCATCACTCTGTCAATGAAGTTGTTTCAATAGGACATCATCCAGCAGTAAATGCAAATTTCAGTGATTACTTCATTTAGTGTCCCAGCAAAACTACACCTTCACCTTTCATACTTACTACATATACTCAGGAAAGACATGCAAAAACTTGTTTCTCGTTTTAATTTTACTTCCAGTACTTTTTCTTTCAGGTGTGGAGTGACATCTCAAGTAATGAAGCAGGGACCATTTTCCCATCATTAGTGGAGAACAGGTTGCAGGTTTTTAATTTAAACTGGTCGTTCGCACCGATGGCGACAAGAACAACAAGGCTGTGCCATAAAGGCCCTCTGTGACTTCTTCCAGATTCTGCTGCAGCAGAAATGTCAGTAGAAATGCCAGTTTTCTGCTGGGCTGTGTGGAGCAGCGTTCCCCTGGAAGCCATGCGGAAGCTCTGGCTGCCCTCAGGCACGGCCCTGAGCTGTGAATGCTGCATTCGAAATGTTCCTCAAGTCTGAAAAGTTTGGAAAAGGAAAGACAATAAACATGTTTTAAAGAATCCCCTCTAAATTAAGCCTGCTTTTAGGAAGTGTGTGGTTTTGGGTTTTCGTTTGTAATTTTAAAACAAACAATTCCGTTTGGGGTAGCGTGTTGGAGGAAAGCAGCCTGGGATAAACGGGACAGCTGCAGGGAACTCTTGCAGACAGCAACTGAGGACCCAATATCTTTTAATTCTCTGTTCATAACTAGTGGTGGGAAAAGCTAAAGACATTTAGACTTTTAATTATCTAACTATTTCTTTCGGATTAGGCAGGCAATATGCATAGTGACGGCATTAGTCCATCAGCAGGTAAGATCTGCAGATCCAGGCTCACATCTGATTATGGGTTCAGATTCTGTGGGTGCAAAATTAAAGGCTGAATTCCAACCAATTTTTAAAAGTTGCCTTTCAAGTGGTGAAACAAGAGCCACCGCCCATTTCCCAGCTGCCTGTGATTTATCTGGGATGAAAGCTGGCCCAGCATCATTGGCAGGTAGAAAGGCCCTCAGTTCTGGTATTTAGGGCTAGAGAGAGAGTTAAGGGTACTTTTCCCTGTAAACTGTGTTTGGGAAAGGAATGCCTTGAATTTTGATGATATTGGCTTGGCTCTTGACTCCAGGGCGGTAAGGCAAAGCACTGCTACTACATTCCACTCGCAATGCTGAGGAGCAAGTATTAGCCACAAATGAGCAGTAAAGGCAGTAAAGATTGAACAGCAGGGCTGCCTTCCACATCCCTCCCGCTGAAGGATGAAGAATGATGCAGCAAATAACAGGATGGTTGCAACAGTCAGGCAGAAGCTGAAATGTTTTCAATAATAATAGTAAAGAAAAAAAATCTCTTTTTGTTTCTTGTCTGGCAGATTCAGACAACTGCTTTCTTCACATGAAATGGCCTCTGCAGGATCATCCCCACAGAGGATATTTTCAGTAGTGCATCCTTATCAACTGGTTTTTCCAAAGCTGGACCGTGACAGCACCCACATATCCTACTCCTAATTTTGAGCTGCTTGCAATTAGGAGCAGAGAGTCAGGTGGTTTAGCACGACATTGTGGGAGAAAGCTGGCCATGGCTGGGAGCTGGCAGAGGAGACACAGCTTTTGGTCAGAAAGCTACAAGGAGTTTCATTCAGTGGTGTGCAGAGCTCAGTCTTTCCGTTCAGAGATCCAGGCCTGAACGCAATGCTCAAATCCTCCCTTGCCATGCCCAGAGCCACAGGCTTGTTTTCCGAGGGAGGAAATAATAGCAGAGGCACTGGGGTGACAATAGACCCTCCAGCTCCGCAGCTCAGATACTGCCTCTGGGGCATGGCTGGAGCTGGAGGAAGGTAGAAGCTCTCTCTAATCAACTCCAAGGCTACATTCCAGGTTTTCAAACGTAGGTAAGACCCAGAGGGAAGTCTGTCCCAGCCCCACATAATTTCCTCATGATTCTCAGTGGTTCTGCTGCTTCACTCCCTGTCTCTTCTGCTGGCACTCGCACTAGACTCACACTGTCAGCTCGTTCACCATGCTGGCATGTCAGGGGAGAGGCAAGACAGACAAAGCTATTCATGATGCCAAAAGGAGAGAGAGAGACATCTCTCAATGCTCTGCCAACATTCAGCCATGCAGTTCCAGCTGACTTCTCCCACCGGCAGTCTTTAGGTGAAGGCCTTGCAGCAAACCCAGCTCTGCTTCACTCCTGTAACCTGGCTCCACTCCATGGGAGTCTCTGGCTTCTGCCCTGTTCACTGCCCAAAGGAGAAGTCCCTGCAGCCATGTCTGGAATGTCATCCTTTGGAAGATCTACCCTATTTGATGACAGCTACTTCTTGTCTGAGGATCGGCGGCTGTCTGAGATGCTGCTGAGAATCCCAAGGTAGCACTTGGCTCCTCAAACTGGAGACAGAACAACAGCTGGGTACTGTAAACTCACAAAAGTCAATATATGCATTATGCTTGGGGAGCAAAGGACTGGACCATTCACTGTCCTGTAGAGGAGTCACCTGTTCACCCCATGAATGCTTTTTGACCCTCTGACATCACCAATGAATGCCTTCATTCATTTTGACACATCTAGGAGATACTGGGAATGTCAAACTTCTGGAAACCCAGAAGTTGAGCTAAGATGCCCCAAGCTTTAGATCTGCCAGATTTATGCCCAAACACACTCAATTCTAGAATCAAAATCTGTAATCTGAAATGGTTTCACTTTGTATGAATTTGGAAGCATTGGTAGCAATCCAGAAGCTGAAGTCTAGCATTTACCACAGGAGCAGTATCTCTGGCTGTTGTTTTTAGTTTACATAAAGCATCATGATGCCATTTAAAGTCCATGGAGTGACATGAGCTCATTTAGCTTTTTCTTATCTCCAGGTAATATGCATCAGGAGCACAGATTTTTCCCCTTTCTCTTTCACCTGTTAGCTTTACCACTTTATGAAACAGAAAAGGTCTTTTAGGAACTAGCTCCTTTTTAAAGCGTGACCCTGATGACCCTTCAGTCCTCAGTAGTTTGAGACAGCCCCTGGAAAGCCTCAACCTCAAGCCTTGTGTTTTGGTAATATTCTCTTATATCACTGCTCCTTCAGTTTTCCTGTCCTGGGGTGCCAGCAGGCAGTCTGGGAATGCATCAGCATGGCTGAAGAGGAGAAGGTGATGACAGAGGCTGTAGGGAGAGAACCACGTCTGGACAGGAGAGGAATCCAGAGGAGGAGCGGTTCCTCTGAGTCATTGCTTCCATCCAGCAGACTGATTTATCCCCCAAATACAGGCTCCAGAGACAATGCTGCGGTCCAATACAGGCTCTCCTCCTTTCCTACCCAAGTTGTTTGCCACATCCCTAGCTGGATCCACACCAAGCCCACCTGGTCACATCACCCTTGCTCATAGCCCTAAGGCACCGAAGGGAAGCATGTGTCCTGGTGTCCATGATGAGGGGCCTTGAGCTTGACTCATGAGCAGTGCAGGCATGAACTGTTGATTTTACTAGCCATTTCCTTGATGTCTATTATGGCTTTGGTGGCATTTTTAACTTCAAATCCTAGTTTTAATTCCACTAGAGCAGGATGTTTCTTTCTTCTCCCATTTTCTGCCTGATTACATGAGATGAACTGAAGAGCCAAACTTGAAAATTAATTCCAGTTTCCAAATTACCTTTCACACTTGCTGTTAATAGCATTAGTATTTTATGTTATTCCCATAGATACATTACCAGGCAAACATACACAGTCCTTGCCCTGAAGAAATTATGGTACAGACTTGTGATGTGACAAGGAACAAGTCCTAACAGCACGGGGGCTGGAATGAATGAGGTAATGAGCGTGCAGTTGCTCATGGCAGGCATGTGCACAGCTCAGTGGATTTCTGCTGAGGGATTAAATAATTTTTGTTTATTTAATTATTAAACTCAGAAGAATTTCTAGCAACCCTCATGGGATCCGGAACCACAGTTTTGACTCAGGTCTACTGCTCGCATCTAAATTAAAAATGAAAAACAGATGGTGAGTTATTAGATGGCTGCAGCAGAAGCTGACAATCTGTTCTGTCCCACGTAGGCAGGGGAGCTCCGGGAAGTGAATGTACAATATGTGGCCTCCGTTCCTGGCTGTGTCTTGTAGGTGTTGATCCAGTGTCTCTGCACATAGATGAAGCAGCTAGGCTCATGTCCTCTAGCCGAGCTCCTCCACCAACGGATGTGCTCTGAAGGTTACTTGTGAAGGGCGAGGAAGGAGATCAAAGGTACAATTAAAGTACCTCTCATGCTCACAGAAGTTAAAGCCCTACATTGCAATCAGAACCTACTTTGTCTGTAGAAAATGCAGGTTGAGGTCTTCAATGTTTAAGAAACTAATACATTAAAATATTATCAAATCCTCTGTTTTGCTCTAACAGAACCAAAGAAAATGCTGAAATCATCCAGGTCCTGAAAAATTAGCATTGCACTCTTCTGTTAAATACATGTTTCACACACACTTGGCGGCCTATGTGCCTTGGACTCCCTTTCACCTCAATGGCCTCTTTGCAATCACCACATCCCAATTTATTGTTTTGAGCATTTGACTTCAGATGCGACACGAGTCCCTGACAGCACTGCCTGGACAGCAGGGTTTTGGGAAACCTTCTCAAGCCTCACCCAACCAGCCAGCAGCATTTTCCAAGCCAAGCAGAAGAGGCTGCAAACCACCTCAGGATGACGGTGTACTTTTGGGGTTATTTAGCAGCAACCATTGGAACAAGGAGAAGGAATCATGGTACTGGTGAGGGATTTGGGAGACCAAAGTTCAAAATTCCCGTCTGCCTCTTTGAGACATTGCCCAAAGCCATATTATTCTGCTTTTCAGGTTTTGCTTGCAGAATGGGAGCAGTGCGGTTCTCCCTCCCAAAAAGAGGGAGATGCAATGGCAAGAACATCACTGAGTGGCAGATGCTGCACAAATGAGGACAATGATTACTACAGAGAAGAGCTTGAAGGTGTGAAGTCCAGTGACTAAAGTTCAGGCCCTTTAAAGCTTGGCAGCATTTTTCCTCGTTAGCTCATAGCTGAACTCCCCACAAGGAGCATTTCTGCCGCTTGGGGCTACATGGCTACTGGTTGTCACAGCTAGATGCAGCAAGTCAAAGGGCTACGAAGATAATTAGATGATTAGGGGACTAAAACATCTCTCTTATGAGGAAAGACTGAGGAACTTGGGTCTTTAGCCTGGCGAAGGCTGATGGGGGCTCTGATCAATGTTTGTAAATACTTAAAGGGTGGGTGTCAGGAGGATGGGGCCAGTGTTTCTTCAGTGTAGTCCAGAGACAGGACAAGAGGTAACAGGCACAAACTGGAACATGGGAAGTTCCATCTAAACATAAGGAGGAACTTTGTTCCTTTGAGGGTGGCAGAGCCCTGGGACAGGTTGCCCAAAGAGTTGGTGGAGTCTCTTTCTCTGGAGACATCCAAAACCCACCTGGACATGTTCCTGTTCAACCTGCTCTGGGTGGACCTGCTCTGGCAGGGGGTTTGGACTAGATGATCTCCAGAGGTCCCTTCCAACCCTATATCATTCTGTGATTCTGTAAATGAAATGTTAACGGATGGTTTTTCTTAGCAAATGAAGGCTGAAATAAACTCAAGACTCGAGGAGATTTCATGTAACTTTCTCTAGGGCTGTTTGCAGGAGGAGGTAGGACAGTTTCTCCCCTGTTGCCCTCATCAGGTCCAACCCTGCACCCCGGATGCTGCACGGTATCAGAAGCTGCACATCTCTACTTACTGCAATGTGGAATGAAAAGACATTTCTTGCAATTTGGGAACCATGAAATTCAGCAGGCGCTCCCTGCACTCCCAGCCGACTGAATACCTGCCAAAAAAAGAAACCTGCCATTTGTGTAACAGCACGCATCCTTTGTTTGCTGTGGTATTTTTCAGGGGGAACGTTAAGTCTGCCTTAGCAAAAAAAATTAACATCTGGAGATTCTCAGTTTTAAAACAGCAGGTAATGTGTTTGGCAAAGGACAAATCTATGACAAAGAATTTAATAAAAAAGGGAGACGGGATAGCTCATGGGACTGGTGCTTTAAACTTCCAACAGGGGTGTGAAATGGTGCTTACCGAGAGTAAATGGAGGAGTATTGCTAAATGTTGGTAACCCCTGCATCACAACACCGCCTTCTGATTTACATACATATTAAAATGATCGTCACTTTCCTGCTCGTGTTTCCTCTCTAGAAACATTCTGGCAAATGAGGTTGTTCATGGAAAATCCAGGAAAAATAAAGAATTGCATGGAAATGCTGAAGAACGTTTTTAAAAATGTGAATTCCTGATTTGCAACCATTCCCATTTTCTTAGGAAATCTGCTTCCAGGTCTTGCATTTGTGACCAGTGTTGGGTGTTCACACAAACACGCATGCTACATCCACAGCGATCTGTGGTCCCTTCTTCCCTGCTCCCCTTCACTTTGATACCTTGCCTGGCAGCACACCAGAGCCTTTAGGGATAGGGAGCTTGAAGCTATAATAAAGCTATAACAAATGAATAGTCAGCCAATCTGGGTATTTTTTCCTTAATTTATTCTTCCAGTTCTTATCGAACTTACAACCTGTTTCATTCACCTGTGGAAAATGTAATTGATTTAAATTTCACTAAAATTTAATGAAAATTTAATTTTAAAAATTTCTTTCTCTATACAACTAAATACTTTGGTCTTTTTAGTGACCAGTTGTCTGGTACAGCCAAGGAAGAGAACAGACCAGAGCCTTCCATCTCAAATACAAACAACCCCTTGTTAACTGCTATGCAAGAGAAGTCCTTTTACCAGCCACTCATTTTGCAACTTCCTACTGTTCTCAAATGTTAGACTGGAACAGAGCTTGTGTATTTAGGAGCCATGAAAGCAGCAGGTTGATTAGGACATGCCATAAAGATTGCTTAAGACCTATGGACCACATTCATCCTGGCAGCCTCTGCCAGAAATCAAGAGATTCACTTGGTAGATCCATTTGGCTCCAGGTGCCTGCAGTCGTTGCCACATGCTGAAAAGCCTCAAATCAACCCGCGCTCACCAGTTTCCCCGTGGGTTCTTCCAACAAGACACTGATCCACTGCGGACTTTGCAAAGAAACCGCTTATTTTAAGAGGATATCACTGTGGGCTCATGTACTTGCTGCGTGAAGGACAGGTAAAAAGAAAGAAATCACAATCAAGAGTTTCTCCTGACAAAAACGACTTTCTTCTCTCTCTCCTTTAACTGGTTTGAGGGAGGAACAAATTAAATTGAGCTACAAAAGTGCTCCTAAGCCTTGAAGACCATAGGGCAGGAGAAGGAACGTGTTCTGTCATCTGAAAAATCAAATTAAGTAAAATGCTAAAACCACAAGATTTGTTTACTACAGGAAGCACTTACATTTCCAGACTTGAGAGCAGTTTCTCCACAACCCTCATGAAAATTATTCATCAGAACATTACACAGAATTTACTACGTTTCATATGGTGAACAATTATGCAGCTTGGGTGGAGTGGAAAGTATCCAGCATGTTATTAGTTAGTGTTTAGCAGGCACATGTGGTGAAATTTCTCCTTTTTTCCTGTCTTAGAGCTGTATGCCAATGTAGACTTTTACCAAGAAAAGCAAAGGTGAGCAGAGATGAATAGGAGCTGGAAAACCTCAGACTTTAAAACAGCAACCCAGGAATGACCAGCAGAGAAACAAAGAGTTTCTCAAAGAAAAGTTTTATTTGTTCCTCCTGTAGACCAGTTGCAGAACCAAACTATCTAGAGAAAACAAGTTGCATATTGCATGATACAAATAGTTTGTTATAGGACAAAAACCTATTTAAAAAAAAAAAAAAAAAAAAAACAAAAAAAAAAAAAAAAAAAAAACCAAAATAAAACAACCCCCCCAAACAGCTATCCTGGATGTTACAGAGCTCAGACGGGGTTTAAATGAACCCTTCTGTTCCCAGTTCCTGCCTGTGTGATGATGTACTTGCATACGACAATCACATTTGAAAGAAAAAGCACGTCTTTCAATTTTTATTAAGATGATTAACGTGTTCTCCTCTAGCACCTTTTCTGTGCTTAGCAAAGTCTCAGGATTAGGTTCTTTGCGATGCCTTTTAGCATTTCAGTGCTAAAGAGAGTCTGATAGGCAGCTCGCTAAGGAAAGAGAGGAAATAGTTCTGTTGCAAACTCAGTGGTGGCTGGGACCTGAGTTCTGATGCAGCTTGTTTTAGTAACACAGCTTGGATTTGGGCAGTGTTTTTCAAGTAATACTAATCTGCAGTGGATTAACATTTCACCTAAAGCATAATGGCTTATTGTCATAAATCCATCACAAAATTACAGCAATTATAAATAAGAAATGCACTTCAAGAAAATGAACTCACTGTAGAGAGGGAAAAAAAATATTTACTAGCACACACAGCTGAAAGAAACTCCTGCTGACAAAGCACGTTAAAGATTTCATGTAGGACTCTTATCATAGCCAGCTCATGTTTGCGCAGCCTTTCAGTCAAATGGGTTTTACTAAAGGATATTTGAACAAGAAAAGAACACTTGAATTAGGCAGACACCATGGATGAAAGACTTGTAATTTTGACAAAGCTCATACACACAAGCTTAAAACAAAAGCATGAAACTTCTCCAGATTTATAGCCAACTTTATTCCTTTCACAGAGCTGTCTCTCAAATACTTTGTGAAAAAATGTTGTCATAACAATAAAGCGTGAATAGGCAAATCCATGTATTCCCAGTTGTTGTCCCAAGCAAACAAGAAAAACATTTCACACTTCACAATTAATACAATGTCCCTTTGTCCCAATACATGAAAGAGCTATTTAAAACAAATAAATGAAGAGATAGCTACATTTTTATTAAAGTCTGGATTTTTAAAAAACATTCAATGGATTTTCACCTTCTCTTTTGCAATTGAATCTTTTCCACCAGCTCCGACCACACAACACCATCAGAAAAGGCCAGAGAGATATAGAAGGGCAATATGTTCCATTGTCTGTCATCAACTGGAAATGTATGAAGGTAATTACAAACCCTGCTAGCAAACCCTGGGGCCTCTGTGAAGACCAGTGCCAGTGCCTTGACTGGAACATTTAAAGTCCAGGATTTGTCCCAAGGTGTCAATCTGCAAAGAGTTACTGATTTATAGCATTATTGACACACTGGTTCCAACTGTAACAGCTTTAGCCTCTTCCTGTTGGGCATTCCTGGTGTATCTACCACCACAACATTACCCTAAGCACCACTCCAGGTGGGTCTTTTGAAGATCAAGGCCCATATGGTGATTGACATCCCTGAAACCATTCCAAAGTTTCAGGCTCTGGCCAGCTGAAGTGTCGCTTTCTGGCTACTGAAAGCTGAATGAAGAAGCTGGGAGGTGCAATGGCCAAGGCAATTTGAGACTGATGATGCACAAAGGCTCTGCTCCAATCTCTGTTCTGGGTTGAATGCAGAGATGGATTCATCCCTATGGGAGCTGGGGCATGGCCACAGGGACTCAGAGCAAGAAGCTTTGTCTGAGAGAGTGCAGGTTGGTGGTGGTGGTGGTGGTGAATACCCTGGAAAGACGTAGCTCCTTTGTCCCAGGAGCACAGCTGAAGACCTGTCAGACAGCAATTGGACAAATCTGAAGATCCCAGTGCCAATAAGGAGAGCCAGAGCTTGACTGGTTTCAGAAGTGTTATGGTTTTCTTCTTTCTATAGACATTTATATACAAGTTTTAGACTTCAGTTAATAAATACACAGAGTTCTTTTGTTATTACTTACACTGTAGCTAAGCCAAACGGTGGAAGGTGGATTAAAAGAAAGGGATTCTGCGTTTTTCTCCTACCTCTCCCCTTCTTTTGTGTCTTTGCAAAGTCTACAGCTTTTCATACATGGACATAATGTAGCTCAACTGAGTCAAAACCAGTACAGCCAGCTCCTAATTACTGCAGGATGTGTACTCTTCTCTGAATTATGTGTCCTTTGCTGATTTTAAGTATTCGGATTTCCTTCCTAGGCTCACTCAGAAGTTTACAATAACGATGATCACTGAGTACTGAGAAAAAAAAATCTTGATTCGTCATCGTTACTCTATGCCCCTGTGGTCCTTGTTTTTACTCTTTGCTCTCACACATCATGTTGTCCAAACTAGCCAAAAGTTAATCTGGTGAAACTCCACAAGCAGGCATAGATCTATATTGATAGAAGTTGTCCTGCCTGTACCAGTTCCTCAGTTTTCATCTATTTCTACCTGCTCAATGCATCCATTTTCTTCCCGGTGTATTACTTTTACTTTACTGATGGTTAACATCATAGTAAGTCCTCCAAGAACACAGAATTTTCTCCTCCCTAGGTTCCAACGTAACGTAACAAAACACAACACAACTCTATGAAGCTGTGAGGTTAATGCTACAAGTACGATACTCCTTCAGAAGCCAACAGGAGTTGTGGGCTCTCTACAACTTTTGAGGTTATAAGATTGTGTTATTATTTAACAGATATTTCTCCAGGTCCAATTCCAAATGCAGTCCCACTTTCCCACAGCATTGGGCTTTACGTAGCTGTTTTAGGAGAGTGACATTTGCACGAGAAAAAACATAAAGTGAATCTTGAGTCTAGAGTTTGAGGTCTTAGATTTTTTTAAACTGACTGGTTGCCTATGAAAGCATAGATGTATCAAGGTGTTGGAGTTCAGTGACAGCATCGCTGTAGCCAGGATGGTTTGACACTTCCTGCCCTGATGGTATCTAAGGTCTAAGGATTTTTCTGTTTCTCCAGGTTGAGTCAGAAAGAGAAGGAACTCCCAGTTCTCTCCTCCTGCCCCTTGACGAGCCGTTTATAGGATTACAGATGTTTCCTCCAGACCAAATATCAGCCTCCTGCCCTGGCTGAAGCAAGTGGCAAGGATGGGTTAGCAAGAGACGTGGCTCTATGTGTTAATTAAGCAAAGCTCCATCTAGGGCAGGTCACTGCGGCTGGCAGAGCCCCACCATCATCGGCCCCAGCCCCCGCAGTGGCAGCGGTGAAAGCCCAGCACTCAATGAAGACACTGGGAGTTCTTAAGACATCTTTTGAAAGAGATTAAACAGACCCCACATTGGATTAGAAAGATGATGCCTGACACATTTAGTTTCCGTTACCTTTTGTGTACCCGCTCAGTGCACAGACCTGTACCAAACAGTGCATTGTGATGCAGATTTCCCTGAATCCCTCTGGGATTTCACAGAATCCATAAGACCCTCACAGCAGGAAGCTCTATTATTAAGCTATCTGCACATATCACACAGTAAGCTGTGCCTAAGGGCCATCTAGAGGATGCTGAGTTACAAGAAAGCAGAGGGGTCAGGGGTTTGTGGTGAGAAACTTTAATCTCAGGATGCCAGTAAGTGGGGGTGTGCAAAAAGTGCTTCAGCATTCCTCAGTTTTCCCTCCACCTACTGAATTATGCTGTGGAGTAAATTAGAGAAATTCCCAGGTTGGTTTGTCTGATTAGGAAAAATGATTTGTTGCCAGAGGAACTGCTTCAACTAAAAATGACAAAGAATAGATAAGACTGAGCAGGACAACCCAGTAAAATAGTACAATGAAGTTCCATTCAGGGAAAGCATTTTAATATACTTTTTTTTCTCCAGTGCAAGGAAAAAAAGGCTCCAGTGGTATTCCACGAGAAATGTGTTTAATAGCTCCCATACACTTCCTTGAAGGAAACTGCTCAAAAATCTGAACCCTCTTTTTATAAAAGGGGCACAGGAAAGAAAGAATCACACGAGTCATTTATCTCATTTATACTATGGAGAAGGAACAATTTCTGCCCTCAGCTCATGACCACAGTTATTTTGAGGGAGGTCTGCTATTCAAGCCATGCCGTTTTCTTATTTTTACTGGCACTGAAGCAGCCGAAGGCTGTGTGTGGAAGGGAAAGGCTTTTCTGCCTCTGCTAGAAATGCCAGTGCTCCGGCTCGGCCAGAGAGAGAAGACGACCTGCCAGGCAGGCTCCAGTCCCCGCTTCCACCCAGCCAGACTGAAATGCAGGCTGGGCCCGAGAAGCTGATGAAACTCTGTTTTCTTCAATAAATAAATGAATCAATAAATAAAAAGCCAACTGACTGGCCAAATCCAGCCCCAGCCCCTTCGAATCTTCCCCCTCAAGCCCCTCGTTCACATGAAGCACCAGCCTGATGGCAGATGCTCGGTAGCTCCACTGCTGGACATGCCAATGCAAACAAGCAAAGGGGAACTTTCAAAGCCCTCCCTACAGTTTTCACATAATACAAAACAGAAACATGTCTTTCCACACACTTAAAATGACAAAAAAAGAAAAAGCTTGCTTTTCAGTCTCTATACTATTCTCTCTTGTCTTCGATTCGATTTCACACTCCAAGACAAGCTTGCAGGCAGAAATGTTAGTTTAGCTGTCATACCCTCCAAAAAAGAAAAAAAAAAAAAAAAAAAAAGGACAGAATGGCTCTCATTTTCTCCACTCAAGATGCAGAGAGACTTTGCCATAGACAAAGCTTTGAAAATAAAAGGGTGGAGAATGCTTTATTCATTTGTTCATATTTATTCACTGCCTTTCATTGAATTCAATAAGAAGTAGAGAATTTTATTTCTTAGAACAAACCCCTCAAAACCTAGGGAAAGTCTGAGAGGACAAAAAATATCACAGACCTCAGTAGCTCTGTAAGGGACTCTTGGTGTATCTTCACTTCAGTTCATTGATCCTACTCCTTTTGTACACCTTTGTATGCCCACTCCATTCCTTCATACAGACACACGGCTATTTGGCTTTGAAGGCTCCACTGAAGCCTCAGATAACAATGAAAAAACGTTAGGTGTACCTACAAGATAAATATCAATTTCTTAGATAAGCTGAGGTTTGCTTGCTAAGCAACAAAACATACCATTTCTCATACTTCTTTGGCTCCATTTAATAGGATGCAAATGAAGAATTAAATGGTGGGAGGTAGAGAACGGAAGGTATTTCTTCTGAGCCAAAGAGTGAGCAGAGGACAGAAGATGTGTATTACTATATCTATAGCCTCACACATGTATTACTATATCTATAACCTCATGGACCTACTGGAAGGAGATTTAGCCACTGCAGTTAGTTATACTGTCTTACTCCACTATTGTTAGGTTTATGAAGTTTCCTTGATAATAAAGCATCATGCATTCATTTTATAATTGTTAGTAACATAGGTCCGGTTTAAAGATTTTCCTTTGATGGGTGTTTTTTCCTCGGTGACCGATCTTTATGAATGACTCTCCAGTAACGTTGTCCTCTAAATGCAGATTTTGCTTTTTAAACTACAGTACGTTGCAAATTAACCCAGTGGAATTCACAAGGGGCTTACAGGAGGTGCCAGAAAGAGCTATTGTATCTCAGTTGATTTATGACCATCTTGGTGACTCCACCTTGGCTGCACTTTGCTCAGGGAAACCTGTGAGGTTCAGCTGGAGCAGGGAATCAGGCAGGGATGTCAGCAGGAACCAAAAAAGGGGGGTTGAAGTCTAACCTCATTGGGTACATTTTTCTCCCCACAAAATCAAATAAAATAACATGCATATGTGGAGGCTCATTTTACTTGTAATTAATTTGCAGGTATAGCAACACCATCTGGGACTGATCGCAAGTAGGGAGATTTTAAGGATAAGAAACCTGGCACAAAGCAGACACTGCCAAAAGATACAAGTATTGGTATTTCATCGCCTTCAAATACTCGATAAGATGGACAAATTAACCATTTGATAATAATACCTGAACCCTAAATCACTTTTTCCATCAATATCTACAAGGTGTTTCAGAAAAGAAATCAAAACAATCATCCACCAGCAACCCAAAAGACCAGTCGTCAGACCAAAAGCAGAGGTGGGCAGAGGATTCAGCAAGTGGATCCTAATTCCCTGCAAAAGTCAACGACACCGCAACTCCCTTCCTATGTTTAGTTGAATCAGGAAAACTTTTTTTTCTAGAAGAAGTTTCGTTCTGACAAATTGAAGAGTCCTCGCTGGTGAGGACTCCGGTGGTGCGCTGGTAGCCCACACTCTAAGGAGTTGTGGAGCTGTGCCAGGAGAAAGCAGGAGAGACAGAGGTAAAATGAACATTGTCTGCCTGAGAGAAAGTCAAACATTTATTTCTGACCCAGGCCAAAAGGCAGCAAGAAAAAACGGTTACCCAAGTGAGTGGTTCTGTGGGGAAACAGAGGGCTTTGGCTGTCAGAGTGTACCAAAATAAGGAAACCTCCCAATGTGCAATACAAATTCCAGTTTACTTGTTCAGTGGTGCACATAAGTACTGGTCAGTTCATAAAATTTACTATCGTCTCTAAAAAAAATACACCAACATCCATCTCCTATTTAAAAAAAAATCCAAGCAATACAGTGGGAGAACCAAGGGTATCTTCATAGACCAAGTCCTGGGCAAACTCCCACAGACCAGTGGTTTGAGGAAGAATTTTACTCCTTTTCTCTAATGACACCCCCATAGAACACATCTTTAAAAGCTCAAATTGGAGAAAAATATCACACACTCCCTGAGTTAGAAAGGGAAGGTTGCTTACTGCCGCACTATTCCTTTAAGACAACACGGACGAGAGAAATACAAAGAAAGCTTTAGTCCAAATGGACTCTCAAGTTGACACAGTATGTCATATGCACATTACTATTTTAGGGCTTTTTTTTTTTTTTNTTTTTTTTTTTTTTTTTTTTTTTAAATAAATTGCCCTGTGGGAAAAGCTGGCTGCAAGTCAACACCACAGAAACCTAATTTTAACTCCAATGAATAAAACTATTTACAAGGCCCCCTTTCTGCAAAGGAAAAATCCTGACATTGCTGGCAGTTTTGATGTGATATAAACACATATTTCTAAGGCATTCAAATGGAGTGGCTTAAAAAAAATTCTGTGTTTTTACTCATGCATCTTTAATGTTCAAACTGTTCTTGGCAGCTCCCAGTCAGAAGCAGTGTCATTCAAAACAAGAGAATGACAGGCATTAATATGGAAACATTCAAGCTTTTACCTGAGCTGGAACAATAATTGTGCCATCTGAGTTTATTTTGAAGAGTATTGACCTCGGTCCCTACCAGGAGGCAAGATCCAAAAGGTAAAGATATAAAGATGTGTTTAGGGAAAGCAAAAAGGAAGCTTTTTGGACCACAACGCCTTGCATAGCATCAGAACCTTCATTGGAAACTAAAAATGTCACTGCAGGGGTATTGGGGGAGTTGTGATACGACACAACAGTGAATCAAGTCTTTACTACAGGAAACACTAACGCTCTGAAAACACTGTGCTAACACATCAAGGAGACAGCCATCCAAAGGGGAATTTAACGTTGCACAACCTACACCACACTTTCCCTAAATATAAATAAATTAGATGAACATATGCTCTGTACGCTACTCCCAGATGCAAGAAGTGCAAAGACCAATAATGAAAACCAACGCTAACAGGGGAAAAAAAGAATAAAAAATAAAAATCTGTCATTAAACACAACACTCGGTGAGTGCGGAGGGGGAACAGCTTTTAATGAAACAGGTCGCGACAGTTTGAAGGAAGCTGACAACAACAGGGAACGCTGGAGCTGATGGCTCCAAGTCTTCTCAGGCTTCGTTAAAAATAAGAGCCCCAACCCCTCACAGACAATGAGATTGTGGTTTATTACACCTATAAAAGCATGCAGGTTTTTTGCGGAGACAATAAGCAGATGGTTGTCTTATGCTCAGAACCAAACGGGAACTGACAACTTAGTGCAGGCATTAGATACTGCTGATTTGCTAAATTATAAAGTACTTCTGTAAGTGTTTGGCCAGCCAGGGTGGTACCCCAGCAAAGCACCACCTTCTGCAGGAGGCACAGTCCATCATGCTCTCCTGAGGAGGAGGAGGAAGAGGGATAAGAAGGGGTTGGGGTGGGGGCAACAGGCGAAAGTAGCAAGGGGAAAATATCCCAAACCCCAGTGAGATGATTTAAATTTGATTGTGATGATCCTATTTATAGAGATGATCTTCAGCTACACCTGCCTCTTCATGCAGTCCAGTGAGGTGATGTCTCTGCTCACCACCTGCCTGTCTGCAATCCCGGTCTGAATGGCAACTAGTGGGGCTTTTAGCTAGTGCTGAGATGAAAAAAAGGCTTTCTACTAGCCCAGGCTGGGCATTTGCAAACATCCTGCTGTGTTTGTGGTCTTGGTGACCAATAGTCACCTCACAAACCACATGGATGCAAACCAGAAGGCAAAGCAAGTGGAATTTTCCCTCTGCATGTGCATTTGCTAATGCATATATGTGTGTACCTACACTACTGTATGTGTGTGTGTTCCTACAGTAACGCATGTGTGTGTGTGTGTGTCTACACTAATGCAACAGAAATCTCTGTGAAAACACAAATTATATTTCCAAGTTGCAGTGCACACTAATGCATCAGGATTTGGGGACCCATTCATACACTAGCCTTGTCTGGGCTGGACTATCGTAATTCTCTGACCAATGGCATTTTTTCCAGCTGCTTAAACAATCTTCACAAAAGCACCATCTCCTTGTGCCTGCCTCCGTCCAGGAGAAACTTGAAAATACTTTTGTCCCCCTCCATTTTCCTCACTGTAATCTTTTAATATACAGACCGACACTTGAAATCCTCACACTACCATACATGTACAATGAAATCACCAGAAGCCCCATTACCAAATATCTTTTTACCTGTTCCTACCCTGAAGCAAGTGAATAGCACCATGTCCCTGGAGGACACCATTTGTGTGTTTAAGAACATGATTAAGTATTTGCAGGATCAGGGCCAGAAGGTGCACCTTGGGCACAGGCTTTGATTCACACACATAAAAGACATTTCTGAACAGTTACTCAAAACCTTGTAGTCCAGACATCAGTGCTGTAACATCACAAGACAGGGTGATGAAGGGACATGGATGAATCTTAATTAGGCCAAACCAAACTGGTGCAAATTATCACTTGTGCACCTACTTGCCTACCCCTGCATTTTGCCAGTTCCCCAGGGAGTCAGTAGCATCAGCCCGGAGAAGCATTTCCTCAGCATCCTGGACAGGGTTTGGATGTAGGACATGAGCAGAAGTCAATTTTCATGTCTGGAAGCCTCTTTGGGAAGATTTCAAGTCACTACCAGTTTTTTTTCCCAGACTGTCCTATCTAGGCAACCTCCAGGGAGTTTGAATAATTTTCTCATCACTTACCAATTCAAAGTCATTCTTTGCCTGGATAAGCAGCTCCAGCACAGGCACAGTCTTCTCTAAATTCCTAGTCTTCTTTGAAGACATATCTCTATGATCAGCCTAGAAAGTTTCCTGACTCCTGTATGAGGTGGCAAACTTTTTAAGCCAACATTTCTGCCTGAGATCGACATTACAGCAAAGCTGGAAAGGAAAATCTTTACAAACATCCAGCAAGCTTCCCATACAGTAGAAATGCATATAGTAGAATATACAGTAGAATATTAGAAAAAGCCTACTAATGACAAACAAAGCAGAGCTTCATATTCTAGTAGGCGTGTAAAAGAGGTACAAAAGAAAACCAGGCATAAAAAGGCGTGAAGAGAGAGAAACAGCATAGAAGCATTAAAAGTTTGAATTTCCAGGGTCAGTGGGATTACTGCCTTTTGATGAAAAAAAAAATTTTTAATTGTCTGTAAGATTGTACTCAACAGCCCTAATAGCAACCTGAAAACTAGTTTTTCAGAAAAATCCTCGTTCCTGTGGAGGTTTGGATCTGAACTGATTTTTACGTCAAATAATTCACTATAATTGGCAAACAGCTTAAACTGCGGGAGGTGAAGAGAAGAAGTATTTTTAAGTCAAGGGCACCCAGCAGCTTGCAAAACCACTTCTGAGGCACCATGAAAGCTGTAAGTAATATGGTGTATCTTCGTTTTGGGGTGGAAGTTGCGAGACGGCAGTTGTGCATCTCCCTTTGCTGCTACTGGAGGTGAAATGGTCTGCAGATGTTCCCAGACGGAGGTGCAGAGGGAAAAAAGGAGTGTTTTAACACCTGCTTGTCTGTGCCTGTTTCTTTTTCCCCTGCTCCTCTGGCCTGTGTTTGGACACTTCCATTCTTCTCCAGGAGCCTGGATCTCTTGGCAAATTTCCCAAGAAAGGCAGTTAGCTATTTTCTAGGAAGGAGGATGGTAATTGGGGGGATATTCCGCTTTTGATGTGCAGGGCAATTAAATCCTCGGTGAATAGAGGAGAAAATGAACCATTCGGTGTCACTTGAAAGCAGAGATGTGTAGTGCCATTTCTACGCACCAGTGTGAAATACAGAGGGGCATAAGGGCAGCGCAGAGCTCTTTATGCTGCAGACAGAGCCGCTTGCAGATGCCACTGCAGAACAGCCCATTCAGAAGGGAAACTATACAATAGGTCATGAGAAAAATCTGGTGCTCCTGATTAAGTTTGCAAATACTGTATCTGCAGGGATTCAGAGGCATGGCTGTACCAGATGAAAGGTCCCAACTGGAATTAGGATGAGTGGCAATTCTCCACCATGATCAGGTCTGATTAAACTAATATTCACCTTCTCTTTTATTCCTTTTTACAAATTATTCAATTACAACTGTTGACAATTTCTTTGCTTACTTCTAAAGTAGTCCTAGTAGTTAATAATATACCCTGAAACAATCTGTTCATTTAATCAAAAGAACACATTCACCCTAATAGTCACATTTTTGCATCCAATCTTACAAATATTTTCCAAAAGAAAGCAAACTGCCTGTGAGATTCCTTCCACTTTCAAAAGAGCTAATACAAAGAATTAGGGGAATTTTAGCAAATCCTGACTGTTTCTTAAATGCCACAGAGGTTGATAAAATAGAGTTTAAGGAATATGTAGAGGCAACTTCCTAATTAAACAGCAAGGAAAGTAAAGAAAAAAAAAATCACAAACCCTGGGCTTGTTAGCCAGTTTCTACAATGTGGTCTTTTAAGTTACTTCTCAAGCCTTGTATAGCGTGGCATCACGGGACAGATGAGGCCCTGTGTAAGAAAGAAGTCTGAAGTATGGAAGTCAGCTTTATCCTACCTGCAAAGACAAGAGGCCAAATTCAGGCTTTGGGTAAGTGCAGTCTGGAAGCGCAAAATATGACCCATGAGGAGACCTGATTTTGGCTTTTCTGATTCTAGTTCAGTGAAAAAAAAAAGAAAAGAAAAAAAGTATTTAAAGTGTCTGACTGATTTAGGAGTGCAAACCCCATTAATTTCCAGCCATTGCATGCTTTCACAAATCCTGCTCTCACCCATCAAGACTGCATGAGTATCAATGTTCCTCAGTATAAGATCAGATCCAAATTCAGATATATCTTGTTGCAGGTATATGTAGAGTTAATTGAATTTGCACGTTTAGTAGGATGCCATGAAAGGCGTGATGTTGTAGCTGCCCTTTCTAAAATGCTTCTCCCTCTCTAACAAAGACAGTTCTCATTGAACAACTTGTACAGTGTTTAGCTATTTTTTTTTTAAAGCTGCTTCCGTCTTTGGTTTTTGGAGTTAAAAAGCATCTGAATCTGTTTATAAGTCACATCAGAAAAACATCTTGTTACGCTAAAACCATACACGTGGCCAACTGTTAGGAACAGAAGACAGTCAACTGCATACGAAATACCTCTGGGATTCAGCTTCACAACCCCAAAACTGTTAAGAAAATCATTAGAAATGATGACTTTGGGACATGCAGGGTACTGAAAGCAGATCTGCGAGGTGGGAGAGGCGAGACATGGTCAGGAAATACCAGAGCTGGGGCAGTTTCTGCTCTGGCTGCTGAGTGCTCTTCATGGAGGGGCTGGTGCTGGGGCCACCGAAACCCCCAGGAGATCCGTCCCTGACTGGAGTGGCAACAAGGGGAGAGTCAAGGGCATCAAACACAAGAGGTGGCTTTAAGTCAACACGAAGCAAAACTGCTCATGTAGAAAAAGGCAATTTACTTAGAGAAAAAAAGAGGGGGGGAAATAGTATTTGTTCAGTTCTATAAGGATTTTTGAGTTTGGGCTTTTAAACCTACATTAGCACTCTTATATGAGCAAGTGTTTAGTTTTCTTGTCTAACTCATTTTCTTCGTTATTGAAGATCCCCAGAGTCTTATCGAGATCCAAGTGGGTTTATACTTTAACTCTCAACATACCATTTTACAAAAGAGTTTTAAGAAGCCTCTCCTGCTCTCCACTGCTTACACTCCAGACCCAGGGCCATGAACAAATGCAAGTGCAGGACTGCATGAAAAAAGATTGCTTTAGAAAGATAACATTATTATTTTCTTACATATGAATTCGAGTAAAATCCCTCAGTGTATTTTGCTACGACAGAGTACAGTTCTTTAAGAACTTCTGGGGAGAAGGACCATTTTCTTTGAAGTGTGGCTTTTCCAATGCAGCCTTGGTTTTTCCATTTGAAAGCAATCAAGCAGTATTTTTCAAAGCAGTTGCAATGCAAAATCTTTGCTCTGCCTACCATTCAGGAGAAATACAGCCTAAATTAAAATCCATACAATCCGACTGCTTTCTTCATATGCTACTGCATACCAGAAAGGCAACATTCAAAAATGTCATGTATGTACCGCACTACTCAAGTGAAAAATATTCTCTATGAGAGCAGTGCCTAGAAAAAGCATTGCAAACCCAGTATTTGGTAACACATTCTCCTCATTTCATATTTCCTTCCTTCCCGTAAATCATCCAAAAGTGCGTCAATATTGAATAAACAGAAAATACAGATTACACAACCAACTTGCTATTCTGCATAATATTTTATCCATCAACCTGTTTAAAAACAACAGCAAAAAAATTCATTATGACCTCATTTTCTACATCCAAAGTGACAAGCTTGTTGGCCTATGCCTGACAATCTACTTCAATTTTTCCTCTCAACTATTGCCAAGGAGGTACTCATACTTTTCCAAAAAAGCACATCTCAGGCCTCTGGCTGTAAGGTTTCATGCACTGATTAAATAAAATTAGAAATCCAGCCTAAAATAAATGAAACATGTCATAGACATCTAGACATGATATTCCATTACAGAAGTTATTTAGAAATGATACATTTTGATGCTATGGTTTCCTTCATTTAATTTAAAATTACCTCAAGAATGTTAATCACCTCACAGCAGTAAATCCCCTGTGTGCCAAGCATTTTCCATGAAACCTAGAACTCTTTGTTCAGGCTGATTGGGATCTCCAGGGGATTAGGTGGCCTGCGCATAGAAAGGCAAACAAGAGAGAATAATTCAAACCAGTCTTTGAAAATCACGGCTCCTCATAATCCACCATAACCACTGGTCTTGAGTGGGAATCAATAGCAAGGACTCACCAAGGCCGTAATTTGCTGGTTTACTTGAATACAGGTATTATTGTTATGAACTCAAGGTGTCACCCTGGGGCTACAACTGAGCCGGCAACACATAAGGTGCTGCAGAAACTTCCAATAAAGGGTAGTCTCTGCCCTTTGGGGACGTGAAGCATCTCCTGGGACAGCTACTGGCTGGGACGAGCAAGGTGGCTACAGCAGTACCACAGCAGCCAACCTCCTCAGCTGCTGCTCATGGGCAGCACTAGCTGAAGGAGGACTTCTCACAGGACTTGTGAGGCAAGGCACCTCAGAGGAATTCAGTGCATCATCAGCTACTCCCCATCAGCTGAGGCCATTACAGCTCACCCTGTGCATGCTTTTAGCCCAGAGCAAAGGTAAAGTAATGAGAATTAGCAAAACAGCCTCTCACTGCAGATTGCGTTACGATGAATTCCAACCGCTTTTGCAAAAGGTCAGGAGCACACATGAGGCTTGTTCCTAAATCTCTGCTGACACAGGGAAATTTGATTGTGTGTTGGAGCCAGCGTGTATAGTTTATGAACATGGACTTCTCTCATACACATCTGTCACACATCTGAGGGGTGACAACTAGACACACAAGGACAGCAAAAGCTCTAACTATTGAATCTCATATAAGGTTAACATGAAAACAAGCCTGAACTCAGCCACATGGGCTCAGGCTGCCAAGTAACTTGAGTTTCCAGAGTGAAAACACTCGTGCAAGCAATGGAAACCAGAATTGAATCTGACTTCAGAGTTTACCAGGAGGGAAATAAAGAGGAGAAAAGGAAAGTGAAGTTTCTATCTCATGAGGGAAAAGAGGCAAGAAGTGGATGAGGTGCCATCACCAGGAATAATGAACTCTAGAACACCTAATAAAAGCACTCAGGGGGTCCTGTGATCTCCAACAGAAAGAGGCTGTAGAGAGATATCACTCTTTTCACACTTATCCCACAGGAAAATCCGGAAGAAAAAGAGGGGAAGCATATTTGCTCTGTAGAGCAAAACACTCTGGGGCTCTGTGTTTAATTTGGAAGACAAAACATCTTGCCAAATAGGGGTGGAATCTGTAGGACACAGGAATGAACTTTCTTCAACAGAAGACATTTTTAAGAGAAACTGTTCTAGGCTTAGAAAAATGCCCCCACCCTGCAGTGGCAGCTGGACGACCCAGGAGGAATGACTGATTATCATCACCAGTGAAGAACTGGGTACGGGTACTGAAGATGGAGGCTTTACGGGGTGGAAACAGGTGGAGTGTGAATATCATAGTCCAATAGAAAAAGCATTTTTGAAGTCAGAGAAGAGGATACTCAGCTGGTAGGTCTGGTGAAAGACTGTCCAAAAGAGAGCTATTTGCTGGAAAGAAGCAGCACTGAAGAGTTAGAAAACCCTGCTGAGGAGAATGTCAACGGCAGAACTTGAACAGACATGAAGACCCTTTACACACCTGCCCTGAAGGTGACTAACAGCTAATTTGCTGGCATATTTGGAACAAGAAGCAATCCAGACGTGGGTGAACAACAGTAAACAGCAGTTACACAGCAGAGCAAATGCAACCACAGACTTGTGCTGGGAGGGAAAGCACCGGTGAGGAAAGGCAGGCTGCTCCCAAGTGGTTTGGAGCATCACAAAGAATGCAGTCAAAATAAAGAGGAGACAGATCTCCAGGGCTGTGGCAGTGAAGAGGGAAGACATGGTTGTGTGCTCAGGAAGCCACTTCCAGCAGGGCTGGAAGCAGAGTGTCATGCAAACTGCCTCACAGAGCCAGAGCTTGGCCTCCATTCCCAGTATCCGTACATCTCAGAGGGAGGTTCCAGGCAACCCAAAAGAGCTTCACACTGTGCGAACGAAACAGTAAAACCATTCATTTTCTGGAACTGGACAAAATTCATCAAATGCCATAAGAGGAAAGGTGAGAGAGCAGCTGTACATACAAGCCCGGATTTTATTTGAAGGAATTTTACAGTAATCTCAGTAGCTGAAAGCGCTAACATCATGCAGAGACACCACTCAAATCTGAGGGAAGCCAGAGGATTTATCTGCTGGTCAAGCATACATGGAGCAGAAGGCAGACGTGCAAAGGGTATCATGAGTGACAGCAGGACAGCCTGTGCAACCTTATGAAATCCAGCCCAAGTCAAAACCTGTCTGTTGGGATGGAGCCGACTCATCCACAAGCTACTCAAGGCACTGGCAAACTGTAACATGCCAAATGACAGCAAAACATGAGTCACAGGAGACAGGTACGAACTCAAAAAAAAAACCCCAACAGTCAAAGCAAAACAAAAGATAACACAAGTGGCAGCAGAGAAAAACTCAGTCCAGATGGCATGAAAGGAAGAAGCTAGAAAACACAGGGACAGCTGCCTTTCCAAAAAGTCACTCTACAACTCAGTTAAAGCAAGTGCTTCTCCTCCCTGGCTCATAAGCTCCTGGAAATGAAAATAGTGTCGTTATGCAAAGTGGACTATGTTTCAATCTACATAAGTGTGATATTTTACATAGAAAATGTCAAGAAAAGTGAGTGGTGAGAAAAACACAGTACATTGTCTGACCTCCACCTATAGCAATCTTGTAAACACATTTAATCGCACCTAATGCATTAAAAAAGCCTCAAACCTATTGCGCATCGTGGTTGCGCCTCACCTATAGAGAAGAGGCACAAACCTCACCATTTTCCAGGTATTCAGCAGAAAAGAGCTATAACACAGCTCCACTGGCTTGTGCTCGTTCCTTCCGACCTCACAGGGAGAATAAATACATTGAACATCAAGAGGAGTCCAGGTATTACTCTATGCAGAGTCTATATAATTACTAAAAATAGAAGCTATGGAAAATCCCTGTGCTTTAAGCCCTTGCAGCTTTAGGCCAAATTCCAGAGGCTGACACAACTGACAATGTGCACGTCTGTTAAGCAGCAATGCAGGCCATGTCTAGCTGATTGGGGACTTTATAATGTATGTTTTACTAATGAATTTTTTGCTAGCTGTGCCAAATCAGCTAGTTTATTTGGGCACATTCATGCAAATTGTACATTGACTTGGAGCAGAAAGAAAATTCTTCAACTTTCCAGCCCTGTGGAATAAAGGGGATGTGTTCTCCGAGGCGAGGAGCACATTTGGCACACTGAACAAGGGTCTTGAAAGCTTTGAGAAGGGTCTACTAGAGCAGGATTAGAGGCTCTGGAATGGACTTATTTTCAGGAAGAAAACATTTGCTATATAATCTAGGAAAAAATATATGGGGTAAATAACAGAAAATCATTTTTGCTCACAGGAAAATGTGTTTGGAGCCCAATGTTGCATTGTGTCAATTAAGCAAGCAGGAGTGGGAGGTCTTCTGGTGTGTTGTGTTGCAGGCTGAGTCCTGCCTCTTCTCCTGGGCACTGAGGGACCATGGGCAGGCAGGACTGCCATCAGAGCTGCCACCAACCACTACAACCCATCACATCTTCCTTGGGCGCTGCAGCTATTCCTCTAGGAGATAAGTCCTCAAACATAGGATAAAAGGTAATTATATCACTAAGACTGCATTAGGAGCGGCACATTGGCACTCTCCTCATTCTCTCCTTAAAACTGTCAGACCAGAGATGGTAGATGCCCCACCCCTGGAAACATTCAAGGACTCTGGCCCTGTTGGCCTCTTCACAGAATCAAAGAATGGCAAGGGCTCAAAGGGACCTCTGGAGATCACCTGAACTAACCCCCCTGCCAGAGCAGGTCCACCTAGAGCAGGTTGCACAGGAACATGTCCGGACTCCACCACCTCTCTGGGCAGCCTCTTCCAGGGTTCTGCCACCCTCAAAGGAATGAAGTTCCTCCTCATGTTTAGATGGAACTTCCTATGTTCAAGTTTGTGCCCATTACCTCTTGTCCTGTCTCTGGACCACACTGAAGAAACACTGGCCCCATCCTCCCGACACCCACACTTTAAGTATTTATAAGCATTGATACAATCCCTCCTTGGTCTTTTCTCCAGACTAAAAAGACCCAAGTCCCTCAGTCTTTCCTCATCACAGAGATGTTCTAGTCCCCTGATCATCTTCATAGCTCTTTGCTGGACCCTTTCCAGCAGTTCCCTGTCATTCTTGAACCAGACAGTCCGGAACTGAACAGAGTACTTCCCATCTTCACCCATTTCCAAAGGTGTCCTCTCCTGGACACCTAATTGTGGCAGCCTGGCATTAAGCAAACCAAGGTAGCTCATTGCTAATCTTACTTGCATGAGACAGGAAAATCCAGTAGAACCCAGGTGGGAGAGGATCAGCAGAGCAGAAACCTGCATTTACAGCTTTGCTCTGCTCCCTCTTAGGGCACCAAGCCTTTAGCCAAGAGAGAAAATACAAGTATTATTAGGTTGGGAGAGGAGTCAGCCAGCATTTCCAAGTGAAAACCTGTTTCATAGGAACAGTGTCAGCAGGGAAGAAAATCTCGTTTCATACAATTTGTCACTCTCCTTTGATTAAGTCTTAGTTTTCCATGTGTTTTCCCCCCTCTGTTCTTCTCCATCCCTTCCCCCGTCCCTGTCCCTGTCCCCATCCCCTCTCACAATTCCCAGATTGTTCTTTAAACAACAATACCGCAGCTGAAAGGCCATTATGCAGATCCATGAATACATAATTCAAAATCCAGCTTACCACAACAGTTGCTCTTAACTTTTTTAACCCCATTGTTGGCCGGGCAGCGATGTTCAGCGGGGACGGCAGACGAGGGAAATATGACACACGCAGGTTTTCCCACAGCCTTTCGCCCCTTCTCCACGCTAATCCCATTGAGAGCATTTATGCTGGGAGCACAATGCGGGGATCCCCGCCGCGGGCCGGGGACTGGCCTCAGCTCAGCCGCCCCGTGCCGGGGAGATCCCCCCACAACACTTGGGATCCCAGGGTGGGTTGTTTTGTTGTTTGGGTTTGGTTTCTTTTTTTGGAGGGGTAGGATGAACCTCTCTGCAGTGATCCCAGCGGGGCTGTAGACGGTGGAGCCGCCATGTCAGCTTGAACGTGAGAAACATTCATTTACTGAGCAAAGCTAAACTAAGGCAAAAATTTTCACTACAAAATGAAACATCAAAAAACCCCCAAACAAACCCTACTGGATTTACATCCCAGTGCTCATACTGGTTTGCTTCTGCCTGTTTGCTTCCTCCTGCCTTTTTAGGCTAGTTTTACAGAACACCAGGAAACAAGGCTTTACAATCAGCAGCTTCTGACAGGAGTTGTGGTGTCCATACACCTTCAAACCAAAAGCACCTCTTTCCATGTAAAGGGAAAATTAGCATATTTAACTATTTATTTGCCTTCCAATAACATGCAGCCTAGGTAGACTGATGACAGCACACCGCCACTTGCAATCCAGCTCTGCACAGTATGCCACCTTATTAACTTACCTAACAGCCCAAATACCAGCCTTGGTATGTGTAATACAGCCCCTTTATTTCAGCCCATAAAAGACTATTTCTGATTAGTCTTGGGACAATTTAGTGTTCTTAGTACTTTGCAGGGATTTCCCAGACAGCTCTCTTCTCTGAACACCAAAGAATGCTCATGCCAAAGGTAATTTTGGCATTTCAATTAAACCACAGTAACTGTGTGCCTTTTTGCCTATTTCCAGATGACTGTAGTCACAGAAAGTCCAGGGGCTCCTCGGTGCCCTGTAAAGATCCTGCACAAGAGAATGAGATAACCAACTCTTTAGCCAGCGGCTTAATAGATTGTGAAAAGCCCCTCTCTAAAATTCATCACCAGCATTTCTAATGGTCTACGGATAAGTGAACGATGGGCTGATTTTTATTAAGTTTCACACAAAGGTGAATTAGTGTCTTTTGCTATGGCAACGGCAATAAAAGGATATAGAATGACTCCGAAAGGTCCTGGCTGGCTGGGGAAATTGGTTGACATTCTGCAAGCCTATTCAACCAGGAAAGGGTTTTATTATGTGCACTTCCCCCAGGTTGATGGGTCCTATCACGTGTTCCCCCCGCATCCCATTGCCAGGGTTGGGACAAGAAGGGAACAGGAAAAAGAGAGCTCAGCCAGACCCTTAAAATGGTGGGGTTTTTGGAAGGAAACCATCCTGCCAAAAGGAGGGAGAAGGACCTGATTAGTCACTGCTTGCTGAAACTGGAGAAAAAAACAAGGAAAGAAAAACACCAGGTCAAAGCCAGCTCAAGGCTTCCCACCAGCTCAGGGAAAGATTAAGTTCTGCTTCATCAGCTGATTCAGGGAACTGCATACCCAGAGCTACAAGATACCTGGCGTGGGGATTGACTGAAGCTTAACGACAGGAATAATGCTTTTTGCCAACCAAAAAGCCATGCACCCCACCTGAGTCTTACAGCAGCTACAGCTGGTTTCTTGGAAGATGAACTATATGATGTCCTTCCCTTAAAACCTCAACGCTCTTTTCCATTGATCACTGTCATCTTCTATAGATCCCACTACCCAGAGAGCTGGTTAATGATACAAAAAATACTTAGAAGAAAGGGCATCCTCATTTACACTCTGAAGGGAACAAACAGGAAATAAACCACAAGAGGTTGAGCATTTAGGCTGGTGAATGTTATGTTGCTGGGGCAGGTTCTGATACTCTGCTTTTGTCTTCACAGAGAAGCTTGCAGCTGTGTGGCAAAATGCAGTCTTTCTCAAAAATGCCATTAATGTGCCATAGGAGTCTTGAAGTCTTGCATGAAGGCTTCAAGCACTTCAGCTGTCCTCTGCAGAACCTGATACAAGATGCTGATCTCTTCCCTACTGACTTTGGATCAAGTTAGTCACACCACCCTGTTTTCCTCATGGGGATCTAGTTCTGTAGATGCGGAGAATAATTTAGGTGGGAAGGGGGGGAACTTTGGAGGTCAGTGGATCCAGCTCCCTATTATCCAAACATTTCCGGACAACTGTCTACTTTGGAATTTCTGAAAATTCTCTTGTAGACTGTCCCTGAGCTTCACCTTGTCTGTCATCTTCTTGACACAGCAACTGCTTGGTGGACCCCTCACAGCACTCCAAGTAGTTCTTTGCACTTATAGTCCCTTGTGCAAGGGTGTCAGAGCTCCTGGTAGGGCTGACTAAATGTCATCCCTTGTTTTACAGAAGGAAGATATCTCTACTTCAAAACATTCAGTGGCATGGCAAATTCTTCTTGTCCACATGTTAAAAACGTGGCTAGCTGGCCACTTTGCAGTGGAATGGAGCATCACAGCAGTTCTGGTTCTGAGGAGCCTCCAGTGCTGAAGGGGATCACAAACCACTTCATCAAAGCAAAAATCAGCAGCGAGGACTGACTAAAGGAGGGGGAAGAAACTGCCAAGAGTGTTAGAGGTCACAGCCCAAGGGCCCTAATCAATAAAAATAAATGGTAGTCTTCCCCCAAGGAAATATGCTGTACCTTTTTATCTAATTTCTGCTGGAGTTGATAGAAGCAGAGAGGAAAGGCATTGACTTTTTGTTACTTTTTATTTACTCAAATGCACTATATATACTGACTGTCTTAGCTCCAACTTCATTGTTGTCTTACCTTACTTGAAATTGTTCCAGACAGTTTGACAAATGAATTGTGAAGTGGTCCAGCATCACTTGTTCTTTCTACATCACTATCAATAGAATATGATCTTAAAGTACAGATCCCCCAAATACCAGGGGAAAAACCCTTTCAGGGTAGCAGCTGCATACTATATATGTGCAATGTTTATGGAAAGAGTAAACATGAAAACCAGGCACATTTGGTTTTAATTCACTTTGACTGACTCAGGGAGCCCTCCCCAGAGATAATACTCAGGTCAGCCCATAAATTTTCAAATAACTGTGCAAGATTTTCACTGCATGTCCTCTATTTAAAAAGCCAGAGAGTTGCATGGGGAAGGAATTCTGAGCAGACATCCAGTAAAGACACTGACACAAAACTGGAGTATTTGGGGACTATTTCACCAGAGACACCAGCCATGGTACCAGCACATGTCATGGCACAGATCAATAGTCCATATGAAAACTTGCTTCTGTAGACAGAAGTACCTTATGTTCCTGGAGGCAAGAGTCAGAGGCTCAGACATAACACACTGAACAATCTCTCATCCTGCAAAGAACCTCACTGAAGCCAACAGATGAAATCATGGGCTCAGATACCATTCAGTGCCGCTATCGCAACTTGATCCATGATTACAGCTTCTGGGAAAATGTTCCCACTTCTTCCCTCCACCCAATTTTTAGACAAGTTAAAGGGATTTTGTCATAGAAGAGCAAATTTTTATTTTATCTTAGCTCTTTACAGCAACATAAATCTGGAAATTCCTGAAGCAGGTGCCAAAATGTGGCCCTACTAATTGTAATCAAAATGTTGTAATGTTTTAAGTCCTCTACATCAAATCATAACACTGGACCACACTGTGGTGTCCTGGGCACCATGGAATCCACCTCATCAAAACATTCCTCATGGGCTTAGCCTTAAGCATCTGTTTATGTGGGCTGCTGAGCCCCAGCCACGCAAGGCAATTGATCCCTCCAAGAACTGGTCCTTCACCAGCAGAGCTGAGCTAACCTATGGTGGCACCACTGGAGAGCATGTCCATCTGGGGGGCTTCCTATTCAGTTTAGTTCTGGGTTTTACTTCATCGACACAGAGAATGGCAATTTTGACTTACTATCAAGGTAGTAATGGTCATTACACAATATAAAAGATGCAAATACAGGATACCTCCCATCATCCAACTAGAGAAAACTCACTTGTGATTTCCTTCCACCACCCTGATTTCACAGCGCCAACATCCCAGCAGCTTCTCCTTGCCACATTTGGGGTTTCTTTCCTTTTTTTGATTGCTCTTTTCTTGACAATGGCGATGATTTCAGTGTTATTTTAAACAACACTTAAGTGGTACTCAATTCAAGTCTCTTGCATTGCTTTGAAATTTGAAAATCCTAAATTCACTTTCAACAAAGTCATAGCTGGAAGCACAGCAGGACAGCCCTGATGTATACCAATTTATCTTAATTCCCCAAACTCAAGCCAACTGCTCTCAGTAACATTCCACCGAGGAGGTGATATTGATGAAGCTCCACCAAATACAAGAGCAAAATCCCTTTTTTCAATTATATGTTTTAACATATCCAAAACAGAGTTCCACCATGCGACAACATCTTGAATTAATTGAGCTACGGGCAATCCTTGTCCTTTTTGTGTACTATGAAATGTAGGAAACACAGATGCTGTCTGTTTAAACTGTCAAACAAGTTTCCTGATGGTAGCTATCATGTCTGCTACAGTCTTGATGGTTTCAAAAATGTTGTGAATGCAAAGTTGGAACATGTGTGCAAAATATTCCAAGCTATAAACATCAAAATCATTGGAAGTTTGGTGAAGGTTTGTACCGTCATCATGAGAAGAGCTGTAACTGCTCTGGCCCTTTTGCTGAAGGGTTTCAGAGAGATTTTTCTATTTCAAATATGATCATACCTGTTGTCAAAAACCTCATGGCCGAAAACAGGAGACCCTTACCCAAAAATGCAGGCAACTAAGCCAATAGCTGGCCATGAAAAGCCTTCCATTTTTCTTGGTTCAAGTTAACAACAAAAGAAATACTGCAGGCAATTTATAGCCTTTCTTATTAGTACAAACCTTGAGAAACAGGAGGGTTAACTCAGCAAGAACATTGAGAAATCCCAGATACTGCACCTAAGGGCCAGATAGCATCTTTCCACACACATTTCTGTAATTGTTGAGCAGTATGACAAGCACAAGGTCTTTATGGGCCAGACACACCACCGTTACTCCTGCGGATGCACAGCAGCGGAAAGGGACAAGGCCGCATGTGAAAATTTTCAGAAAAGGGATGAAATCACAAGGTGTGTGGGTTCTCTACCGAGCTCCTGAAGACAGAGGTGACACAATTAAGGCAAACCATTGAGCTTTTAAATTCATGTTACACCCTAACTTCAACCTTTTAAGAAGGACAAGCGTTTACAGCCTTGCTATAGTACGTGGTTATTTCTTGATCCAGATGAATTTTATCTCCAGTAAAATGAAGATGCATAGACAATTACTTGTTGGATGTGTAGTACCACCAGGTGATGCAGGAGATTCTAATCCTGATTTTATTGATGCTAAAATACAGTAGTGAACCATGGTATAGAGAAGATTGAAAAGGGTCCCAGATACTGGCTGCAACAGCAGCTGGGAAACCTCTTTCTTGTTGTCAGAATCAAGCTTTTTATTGAGTATCCAATATTACTACACATCACTGGCAATTGCAGGACTTTTAACAAGGAGAGACTACCGGCTTTTAAAGCCACTGGATCATTTCTGCTCGATACAAAGTAAGGAAAAACATTTATGCTCCATGGAGCCTGTTCAGAAGAGAGCTCAGGCTCACTGGAGGCCAGATACCAGAATGCTTGATTTCCCTGACCTTACTTTTGAGAAAATCAGAGTCACTTCTAAAGGCTTCCAAACTCTGTAAGGGTTAAGAACCACCCTGCACTCAGTCCTCTAGATTGCAGAGAGCCAGGCGGTCACACTTACTAAGAAGTAAGAATCCCGCAGAAAGATGGGATTTTGTGAGACCAGCAAAGCACTTTCAAGTACCCGCAAGTTGAAAAATAAGGTGCTCACGGGGAGAGTCATGACATTGGGACTCCAAGGAACTTTGGATCAATGTACAACATGCTGATCTCAGGACTTAATCAAACAATTACAGCCCTCCTGCTGATTGCCTTTGTTTTCTGCCATCAATCAATAGATCCTCAACTGTAAATGTCAATGCATTCGCTCTTTCCTAGGAGGTCACTCCTCAAGGTAATAATGAAGAACACACATAACCTGGCTAAATATGCTTTTGAATGGCTAGCTACGGAGAAATATCTCAATTTCTAAAGAGTCTAAAGGACTGAAAGATATTCCAGCATTACGAAAGAAGTTATTCCAGCGGCTTTGCTGCCAGGTCCCACCCAGGGCCACCACCTTTTATCCACACAAACGCCCTTCTCATCCCAACAGAATATTTCAGCTGCCAAACTGCTTTGTCAGGCTCCTGCCATGTTTGTTTTCGCTAAGAAGGCAATGCCTCACAATTCCCTTAATTACAACTGGGTGAGACTGTGCTAATTCATTCCTGGCTGAAATGTTCTGACGGCTTCCAAATGATAGAAGGAAGCGACAGAAGTAACTGCTGTCTCATAGAGCCATGGAACATCCCCATTTCACCTAAGAACAATAACACTGCTCCATAGAAGTGTTTTCAGGAGACAGTGGAAACAAGCTCTAAGAGTTATCATAAAGCATACGAGCTCTCAAGGATGCTAACAGCAAGAGGATAAAAATACAATATATAATACTATCATCTTAGAATCATAGAATGGTTTGGGTTGGAAGGGATCTTAAAAATCATCTTGTTTCAACTCCCATATTACAGAATATTATACAATAATAATGTTAATCAATACCAAGGAAATCAAATGTGCTGCTTTGAAAGGCAAAAGGGAGAAGTCTTCTCTCTCTCTGGAAGACCAGGCCAGGGAGGACCTTAAGGCACCACCATCCTTTGGGAAGAGGCACAGTAACTGGAGCAGGGCATTCTTCTGAACCCCAGTTCCTCCGAGCCATCTACCTTGTTCGTGGAAAGCAGTGATTCACTCCCTTTACTGCAGCCATCTTAGAGATGAGTATTTACAAGATACCTGGGATTTTATAGACTGCAAATATTTCAGGGATGAGGATACTCTTGATTTAAGGAGACATGCAGCAGCTGTCACAGCAAAGCCTTTCCCAGGTTTCTGGGCACTGCCATAATGTATTTGTATGAAAAACTATAAATGACTTTAAATTGGGAACCTTGTTTTTCAACTGATCTGTCTTTGACTGCTTTCACCATGAGCAATAGAGACAAATACGTTCACAAAACAAAAAGGTTGTAATGTCCTTGGCAATAAAGAAAGCTTTGCAGTCTCTTGACCTCTAAATTCATTATAAGAAACCTTATTTTGACATGGTTTTATTCCCTGCACAGGTGAGAAAGTATCCTGACATCAAAACAAAAAAAGTAGGATAAGGGGAAAGCAGAAAAATAATGCACTTTTAATCTTCTTTCAGCTCTCACAATCAGTGCACTAGCAGCCTCACCAAGACATCTACTGACAATGAAGGAGTTCATTTATTTATTTATTTATTTATTTATTTATTTATTTATCATTATTTAAGGGCAGGTGTGAATTGAGCTGTGATTGTTTTCAAAATAAAATTTTGTGGTTGGCTTAAAAATCAGTCGGTTTCTGAAAAGAGATGGCCCCAGCAAGGGAATGGACACGGTATCAGTAACTGAAGATGCAACTGCTCAGCTGATTGTCGGTGAGCGCAGCGCACACCCCTCTCGGGCCAGAAGATGAGAGCACACTTGGGCCATTTTTGGAGGCAGCATTTTTCCTGAGAGGCACCAATTTAGTTGTTGCAATCCCACTAAGAAATAGAATGCATGCAGTAAACAATCTGTTAGACATTATTAATGCTCCCACTGCACACGGTTTCATAGGAGTTGATCAATGAATAGCAAGAATTACTTAGTGTAGAGTATCATCAGAGGCATTTCATGATGGGTCACTCTGCCAGCTGGCCTCTCCTTAAGTGTTCTGTGGTTCTCAATTTCAGTCATAGATTAGTAACATAACCTATCAAATAAATGTGGTCATTTAAAATCTAGAACATTTGTCTTGAAATACCTTTTAATCCTTAGTTTTAACAAATGTGTGCTTCATTCAACTAATGAAGGGCAGAACTTAGTCAACCCCACCTCACAGTAAGTTGTTGGTTTGGGGTTTTTTTCTGATGTACTACAATTAAGAGCAGAGTGTAAAATTAAAATTGGAATGAGATGTTAATAAATGAGACCCAGAAAATGTGGATACTCAAAGACGTAACGTTAGTGCTACGGTGAAGTTTGCAAGATGGACCATGCCCTCTGGTGGCTGCAGGATGAGAGCATTTAAGGAAAGAAAAACTGCTGGTAGCGTTAAGGGTTGGCTCTTCACCTTATTTTACTGAAGTGTGGTAAGAAAACGGAAAATACCAATCTGTGTTAAAGAGAAAAATCATTTCAGATGGTGACAATTATTATTTTGAAAAATCAACATCTATTTGTTGATGCAAAACTCTGAAATAATTATTACTTTGACTACTGGAGCAACTGGCACTAGAGCACCATGCTAAAAAAATGGACTAATGGGGGAATATTTAAGAAAGCTCAATAAAATAGCTTAAAAGCAGGACTATTTGGAGTGGTAATTGGGATTGGTTAGTTTTGAAAAAGACCCCAGCAGGCTGACTTGGCAAGTCTTTGAAGAAAACAGGTCTTGCAAAAAAGGAACCTCAGTGATGGCACATTCAGGTAGCTCAAAGCAAACCAGGTTCGCTTACAAGCAAAAGTATGAAAAATAAATACCAGATGTTACAAACTTCCAATAACATGAATACTACTCCCTGCAGAAAATCACTCTAAGGAACTCGCTGACCTGCCTCCGTTAGAGATTCCCACCAGGAGCGAGGTTCAGCCCTGCCAGGAGCGGTGGATGTGCTCTTACCCTGGCTCAGCTGGGAGAGCAGAAGGTAGGGGAGAAGCAGCAAACCATTTCTGAAAGTCCTATCCAACCTACACTTCTCTGCCCCTATGCAGACAACAGAAAAAGTCAACAGAAGTCATGCATTTTCATTCCCTAACTCCATTATTTTGCTTAAAAACACAGTACACTGACCTTAACTTTCTTCCCCCCACCCCGGCCCCCCGACCGTCTCCCTGCCTTAATATTCTACAATGCTCCATTGACTCTTCCTGGGCAATGATAATCAGATGTCACAGACAAAGGGAAATGAATGAAATCTACCACGTTTATTTTCAAGCCTGCCGCAGACTAAATTGTAAATAAACCCTGCTTTTTTCTGCAGCACAAAGGTTGCAGACTGGCTGTCCCCGTGGACTCTGCTCTCCTCTCGCTACTTAATAGACTCTCTAACACTTTCTTTTGTCCCAGTAGCCATCTCTCAGCAGGACTTTTGGCAGACACGTGCATTATGTGTCAAAAGCGAAGTGGAAATAACTGATGGGAAGCACAAAAAATAAATCTGATGGGAATAGTTATAATAAGGAGATGAATAAACATAAAAACAGTAAGACATAACCATGAAGAGATAGAGCCAGAAAGCTGCTGAGCTGTTACTTGATTTCTCTAAGACCAGTAAGAGCCACTGCTTTCAGAATTGAGATCGTTTTGAGTTAATATAGACAGCACTAACATATGCTATACTTGGCTTTATATGTTAATTTCCTGTATTTTCACTCCTATTTATTTTAATACTGTTACTTTCACACAATGAACTTTAAATGTGCTATAAAATTCATATAGTAGATTAATTGATTAAATACTAATTTATTGAGGAATCCCCAGACCACAAGTAGCACCTGGATATTCTGTCTGTTAAGCGTACGAGGTACTACTGTACATCTAGATCCTGTAAACGTGTTTATACAACATATTTTAACACCCTCCTAATACTTGTGCATTATCTTTGTATTTAAGCAATTTCTACTCACAAAGTGTTCTGTTTAATAAGTGTTTGTATGCTCATCTGCTTAGTCATCGTGCTTTTCAAAATAACTCCTATGAAATGAGCTTATTATAGCCAATAAGCTGGTGTGCTCATTTGTTAGCAGCTACCACTGAAATTCAATAGTCTTATTTATACCCTTTTTTTTCCATTGTGCATTTTTATTTCCCCAGTGAGACTAATACCTGCCTGATAACTGAAGGCAAATCACGCGCTATTCACCTGCTAATGCTTCACTGACCACCTTCAGCTCCTCTCTCTGTCACCCAGGGCCACCGCCAGCCCTTCCACAGTAGATTCCACCTTCCTCGGCTGACGCTGCGGCCTGACAGAGGGACGCAGCTCACCTCCTAAGGACAGCCACAGCTTGGAAACTCTCCATCGCTTCCACTAACTGAAGAAAACAAATCATTTGGCAAATGGAAATGTAATCTGGCAGTTTTTATGCTCAGTGTGTGAGATCACGTGCAAGAGATGCTGAAGGTGTGGTTTTATAAGTATATTAGGTACGATATGTGACAATGATGCTTCCGGAAATGCTGATGATTTCCCTGAAATGTGGTAATGATTTTTGCCATAAATATTATAGAATCATCGAATGGTTTGGGCTGGAAGGGATCTTAAAGACCATCTAGTTCCAACCCCCCTGCCCAGGGCAGGGACACCTCCCACCAGACCAGGTTGCTCAAAGCCCTCCTGGCCTTGAACCCCTCCAGGGACGGGGTAGCCACAGCTTTTCCGGACAACCTAGACCAGTGTCTCACCACCGTCACAGCAAAGAATTTCTTCCTAATATCAAATCTAAACCTCCCCTCTTCCAGTTTAAAACTATTACCCCTCGCCCTATCCCTTCACTCCCTGATCAAGCGTCCCTTCCCATCTCTCCTGTAGCCCCTTTAGGTACTGGAAGGGGCTCTAAGGTATCCCTGGAGCCTTCTCTAGACTCCACAACCCCAACTCTCTCACTATTGCCTACTCCCTTCCAAATGCAGACTCTTCATGTAGCAGGACCAGGATAGAACAAGCAAGAACCACCATTAAAAGTGGTGGGGGACGGTGGTGATGGAAAGACTAATGAGGAGAGCACATAGCCCATGTCTAAAGGATTATCTGGGACAACCAGAATGACAGGGAATATCAGAAACATGTCTGATCAGGCCAGTAGCCATTCAGGTCAGAATGATTAACACAGTAAAGACCAAACGGAAGAAACAAATGCTCCCAGGAAGCAGGATCTGAAGAATAGAGCCTTGGGCACTGGGCCACCACAAGACTTGGCCATGATGGCACTGAGCTTTGACAAAAGTCTCATTCAGGCACCCAGAATTCACTGGAATTCTGCCTCATTCATCAGGAAAAGGAATCAGTGTTTAGTTATCTTTGTGAATATAATCCAGATTTCTGTGCTTCCTTCACATAAAGTGGGGTTTTTTCAACTGACTAGAAACGGTGTAGCCTAACTAAAATAAATAGCTGGCCCTGTCTACTCCCCATTGGTGAAAAGCCTACCTCTTTGCCTTATTCTGTTCACAAAAGAATTATAATTCTGTTTCAAAGCATAAACTCATCATTATTCTGTCTAGCTGGAACTAAAATTTAGTTCTAAAGTAGCAGCCTATGTTTTGAACTGAGAGGTGTCCTTTCTAATCACTGTTATTCTTTGACTGCCCCAGTTCTGCTGTTCGCTGGACACCTAGTCAACCTCCAAGATAATGAATTTCAACAAATACAAAAGTCACACTCAGAGCTATTGATTATTTACAGAGACTAGAAATAACTTTATTTTCTATACTTATGAGTCAAACAGGCCTGCTGAAAAGCAAGTACAAACTCAACATGCAGGTTCTTTTGCATTTACTGAACTGAAATGTGTGGATGCTGGAAAGGAGTAAGCTCCCCATTTATTTCCAATCAAAACAAAGTGTGGTACTTTTTAGCACTGGTCACAGTTCTATATTTTCGTACCACCATTTTATGCTCATTTATCAAGAGACAATAGAACAAGGCAACCATACTTTTGGGATTAACTCACAAACTACACTAAAAATCCTTGTAAAATGTTTTGCACTAAGTCAAATATCTCCAGTGACAGTGATTCTCAATGACAACATCTCATTAAATAAAGTTATAACAGTGGTGAACATTCAGCTCCACTGAAGCCAATGGCAAAACTTAGAGAACTTCATTCTCAGACTCTATTCCACTTCCCAAACCGGGACGGAGTCATCAGTCCTGAAAAGCACTTCACCCATTTTCTTCTGAAATGACACTGAAGAAATGAGTCAGATCTCAGTATACCACATCAGATGAATTTTTGAGTTAATGTTGACTTTTTAAAATACATATATCTGTGTATATTTGAGCTCGGTAGGAGTCAGAAGGTCCGCGTGCCCTGGTGCTGTGGTTCCAGTGGAGGTCAGAAAGTGAAAGCACCGTTTCAGAATTCACAGGAAATGTGAATTTCCTTTAGTGATCACGCTAACGACAACTTCAAGCTGTACTCAAGTTTTCAATTTTATATTTATCTCACTATAACTGCAGTCCTTAAAAACTCCCCAACAGAAAGAGAGCATCAGATAAAAGCCTGCTACCTCTCTAGAAGATGTACCTGTAACAGTGGGCTCAAAAAGATGGAGTTTTTCCAAGAACTCTCAGTGGTGACGTGAAGTCTGCTGCCTTGCAGTTTAATGGAAACTTTAACCTCTCCAGGAGCATAGCGAGGCCATCATTAAATAGTTTTTATCATCTGTAAGATTTTGAACGTCATACTGGAACTCCTGTGTGCTCACTAACCTTTTTATATGATGTAAAATTGGTTTTCTCATTTATTTTGGTTTAAAGCCACATGGGCCTCACCGCTTTCAACACATTGTGCAGGCAGAAAACCTTTTACTATTTGACATTTCACTGGGTGGCAAGAGTATTGTCTCCACAGAAAGGAACTCTTTATAATAATGTTTGTAAGTAGTATTTAGTGGTTCTGCTGTGGCAATAGGTTTAGGTAAGACAAAGATAAATTAGATTGTACGTTACACAGAAACTTCTCGGTCCCAGGCAACAGGTAAACACATACCAGATATAATGCTTACAGACACACTCAATTCTGTGGCAGGCTGGGAATAGATCAATACAATACATTCAAATTAATAAAACATAAGATTACTTATTTTAATTACTGCTGAAGCTGTATTCTATACCAATAATATCACAATAATCAAACAGATCAATGTTTGCAATGCACTGGAATCCCCAAATTCTTACGTCTGTTCCACATAATCAATGATTAACAATATTGGCCAAGTGTTTGAAATTAAATCAAGCCCCTCAACCACAGGAGATATAACCCTGAGAGGGTAAAACTGAATTTGGTTCCTTTCTGGGGAAAAACACCTACATGTATAATCCTGAATAAGAGTCTTTCTTCAGAGGTTAACGGGAAACTTCAAGTTGATTCAAGGTAAATCCTAGCTCCTATTATCCAAGAAGGTAAGAAAGTCAAATGCACTGGTATTGTTACGATGTTGTAATATATTACTGAATTATACAATGGTGTATTTCCCCAAAATTCTTACCATTTGCATGACTTAGTAGGGATACAGAACACTAATGACAACGTTCATATATCGGATAATAAAGTGCTTCATAAAGCATCACAACTCCCTGTGCTTCCAACAGAAGTATTTAGCAAAATGTTATTAAAGATGTTAACCTGTGAGCTGCTGCTGCACCATCAACACAACAGTCAGTAAAAATGCAGGAATACAATATTTAAGTCTGGCCATACGATTCTGCAGAATGTAACTGCAACAAGCCCCAGCAGTGGTACCTCATGTCCGGTTTACAGCACAGTTCTGAAATGTGCACTGACGAGCTATAGGATAAACCTTCCTCTATTTCACATTAATGATGTGCATTAAAATATCCACCTTTTTCTAGAGAAAGGACAAGGCTTACACCAAAAAACCACCGTGCCATTCAGCTGCATATCTTTGGTATATTTATAGTGCAACTATTCTCTTTCTTTTCTAAAGGGGAAAGTTTTCCAAAGCTCTGCATTCCCTGCCACTGAAAATTTATCAACTCCTACATTCACTAGGACCTCAGACACTAACCTACTGCTCTAAACGAATGTAGAATGTGCAGTCAAAATAATTTCTTCCCATTTTAAAATATACTATTGCAATAAAATTAAACCATGTCAGATTTCACATCAGAATGTAACAGCACATTTCAATTCTCTTGCAAGAGAGAGTTCAGGAGCATACAAAGGTGAGCATGTATTTCATGGCAATTTTTAATGACAGATAGCCAAGGTGCTGTTTGAAAACTTTTGTAATTTAATTATTATTAATCTAGATTTAGTCAACCTTCATCCCCACAAAAAAGACACCTGTTTTTCATTTTGCTTAGATACTTGGAATTATTCAAAATGCATAGAAAGGCTGTAACTACTTTATTAAGATACATTGCAAGCACATTTTTCTAAACTTATATTGCTAAGCCTTGCTGTATTGTAAGTTTTATTGGAGTTGGCCTTTAGACACAGTACGATGTATTCACACAAGCCTAGATATATACCTGCATTTCATACTGATATTTGAGTAGGCAAACCAACACACAGCTATAGCACACGTCATCCAGTGGCAGTGCAATTAAATGTAGCGCCATCGAAATGCCATTTAATGATTTTTCAGCTTCTAAACAACAACATTCTTTCTGAACAGGTCTGTCCAACCAAACTTGCGTATTGCTGGACACTGGCTTCATCACTTGGCCCCTTCCTTCTCTTCTTGTACACACTGTAAGGCATCACAATTCTCTTGTGAAGTACTCGCACCCTGCCCAGTTCCTTAATACGACCTTCATCAACTGCAAAGAGAATCAGAGAAAACAAAGATTAGTCATGCATATTGTCCATATGATCTTAATTTATGCAATTAGCTTCAGCACACATAATGAAAGCTATATGAAGTAATAAAACTAACCTGTAGATGATCAGTAGATTAAAGCAGAGCTGATTTACAGACCATTCTTCCTGAAACAAGGTTGAAACCAAAACCTAGCTTGCACAGTAACTGTATTTGTGGTGTGCGAAAAAAATAAATCATGTACCACACCTTTCTAGTGGTGATATAGAGCATTCCTGAAAATACCTCTTTTGCTGTATTTTAAAATTCACACTCATTTAATGCTCACTGGAGCCCACTGATTTGAGCAACCTGGTCTGGTGGGAGTTGTCCCTGCCCAGGGCAGGGGATTGGAACTCAATGATCTTTAAGGTTCCTTCCAACCCAAACCATTCTATCATTCTAAGTGAAACTATCTGGGAAATGTTTCAAACGCAACCGACCAGGAGAGACTTGCTGTTATTGCCATATTGCACTTAATTATTACCCTGCTTGAAAATCCACCAGCAGAGAGCTCTCCCTTTCCCCCCTTGTGAAAAGCGTATTAAAACCAGGGAGAAGCTTCCACTGTTTGTCTTTGGAAAGCATCAGGCAATAAACTGCCTTCCCAGGTGAAGCTCCCATCTTTTTTTACCCAATTTCTACTGGTTTCTGAGTTCCTCTAAGTAGAATGAACCTAAACACATGCCCTTACTTCAGCTCTGGTCCCTGAGCTCTACAGACTGACAGAGTTAGCACATACACATACCAGAGCTGAATCTTATTAACTTCATCTACAACCCCTCATGACTTAATTTAGCCAGAATCATACACGTAAGAGCATCGTTGAGCACATTAAAATTTACTTATTTTTATGAATCCAGTTGATGCTACTATTGCTGAATAATTACATTATTCAGCCACTGCGCGTCAGAAAAACTGGCCCTACTGTGCTAGAAAACTCCTTGAAGAAAGTGAGAGAACATGCCATACACCTAAGGCCACTGCAGGAAAAATTAACAGAATTACTACAAAACACCAGTGAAAGAAATCTTGGACTTTCTAAACTTCAGGTTTAAAAAGGCACCAATGTTTAAGTCAATTTAAACACAGAAGCTGAAATCTGAGTTTGAGAATAGAACCATATAAATTCAAACAGTAACAGAGGTGCTCACTACGAGGTCAGCATCTGGGGACAGAAACAATGCAAAGACTCCATCTTTTGCAGCATCAGGACATTATTCTGACTAAAAAATAGCACAGGTAAGTAGAATTGCTTAGCTTTAAGTACTGCAGCAATCTGCCCCAAATTAAAGTATGTTATATGTTCATGTACTTGCTTCATTTAGGTTAGAACATTTAAGGATCTGAACAGCATCCACTCTATACCATTCCTCGCTTCCACCCTTCTTCTTCCACCGTCCACCCACAGTGAAACCTTCTGCTGCTCACTGCCTGACTCCAAAATCAAACCAACCGCTGTAGAAAACCAGGTAATTCAAATAGCTACTTTATGGGCAAAAGCAGTTGTTTGGTTTTTGTTGTTGGTTTTTTTTTTTAAATGAAAGTATAAAAAGAGGATGGACTTTCTCTGCAAGTTTCACACACAGCTATAGATTCGAAGTGCAGAAGATGTGACACCAGCTCAGGGAAGCAAACTGGTCACCAAGTCTTGTCTTTCTTTTTCTTGTTACATACCCTGAAGTTCATTAAACGTGCCACGGGTAAGATTGCACTTGTTTGGAAGAATCTGAAAAACCTTTTAAGACATGTCTCTATTCAAATGTGGCCCTTACTATGAAAAGCTTAATATTCTTTATGCTTTATCAAAGACAAAGGAGGTCATTAAATGCTTTTCTTTGGAACACGTTAAGAACCTGCCCTATTCCTCTACAGAAATGCCTTAGAAACATTTTTCTGCTGATTGCCTGAATTTAGTATGTGAAACTTAACGAAGCCTGCTTTACAAAGTTTAGAATGACCTCATTACTTTTATCTATGTTCTGATTCCCTAACATGAAAGCACAATGTGTTTCTTAAGACTTCACTAGGAAAACACGGTTGGAAGGCAGAAAACCTGAACAGTACTTGCTAATATCGCACTCTCTACTAATTAATGTTGACAATTGCTTTAGATAAACACCCAAGTCAAAAACACCTTATGGCTTTCTCTCCCATCAAAAATCCATGACGTTTTTTGATGTGTGGCCAACACCCTTCTGATATCCCAATAAGTTGGTTTTACTACCAGCACTGCTACCTCTTCTATTACATCCTCCTTCTCCTTTCCCAATGGTCACCAAGGAAACATTTGCAAGTTTAGCTTGTGGAGGTGACACAAGCGTAAAATTATTTTAACTTCTTAAGTTGTGAAGTTTATTTACTGCACCCCTAGGCTGACTGTAAGTCTGTGTCCTGAAATGGATTTACACCAAGCCTTCCAAAGCCTTTCTCTACTTGCTGTTTGATACACACATTCCTGTCAAATAATATTGGAGCCTGATGTTCTGGATGAGCTCATCTTTTGGCTTGGAGCGTCCCTGGCTCGAGATTCCATTTCTTACAGTAACTAATGCTACTGTAACCTTCAGTTTCCCTGCAGCCTTCCCAGCTCAGCCGAACTTCTGGTGTTCAGCATTTACACATTCACTCCACTTCCACTCAGTACATCGAGCGCCGTCGGTTATGATACAACTTCTAGCAAATCTATTAATCCAAGTTTTTTCTGGGGAGAAGCAAGGCTTGCCAGACCATGCTGTAGACCAGTCATTTCTTGGCCAGTGGCATGGATTTATAACACAGCCCTCAGGCAGGAGAAGGCTCTTCCAGAGCAACCAAGAAAGTATCAGTCTTGAAAAACATCACTCTAATATGAATACTTCAGATATGTTTTGAGCTTAATGAAGACAGTATAAACTACGTATATAAAGAGGGTAGATTTACATGACATCTCGGGAAGAAATTCCTTACTCTGAGGGTGGTGAGACCCTGGCCCAGGTTGCCCAGAGAAGCTGTGGCTGCCTCATCCCTGGAGGGGTTCAAGGCCAGGCTGGATGGGGCTTTAGGCAACCTGTTGTGGTGGGAGGTGTCCCTGCCCAGGGCAGGGGGGTTGGAACTGGATGGTCTTTAAGATCCCTTCCAACCCAAACCATTCTCTGAATCTATGATATATGCACCTCTCCAATGCAGCTGGTGTGGCTCGATTTTCTACAACGATGGCTACTCTTAATCTAGAAGATTTGATTTTTCTGAACTTTAGTCTTCTTAAGTGTATTGACATCAAGCTGTATTGACAGATAACTGAATTAAGGGATAAAATTTTGTATGGTTTTTATGTCAAGGGACAGTGTCTCTTTTGTAGATTACAGTTAATCAGCAGCTCTATGAGAAGATAATCTTTAAAAAGGCCAAGTCCCAAGAATTCAAATGGACATTTTAGCAGTACTTCTAGTACTCCTTCTAGTACTATTGCTCATTTATAACACTTTGTTAATAGAACTGCTTCCACCAAATACAGTCATTTCAAGTGATAAAGAAGTGTTTCCAGAGATGTTTAGAGAGAATGATATAGTCAGAAATAGATATAAATATTGTTCAACCTTGCCACCATGACCCCATAAAAAAACTTGCAAAGAGGTATTAAAAGTTGTTTCTCACCCCTACCACTATTAAATGCAATTCATCCATGGAGGATTTCTTTTTTGGAGAAACAAAGCTTATCAGATAGGCTGCTAAGTATTGGTAAAAAACAAAGTAAGAAGCAGAAGAGATCTAAAGCCCCTCTAAACAACCGTTTGTCTTGGCAGACACCAGGCAGAAATCGGTTTGATTTCTTGTCCCAGCTACACGCACATATGCATCTTTGTCAAAGGCACGGGAAAACATTTCGAGCGACATCAAGTAATAAGGTAAAAGTAACAGCAGTGGCCTTCAAAGGCAGCCCCAGCCAGCAATCAGCCCAGAAATACTTCAATACTCCCGGGACTGGGAGGAATGTGAAGAGCAGGAAGTCTGACACACTCCTGTACAACTCGGCTTTTATTTCTTTGCTCAACCCAAAGCAAGTTCCCCCCAAACCTGCAAGCTCCCTCCCAAAACCAAAAATTGAGTTTCAAATGCTGATATGGATTCCTGCTGATTCCTGACTGAGATCTTGTTTTTCTAATTCAAAAAAGAAACATGGAACAGCTGCTAAGCTCTGAAATTATGTTGTTTCTGACCATAAGCTTCAGTTTCCTTAAATGCTACTTAGACCCCCTGGAACACAATATTTCACCATCTTCACATTGGGCTTCTGCATCCACACTACACAGAGAATGTGGATTTTCTCCTTTGCAGGACGAAAACAGTGGAAGAAGGAAAGGAAATGGGCAAAGAACCTGTCCTAATTCAAAATTGAAATATTTAAAACTGTGCCTTTAACTGAAACCCATGATTCACTTTGAAAGCAGTGTTTGAAGGAAACTCCCAGATATGTAACTCACATCATAAATTAGTTTCCACTTTGCTTATAAATGGAAACTCAGGGAAAAAAAAACCAAAGCCACTATCTTTACCTCTAAACATTAAACCAACAGAAAAAAAGTATGAAGATCACAACTTGACAACTACTGTACTATCACACCGGCAGCACAAAGATGATATTGTATTTTGATTATATTTCAAGTTCTTCTTGGTTTTTAATTTTCAATTTTGAACACGGTGTTCACTTTTTCCAAATCAATTAAAAATAATAGGTTTAAAATTCAATTTACAAGGAGTTAAAAAGTTTCATGATACCTGAGCTTTCAAACTAGGTGTAAAAATGCTCAAAAGCAGCACCCGTCCTTTCCTGGTTACACTGCAGCAACGTTAATTTATTTGAGAAATGCTACAGCCTTGTCAAATTTTTTTTTTTGAAGAAAAGCTACATCCGGTTTATATCCCCTTGTCACAATTAATGATCAATGATTTAAAAACAAAGAAACTTTAGAAGAAAGAATCAAATCAACTTTGGAAATAGAAAACGTTTCCACCTCAAATCAGAAGTCTAATGTATCTGACCTTTTAATTTAAGCTCACTTTGTACTCAATTTAAAGCATTATTTTTTTTCCTTCAGCAGTAGTCATCCTCAAAACTAAATCAGACAATACACAGTGATGAGATAAGCAATACCCATTAATAGTAATATTTCTATAAACCAGTGAGTTGAAATGTGCTTTTTCTCATATTGCTTCATTTCTACTAGACTCATACTTTAAGAAACCTGAAAGAGCAGTATGCCTTGGGGTACAAAAACACTAACTTGAACCAAAACAAGAGTACAGTTAAAATGAAGCATAAACAACAACAATTCAGTGAAAAGAATTCTTAATTAAAACCGGAAAGCACAAGTCACTAAGGAAGTAGAGTAAAACGCTCAGGATATTCTCAGTCAGCCGACTCTTTGCAGTTACTCTAATAAGAAAAAAAGCAGGAACTTTTGAAATCAGTGTTCAAAACCAGAGCATTTCTAAGGAGACAAATGCCTTTTATCCAAGTATTATCAATGAACCTTAAAACACAAAGACAGAAGAAATACAGTTTTAGGAGTATAACCTAAAAGGGGTAAAGACAAGAAGTTGCGGCAAGGGTAAATGCTAAAGACATCTTCCAAAGAGCAGTGTTGGGCTTCGTGCCTGAAATCATATAACCGGTTTATGATTTGCAATTCAATCTAGAGAAGCAAGCAGCCTAATCACTTGACAAAACACATTCCAAATCCGTTAACCCTGCTGTGCCACGTGGAAACAATAACTCATTGTGTTTTGACTCTTATTATTCTAATAGTAAACATGAAAAGGGGCCAATGGAAAACATTTCCTGGGAATACAGCAAGTCAGAAGAGTTCTTCTCAGACCTAATTCACAGCAACCTGCAAAGGCTTCTGCCTCACCTGCAAAGACAAGCCTTTGACTACATCACTGAACACTAACATCCAAGTATGACCCACTGTTTTGGACACTTTTCATAGAATCATAGAATGGTTAGAGTTAGAAGGGACCTGAAAGATCATCTTGTTCCACTCCCCTGCCCTGGGCAGGGACACCTCCCACCAGACCAGGTTGCTCCAAGCCCCATCCAGCCTGGCCTTGGACCCCTCCAGGGATGGGGCAGCCACAGCTTCTCTGGGCAACCTGGGCCAGGGTCTCACCACCCTCAGAGTAAAGAATTTCTTCCTGAGATCTCATCTAAATCTACCCTCTTCCAATTTAATACCGTTATGCCTTGTCCTGTCACTACTCTTCCTGACAAAGACTCCTTCTCCAGCTCTCCTGTAGCTCCCTTCAGATATTGGAAGGCTGCTACAAGGTCTCCCTGGAGCTTTCTCTTCTCCAGGCTAAACAAGCCCAGCTCCCTCAGCCTGTCTTTATAGAAGAGGTGGCTCAGGCCCGCTGAGCATCTTCCTGGCCCTCCGCTGGACCTGCTCGAATAGGTTCATGTCCTTTCTATGTTGAGGACTCCAGAGCTGGACACAGTGCTCCAGGTGGGGTCTCACGATCACAGAGTAGAGGGGTAGAATCACTTTCCGCAACCTGCTGGCCATGCTTCTTTTGATGTAGCCCAGGATGCAGTTGGCTTCCTGGGCTGCCAGTGTGCACTGCCGACTCATGTTGAGCTTCACATCCACGAGCACTACCAAGTCCTTCTCCTCAGGGCTGCTCTCCAGCCATTCTCAGCCCAACCTGTATTTGAGCCTGGGATTGCCATGTCCCAGGTGCAGGACCCTGCACTTGGCTTGGTTGAACTTCACGTGATTTGCACTAGCCCAGCTCTCAGGCTTGTTCAGGTCCCTCTGGATTTGAAAAAGGTACACATAAAACAATAAGTATAAAATTCCCAGTCTACTTATGAGGAGCTCTCATAAAATACAATTATTTTAACTTACCTCAATTTGTTATCATGAAATATGGTGGCTGAAAAATGGCTACCAAAGGGCTAGATTTAAATGATATGGATACTTCTCCAAGGATTTGCTTTTCAGGGATGCACTACGAAAAACCTACCACTGCCTGGGAAGATGTAAGTTAAATGAGACTGAACAACTTCTTATCTGAAATCAGCATCCAGTGCCTCACAAATAAAGATGCTAAGGCAAGGAGAAAAAAAAGAAAAAAAATAAAAAGAAAAAAGAAAAAGAAAAAGAAAAAAGAAAAAATAAAAAGAAAAAATATAATCCAGTATAATCCAGTAGATGGCAAATTGACAATGATAAATATTTCACTGTTGGATGCTTTTCCAGAAGACAAAATGAACTGGTCAATTCTTTTGAAGTTGTATCTCTGACAATGCAGGATATCAACCTCATGCCCAGGAGGCTCTTGTAGGGTTGGGGTTTTTTTTGTCTTTTTGCTTGTTTTAAAACCTTTTTTGATCATCTAGTCAACTTTCAATTATGCATTCAGCTTAAATGCAGCAGGTACAGCTTGGGTTTCAACTCATGAACACTGGGAGACCCCAGACACCTGCCCTCCTTGAACCAGGTTCTGTGACCCTTGCAATCAGCAGAGCACACAAAGTAGATTTACAGATCCAGGCTGGCTAGGTCAAGATTATAAACTTATTCATGTCTCGACTCATTTTTGCTTGGCTCCATAAGCACTTCTCATATGTGATTCTGGAGGATCTGGGAAGGTTGGTTTGCTCTGGGGCAGCATCGACGAGCCTGACCAAGCTTCATCCTGCACTAGATGCCTTTCCCCGGTGCTTCTAAGAACCTTTCTTCTAAGAAGACCTTAGGTTCAGTTCTTCTATTCCCCAAAGTACCCAGTTATTCAGAAGAATACAGATTGGTATTTTGAGCTGCTCATTTCTCTTCAGAAATAAGGGAAAACTATGGCCAAAAAGCAACGAGCACTTGCAAACAGCACATGAAAGCTACTCTTCAATTCACTCCCTAACAAGGAATTAAAACTGCACTCATACCTTTCCAGAGAGTTTACAAATGTACCTGTCATCTCAAGAGCATCATCAAAAGTGACTCATGGTTGAGAAAGACACATTAAATGTGCCATTAAAGCTGTGAATTAAAGGTTGAGAATACTAAATTAGGGATGCACCTTAAATAGAAAAGATGAGGGATGGAAGTAAATGCCACACAAACACTTCCTATTGGGGATTAATGAAATATTTCATTCATTCCTCATAAAAAACATGAATAAATATTAATAAGCACAGAATGCTTACCTCATTACTAACTCTAGGGGAACTTTAAAACTGACAAGTATGCTGACATCTCAATCAGAACAGCTTATTCCATCTATTTCCTGAAAACATTTTGCTTAAGAAAAAAGCAGAAATGCTACATAAGCTGCCTTTTCATTTCAACTGGTGGCTAAAATACCTTGTAATTCAGTTAAGATTTACCCAAGAAACCAAAAACTCAACTACACTATAATCAGCAATTTTCTAACTAAAAAAAAAGTCATGCTAATGAGTCAGCCTATACTTTGTGGCAGGAACAGCGTCTGAGACCAGGCACTGACCTTCATGCCTGGGTGACAGCAAATCCTGACTCTCCTTCCCAGTATCTAAATTTGTGCAACTTCCACCGATCGCAAAGCTGACATTTACGACCTGTAGAAGTGTTCCCGGCTTAATTTTTCATGACAAATAATCTTACAAGGGCTAATAACGGACTAATAGTGTTATTGCCTCATTTTATATATTTTTAGAGTAATTTTGCATTGCATAAACAAGTTAAGAAAGAACACTTTGTGACTTCAATAGGCCATGGTCACCCTCTGGATTGTAACCTTGCTTCCAGGGAATTAAAAAAAACCAAAGTTCTGGCTGAGAAAAAAATATTAATTAAAATAGTGGAAATTTTGGTAATGCTGGATGTTCGGTGTTTTGGTGGTTTTTATTGTATTTTTTCTAAATATATTTCCATACACTTATTTTCATTGAATTTATAAAAGAATAACAAAAAACAGCAGCTTTATTTCTTTTTCTGAAGCAAAATCTTCCACGGAACTGACCCCAAGGCAGCTGATTGTGAAGGGCTACTAACAAGGACTTCAGACTTTCACAAGAAGGCTTTCTAGAAGACAATTCCATTTTCAACCAGACTGCCAGAGGCTTTTAATCCCATGTTTTAATGACACTTCAAGCCAAAAGAGAACACAGTACTGAGCCCCAAGCTTGCAGCGAAAATAAAACCAACGGAATAAAAGATAAAAGTTAGATAGTAATGCTTTAAGGTGTTATAGTCCCCCCAAAATCAGATGGAAACAGGAAAAAATCTCAAAGAATAAAAGAATTAAATAATATCTATTCAAATATTTGAACTGTATAGACGTGAAAATGGCAGAAAGCAGCAGAAGACTCTTTCAAAAAGAAGGGCAAAGCAAGGCCCTCGTTAAGACATATGAGAAGGAAGAAAAAACCCAAATACAAGAGTCAAACTGAGAGTTACAAACACAAGTGTTTCCATAAAATAGGCAAAATTGAAGCAATTGGCAGTAGCTTATCAGCTAAATAAATCAGATTACAACAATCAATTTACTGGCTAAATTAATTACAACATGGAATCAATTATGTTGCTTGTGAAAAGGTGGAATGATGTCACTGGTGCAGAGAGTAAACAGGATCTGAGGCACCGAGGATCCTTACAAAAGGTCTGACCTTGGAAAAAGGGGCTGGTGGCATGTGGCAGAGCCAGGACCCAGCACATGCCTGCGGTGCCGCTCCCACAGCTGCTCCCTATCTGCGCCTAATTACAGCTTTTAACTTTTATCACATTTTGAAACTAATCCCATATGCTAGTTAGCCTCGGCATGAAATAAATCTGCACAATCGCTCTGCTTAGCCCACATTATTTAATTTTTAATTCCTGTTCTTGTGTTTCTAACGCCTTCTGAGTATGGAAAATGATTCCTACAAGATTTGGCAGTCCTTGTCCTTCCCCACATTCCTTTGAATCTTCACCAACTTAGGAGTTCACAGAGTTCACTCCTGGTCCAGTCACGCATACAAAACGCAGAACTATTTCACTAGAGAATCAAACGTCACAGCACTCAAATGGTGAAGGGCTAATCGTGAGCACGGAACTGTCAAGGCCAGGCTTGATGAGGCTTTGAGCAACCTGCTCTGGTGGGAGGTGTTCCCTGTTGGAACTCAATGATCTTTAAAGTCTCTTTAACTATTCTATGATTCCATCACCCATCTCTTCAATGCAAGGAGTAAAGCATGCCAGGATATCTTTAGTTTTCAAGTGATGGCCTCCAAAAAAATATGTAATTTCAAAATACATCTGTTGGTTACACAATCTCTATGACGGTCATTTTGGACTAAAACATATTTTGGGGAATTTTGCATTCCAAGCCAAATGTTTCATGAGCTACACCAGCAGTCAGACAATAGTGCTTCTTGAGGGGCGTTGGTTTATTCTACTCCTTGACTGCCAGAAGCCCGTAAATTTAGAATATCAATAGGTACAAACTTTTAAATCACAGGTATTTAGCAAAATTTGAGATTTTCTAGAACAAGGCAAAATGGAGTTTGCATCATGATCAGACATCAGATCACATTTTAAAGACGTTTCTGTCTTTGCAATTGATTGTTTCGGGAGATTCAGTTGCAGATCTTATGGTTCAGTGTAATTTCTAAGCCACAAGCCAATTTATACAGTCCGGGTTGTTTAAGCAAAATTAAGTTAATAACTTCACCCTTTTATTACAGAAACACTGGAATTTCTGAGCATATTGCTCCACATGAGGCAAAGAGCCCATGGCAATTGTCTCAGTTTAATCCAAGCATACTAAAAAGTGAGGGAAAGATTTGCCTGGCTCCACCTTTTTGGCACAATCTTTACGGTTTAAATATCTTGTATGCTCAAGGATCACACTGGATGTAGAAGTACGCATTCTGATGATTCTAAGTGTTTATAGCCTTAATTAGAAACAGATACAAACTTGTAAGCCATGTCTCTTCTAGAGGAGCTGCTAGAAATAACTGATACGTCTGACTCTTTCTTGGTTACAGAATTCAAATTTATCACCTATAGCTCTGATAAAATACTGGAAAGTTAGTTCTTTAGAAAAATCTAGTTCATGATTTATCAGAATTTATTGAAACCTCTTTCCTAACCCTCCAAAATACACCACACTATCTTTAAAAAATTATGAACAGCCGTTGTTTTAGAGCAGACCAGCAATTTCTCCCTAATCAGATGATTGCACAGTTCTAAACAATTTAATGTTTTCCATCTGTGATGGTTTTGTGACTACATTTTCATCGTCTCAAGAAACTTCAGTGCAGTTTTCCTTATAAACATTAATCTGCATCACACTACCCTTATAAACATTAATGTACACTGTCTTTCGTGTTAATCCATCTGATTCGATTCAAAGATGCAACACTACACGTATCTATCACTTTGCCAGGGATCTAAATTATCTTACAATTAAACAGCCTCTGTGCTTGTTGGGGAAAAAAAAAAGAAAGAAAAAATCAACAAAATACTTGTATTCACAAGCACAAATGTAAAACGTGTTTGAAATACACCCTTTTTATGAGCAAAGAATAGTAGCTAACCTGCACATAAAATTAAATGCTTTGTAAAACACAGCACTAGAAATAAAAGTTATTGAAATAGTTGTGACAGATTCTTTTCCTTGTTACTATTCTTCACTATCCACACAAATATACTTCTTAAATAAATATCGTTTTGTAAAACCACCCAAGCCTGGTTGGTAATTCTTACCATTTCTGGGTAAGAATTCTACATATTATTTGCTAGAACTAATAACCCTCAGCTCCTTGCAAGAAGCATTAAGATGCATAAACAATAAAAGGATTCCAAAGTTATTAAATACTGGGAATGTTGTTTGCCTTCTACTACTACTCCAGCTTTTTCTGTGCAACAGAGTAACAGTGCTGTAAAGCTGTGAAAGTTTTCATTTCATAGTGGCAAAGAAAATGGAATTAGTTCTGTAGGATGTGAGAAAGATGTATTCCTGAGGGAAAGATTAATAGTTTTTTTTCAGCTTGCATTCCTCGAAGTTTCAAAATTCTGGTAAAAACTTGCAATAAAATTTTCAAGTTCCAGGTTACAAGTTATTACAGCAAAAGACTGGAAATCGTAAGTAATTTTCTTTAGCTCAGTGATGACTGATACTCCTGGAAAGGAGAGCTCAGGCACTGATTTTAGTGTTGTTTTGGGGTTTGTTTTAGTTGGTTTTTTTTTCTGATGGTTAAGACTTCCGAGTGAACATGAGGCTATTTATACAACTTTTTGGATTTCAACATTTTCACAGATGTAAGCCTCACCAGTTCCCGAGTGGCTGTAGGCAGCTGACTGAAAATCACAGAAAAATTATCTTTTCTTGATTCCCATGCCTGTGGTCATTTTGTCTCAGACCAGCTGGAAATAGTCTAAAGCCTAACTTCTAAGGATCCCCTTCTCCTCTGATGGAAGAAGCAGGATCTTTGTTGCTGTGTGGAGTCAGCAGAGACAAAGCCTGGTCTGCACCAAGAGCAGTGGAAGAAAGGAGTTTGGTGAATTGTTAGGAGCTGGCAAATTTCTGCTGACATGACCTCGGCTTCATAATCTCTCCAGGTTTCCACATCTAGTTTCTCTCTACATAGTGTAGCTAAAAACCAACCTTTCTTACTCACCTCCACAAACATATCCAGATTTTCAAGTTTTAACTCTACCATTACTTGTTTCAACATCTCTTTCTTGTTCTTGTCAAGTCCTCCTTCTAACAGTTCTGCCTTCATAAACTACCGCAGAACTTACATGCATGCCTCTACCAGCTACCCATACCCTGATCCCATCAGACAGAGCTCAGTTCTGAAGCTTTCCACAATGTGCTTCAACCTCATCTTCATCCCCAGCACCTACAGGCAGTAACAGGAGTTCTGCCTCAAACTGACTGTGGGACCGGGTATCCCAGACCATCGTATCTGAAGGAAGCTCCTTTGTGCCTCCCCATATTCTTAATTTCTCCTATACCTCTCATGCTGCAAAAGGTTCCTCCATAAATTCTAAAAGGTAATTAATGTAATTCTTTAGATCCCTCTTTGAAAGTCACCTTCACTGTGACATTTACAAAAGAAATTCATACAGTTTAGTCAGCTCAGCCTATGACTAGACCATAATTTACTCTATTGACATAATTCACCAGACAAACCAGAGGTGCTTCTCTATTTCTTTACACCATGCATTTGCATCCATCGTGGTTTGCGTTAGACTACACTCTCTGGACCAAAGAGGGTCTTGTCTCCAAGACCACACAAAGCCAAGAGAGAGAAGCCTATGTAGTCCTTTGTCAGGCAGTCCTTTCACCACTGGAGAAAGTACTTTCATTATAATTAATGCAATCCATTCGATGCCATTTTGATTTCACTCTATTATTAGACATACAGGAAGCCGAACAGATGTGTATTGGCTTAGTCAATTTATCAACTTCAGCAACCAAACCAGCCAAGGGGAAAAAAATAGCAAAAAAAAAAAAAGCATTAAAGTCCTTTTTGATCTGCTCTGCTCAAAGCTTCCACCACCGAGGCTGCCACAGGCCATGCTACCAATTGGGACCAAGGGGCAGCTTTGTCACTTGGGTAACAGCACCCTGCTCACCCTGGTTGGCACAAACAGACCCCACGCTACAGGACATCGGCAAGAGGCTACAAAACTATGAAGGCTTTGAAGCCACCGCTTTAGATTGGGATTGTACCTGCCCTCACCTGAAGTTGTTTCTTAAAGGTGTTGACGGTGCAGCAGTGATGGGAAGAAAGACTTAAATTAAGTTTCCCACTAATTTAATTACCATCCCATGAGTAGATTTTCATAAATATTTCACATATGAAGGCATTTTTCATGGGATTCTCTCAGGAGCAACAAACTGAAATTCTCAACAGATGTTAGGAAAAAAGAAAAAAGAGACATGTCAGTGGGTTAGTCTTAAAAAAATGGAAAGTAGAAAGATAAAAGTATTGCCAGGATACTGCGTACATTCTTTATCATTCTTTTTAAACCGTGTTTGGTCCACAAAGCTATTAGTGCAAGTACCAACAAAGTAAAGCCCTGAAGAACAGTTTTGAGCAGAGGAAGCTGACTCGTGTGACAGAGCGTACCCAGGAATATTTTAGCAGACACCATCACGTGACTGGATTTTGCTCATCAGTTTTGATATGTTGTCAGAGTCACTGACTAGTACTTATCTGCAGAGCAATCTTTTAATTAACTTCTTTTTTCTTCACCACCACTCCATCTGTACTTACAGATTCATTTCTCATAGGGTTCATCCTTGCAAAGTAAAGGCTAGTGATGGTTAAATGCAGTTCAGCACAAATTCAATTTTCTGAAGGCATCAGTATCCAAAGCCTCTATCACTGCTCTACCTCACTATTTATTTATTTGTAAGTGCATGACTGGCTACCATTTAATAGTAAACACATCAGAATCCTAATAAACTTCTCTCATGCATAAGATGATGCCAGGACTTCTGAATTTTTCAAAACAGACAACAGAAATTAAAAATACTCATTCTAAGGCATGAGTAATTTAGGCAGAACTTGATAAACACGACCTTTTATCCATGAACGCATTGCTCTGCCATGTTTTTTCCCTTAAGTAACTGATGTTTTTCAATACATGTTAGGAACTGCACATAAAGAGCCTGCAAGGAGTATATTTAGATATCAAATGTGAGCGTGTGCTGGCACAAGACCTCATCCTTGTGTCTGTATAACCAGAATGCTTTGAGGTTAAGTGAGGCTGCATCTCATTACGCTGGCCAGAAGCAGTAAAGAGTTGGACCTATTTCAACCATCAGGCGTCCACAATTTGCCATCCAAAAGAATAAAATGTTATTACCATTCCTATGAGTACTTTTTTTAAGTCACTGACTGTTAGATTTTTTTTTAGATTTATCTCTGTGGTATAAAGAGTTAAGAACTTCATTTAGTTTGTCTGTCCTCTCTTCTTCATTCACCAACCGTTAACAAAAGATGTCAGAGAAGAGGATGGGAAACAATACACTGTGAAATAATTTGAAAATGCTCAACCACATAAGGCAAAACAGGCAAAAATCCTCTGCAAATATCAATTAATATTGTTTGATACTTCAGAAAAAATTTGATACATTCTGTGATTTTATATATATTATTTTTTTTCTTCATAAAAGAGTAAATAAATCTCCTTCCTGTGAAGGAGTTTTGCAATACAATGGGTATGAGTACTCAGAAAACATATTGCAGAGACTTGGAAGGTTGCAGAGCACATCACCCTCTCCTGAAGTACCACGTGCTGCTTTGTACTGTTTAAACCCCTTCCAAGGCAGCCATTTAGTTGTCAGTTTTGCACTTAATGTTTTTTCATAACCCATAACTGGTAAATTGGGCAATTTTTAATTTTTTTTAAAGGGAGGGAAAAGGAGTTCAAAAATTGCTAAATACGATGAACAAACTAGTGTGAGATAATGTTTCAGAAATTTTCTGACATTACAGACTATATTAAAAGATGACCATTTCCAGTGACTGTTTTCTTGCCCCAGGCAGCAACGCAAGACGTACTATTTCTCCCAGTTTATTGGATCTGGTTATTGCCCTCAGTTTCTGTGTCGGAAGTCCCACTCCTGATAAATCATGACCTACTTAACTGACATAATTACAGGCAGTAGCAGAGAAAGCTGATTTGTGAGGAATAAAGCACATTCCTATTGTTCTTTTTTAAATTCACTGTAACTTCATTAAAGTCCTATTACTGACTATTGTGAAGAGTAAAGAAGAAAGAAGGAAATTGATTTAAGTGTTGAGAAATGGCTTCCTTAGAGCTAGCTACTATTTAAACCTCAAATGACTCAGCTCACAGCAGGGCTAGTGCAATTCAACGCGTAGCTATGTTTTAATTTCCTTAAACCACAGGACATAAGTCACAGTTCCAGTAGTGTCTAGGGTTAAATATTCTGTGCTGATAACGATGCAAAGTCTTACATCCTGCAGTTTCCAAATGTGTGGTGTGACACTGGAATTTCAGAGGTGAGAGAAGATGATGCCTCCTTGGCTTGTACAGGGTTAACACCTTCAAAGGCAAGTCATTTAGTTGTCAGTTTTGCACTTAAATGAATGCACAACCTTTATTTCGGAATAACAAGAGCATCTTGAACCCCGCTGGCCTCCAAAACCATTTCTCTTCTTCCTTCTACTTTTGCAATTTTTTTTGCCAGCTTCCTCTCACCAATCTAATGACGATTCTAGCTGCACAGGACGTGACGTGCCACCCACTTAAATCTCTTGCACATCGAGCTTTTCCCATGGTGACAGACACTCTTTTCAAAGAGCATCCAAGCGTGCTCCCCAGCCAATTTCCCGCCCCATCCCACAGCTACCTGCACAAGCCCTAAAGAACAGTCTCTGTTTATAAAATTCTGCTGCTAGAATTTTTAAATCAGCATCTATATCTAGAAACATATTTAATCTCATTACTGTAGTATTTTAACTAGAGTATTACCCTTTCAGACCATTTACAGTTATGAAGTATTATCTTTGCATTCCAGTTGAGCAACTAAGTCTCAGCACAAACTGGAATAGGAAAAGCAAGAAACTGAAGCAGCTTCCCCAGGAGTTCACAATCCTGCTTAAGTGGCCATCTCTCTTCAAATTCCTTTCATTTATCCCTCCCTTCCATTTATCCTTCCATTATACCCTGCCCTTCCAACAGTTAACCAGCTACTGAATCAAAACTACAGCCATGGTAAAATAAAAAAAGCAGCAGCTGTTGAAGACTACTCAGAAACAGGGAAATCTGTGATGGCTAGAAACAGAGCATGCATGGTGTTATGTGCTCTTGAGCTGAATCACTGATGTCTCTGACTACAACTTTTCTCAACTGCTATTCAGTGGAGAACGAGGAGCTTTTGAGAAGATAATCCACAATTTGCAATTAATGAAAAAGTCAAATCAGTGTTTTGTTTTCCACCCAAGAATCACACCAAGCATGCTCCAATACAGCTCCCGTGGGGCCTGCGATAGGCCCACAGGGTCAGTAACTAAATCAAGTACATGGATTTTTTTCCCATTTGATTGCATTGGTTTACAGTATGATTGTTGTATTATGATCCGGTCAATAACATTTCCTGCCGTTCTATGCTGACAAATCACAAAGTATCTACTTTACCTAATGTGAAAATCTACCTTCCATTCGCTTCAAGACGCTTAAGGTGTTTCTGCTGCTTATTGTGTTCTTCAAATTCTCTGACAGATTGTTAAATTAAACATGCCACTTTGTTTCTTAACAAAAGCACTTGAAGCCTTTAAGCTTCTCCATCCCTTTCTGTATTGATTCTAATTTCCTTTCTTTAGGCATTCATTAGACTGGAATCTAATGAAGGAATAATTATGACTGGTTTTCTTCAGGCACAGAATAACAAATATAATCACCTGAAAGGCAGCAGTACATGTTAATTTCGAACTATGTATAGTCTGTAAAAGAGAATGTATTTAAAATTTGTATTGCTTTATGTTAAAAGATAAAACTCTCTATTTGCTAATGCTTGCTGGAAGAGTTATGAATTTTTCACTTTTTACTCTTTACAGATAAGATTTCCATAATGCATCAGCAGCAGATGACGCCAACACGTGATAAAAACACTGGTTTTATACTTTTAAACTTACCTGCTTTTATGTCCTGGTTCAATCGACAGTATTTTGAGTGCTCAAGCAGGGGCAGACATTGCTCAATGGGCATCCAGACGTACGTCTCTGGACACAACAAGTCAGAGGGTCTGTACTGACCCTAGAAAGGAGAAAAGAAGGAAAAAGAAAAAAAGGAAAAGAGTAGTCGCATCAGTTGCACAAAAACACTGTGGCTACAATTTCCCAGATTTTCCTATTCACAAGGAAAAATCTTAATCTGATTACACGAAATGAGTCAGAACCAGCTTCAGTGAAATCACAGCCTTTCTCCTTCAGCAATTGCAGCACCATCTCAGGAATACAAACTTGACCTTGGCACTTGAAGAAGATGTAAAATTAACATAACACATTTTTCCCGTATCCAAGATGAACTACAAAAGTTTTGGCTTTGCCTACTGAAACTTTATATTTAACTTGTCCTCTGGAGTTCTGCTGAGATGGTGCCGACACTAAAAAACTCAGCCCCCCCTAAGCAGCCCATCTCAAGTGTTGTTTGTTCTAGCAAATAATGGAGACACAAAAAATATCCCATAAGGAAAAAACCACCTCTCACTAGTAAGCAGGATGCTATTTTTATTGCATTAGTGATTTTTTCATTGCTATTTAAATAGTAACATTTTCTTTTTAATTTATTGAGGTTTCTCCTGGAATAGCTTACAGGTAATGATTAATGAATTTCTACCATTCTTTGTTGATTTATTACAAAAGATATTCTTTGCAGACTTTCCCAGAGACTAAGCAGCCATAATTATTTTCCCTTTAGCTGCACAGAAAATCACCACCTCAGCAATAATAACCTCCTCTAATCAGATCTTCATTTGATTTAAAATAAGATTACTCATTGGCCTATAACTTAAGTCACAAATCTATCTTTGAGCCATTATTTGTTTAATCCATACCCTTTCAACGTTCAGGGCCACATGGTGGCAACAGCAAATTAATTTTTAAATTGAAAATTCATTTCACATATCAGCTTGAAAAACAGGCATACAGTAAATAGAATGAAAATGTTTAAGGATTTCAACTGCACAGATCTTGAGGCAACAGTTAAAAGGCTGGAAATAAGAAGTCCCACCACAGTCAATGCAACTTGGAGCTCGTCATATCAATTGCTTTAAATAGGTAATGAAGGTGGCCACCTCCATATGAATTTGATTTTTTTCCCCAGCATCTACTATGAAAAAGGCAGAGTGATCTTGAATAAAGCTGAGCAATATTTAGGAAGGGACACAGTTAACTACTGTGATTACATAAAGACATATTTTTTAAAAGTCGCATTCACAAGCTCTCCTACTCTACCTCGAAACACAGATTTATGCAACAACACCCAGTTTTGGAGAATCAGAAGAACCATTTTTTGAATGTTCCTTTTATTCTCTTACTGTTCCATTCAGCAATATTTACAGTAGAATTAACTTTTTTCATTATGTATTTCCCATCAACTCGAGTAAGAAATACAAAAATTCTCTCTGATAAAAATGAAGTCACAACTGTCCACATGAAAAAAAAAGAACAGCTACAACCACCAAGCTTCACGCTAAACCTTATCAAATACCTGATATATCGTTCTGAAATGAGTTTGTTTGTCTCGGATACATCTGAAAACATTTAGGACTGACTTGTAACTACCATTGTTGGGTTTGGGGTTTTGGTTTTTAATTAAGTGCAAATTTCTATATTAAGTTAAAACAGTATCCCTCCAATTCCATGAAGAAGCTTAAACCTCAAGGCTTAGAAAATCCTCTAAAGCCAGCTAATGGAAGTGACATTATTAAATAAACTGCTTTGAAATGTTGCTCTACCTAAATCGCAATAGTTGAAAAGGATGTGAAGGTACAGACTAAAGAATGCTTTAGCCACCATTACTCAGGTTAAACAATTTAAGGAATTAGGAGAAAAAAATATGCCTTTTCAGTCAGATCTAAAAGCAACAAGAAAAAAAAATTAGCACAGAATTACTTGTTGATTTAAAGACATTTTCTCAACTGGCCAAAAAGGCAGAAATGGCCAACTATCTACCTTTCAGAGCCGCCACTCACACACAGAAAGTCTTCCCTAAGACTAAATGGGTGGAAGTACAGATTGCTCGGCCACTCGCACTTTTCCCAGAAGATGTTGCCCCTACATCCTGAAATATATCACATTTGTCAACCCCACACGTGAAAACTATACCACTTATACACACAGCCCTGTTCTGAATTTCCCAATTACTTCTCTAATGTCACATGCTGCCGCGAAATAGGATGTATAAAATTAACTGCATTGAAGCGGTATAGTTTGGTTGTAACAACAGAGCTTCTTTACTGCTAAGCAAACCTGTAACGGGAAATTTGATTATCCAGTCCATTACTGTAGATTGGGTGTTTATTTTGGGCATCAAAATACCCTACTTAGAAGGGAAATAGTCCTGAGGTGACTTCCTTTAGATGTGTTCTTCCCTCAAAATTTAGAATCTTGTTAATAAACTTCCCTGATGGTGTGTGAGGCTGAGGTTATGACACATCGTCATGACATAATTAGAGGTAACTGACATAATTAGAGGTAAAAATTAAATAAGCCATTGATGCTCTTCAATACCCTCCTTTTTGAAGATATTGCCAAACATACTAAAAGTAAGATATTTCTCCCATAAAGGTATTTTATTTACTGCATTGGTTAAACCCACATCCCATGAGTCATCCCATGGAGGAAGTGGGAACACGGAGACACACCGAGGTGAGTTTCCCAGTGAACAGCATTGGCACTGTCTCTATGTTGACAGAATTAAGATGCACAGAATCTGTTAAATCAAATTTAATAATTTCTAAGGGCTTTTGTTTTCTTTTTCCCCTCCCCTAAGCACACAATTTACTTACTTTCTTAAAAACGTCAAAAACTCAACATGAAAATGAACCATGAAGCCACCTCATTCCCTGCCGCCCCCCTTATTCTTGGGCTATTAAAAAATCTCAACCCAAGAATCAAGCCAGATCCTCCTCATACACGGGAGCACCCACACTTCAAGAAAAGTGTTCTTATTTCATTATTCACTCTAAAACTATTACATCATCTAAGAAAAAAAATCACCTCAAAGCATACTATTTATATTCCTTCTTAATATTCCTGATTTGCAGTACACACCCAACATGAATCCTACGCAGAAAGGGGATGTCCCAAACAGAACTGCTGCAGAGGAATTTATCACAGCAGAGCAAACTTCATCAGGTTTGCAGAACGATTTTTGAAAAATCCTTTCTCTCTGACTTCAGCTGACATGAGCACATATCACAGAAGTAATTCAGGCTATAGCAAAATCCCACAAGTGAAAACATTTTGCTTTCTTTTATCTCGGAATTGAAAAGCTCTTGCACTCTAGCTCCTGTCCAGACTGTCCTGGGAATACTTGACTTAGACACTTTCAACAAAAAGTATCATCTTACGGACCATCCCTAAAGCCCTCGTCTTATGTTTCAGCTTCTTAAATCCAATACCACCTGCTGCTGAAATACACTGTCAATATACAACAACTGCACATACTTCTGTCCGCGCATCTACATTTTGTCGAGAAATATCCAACAAGGAAACATTTACAGGAATAAAAAATTAAAAAAAAAATACAGCTGCCTAAAATTCCATTATTTTTGATGCTGATTAAAATTTTTATGGAAATCCAGAAACAGCCTTCTTCAGACAGAACATTAGTACATTTTGAGCCATTTTAACACAAGAACAGCCACTGCAGGTCACTGCAGCTGGCCGAGGTACAGTCAAACATCCCGTCCCTGATGGCCCTCAGTAGAAAACGCTCAGTGAAGACTAAAAGAACAGCATAAAAGCACATGGTGTTACCCTGCCAATGCCCCCTTGACCTCCAACACTTTGCAATACAGAACCTTCCACAACCACATAACCTCAGCAGTGATGCATTTTGCCATGCAATAGTCCTGAACAACCACTTCAGTTGACTTCAACCTGCAAACTGTAGTTCCGCTCCATTACCGAAACACAGCGAATAATCATTGCCTTATCACCATGATTTTACAGAGAAATGTGGGATCTCCATCAGTCTGAAGGGACCTAAATTCTGTGTTGTCCCCCCTTACATAGACTATTCTGTACCTTTAACCAACCCAGTCATTCTGTCCTCCTCCCAATTTTGCTGTCCCTCCTTTTGAAACAGGGGTAAAGGGCCACAGGAGGAAAACATCCAAACTGTTGCAGCAGGAGAACACAAGGTATAATAAAGAAAACCAAAAGGAAAATTGCATCTTTATAATCACGTGACTACTTCTTAAAATGGCTTGATTAAAAAAATGGCTTGATTAAAAATCAATACTGAAAATTAATATCACTAAGAAAATCCTGAGTATGTGGTTTCTCCCACTAAATCAACATATTGTAATTTAATAATAAAATACCATCAAGTCTTCTTATTTTCACTAACATTTGGGGCGTTTTTCCTCCTATGTAAAATAAAGAAAGAGCCTTTAAGGTGCTTTCCTTTATACTATTAGACATGCTGTATTTTAATTGGAAACTTCTGGAAATAGATCTTACAGTGAGCAGCCAAGCCTAAATTATTACTTTGCACCGTGATATTTTTTTTTTTTTTTACAGTTTCCAAATCAGAATCGACCAGAACTTCTCTGAACTTTTGTTTGACAGGAAGGGCAAAGGTTTTAATGAGACTTTAGTCTGGAGATTACTTTTTAAATATTTTGTAGAAGCTGAAGGGATTTGGTAAGCACTTGAGATGAAAAACACCAGCAAAGTTTGTTTTTGCAGTCTAAGTAAAATTTAAAATGTAAAACTACCAAGAAAGAGAAGAGTGTGAAAAGCGAAGAAGGTCAAGCACCAGTAGCACTGAAAAAACAAAATAGGAAGGTTAAACACACATTTAATTCTTTTATCAGGTACAGTTTGCATCTGTATTCTATTTTTTCACAATAAACCCATTGATCTTTTATTAAAAGTTAATTAAGACTGCCTTCATCTCCATTTCCAGCCCGCTGCTTAGAAAGAAGCTCTCAGACTACGTAAACAAAGCAACCCCAAATTATCAACAGCGACCCACTAGAGCCAGGCAGCGCCGCCCGAGAAAGAGCACGCTAGACCATGGGTTTATTAAATTCAGCCTTTTCACTGAAAGACAACCCCGCTGGAATCCCAGCAGCGAAGTACTACAGCAGACCCTTGCTTCCTGAGTTCTTTACACAAACAGAAATCTGCTTTATCCATCCCCAAGAGAGTCCTTCACAAGAAACTTGAACTGCTGTGTTTGCACCAATGTAGGCTGGACCCGCACAATGAGCCCAGGCTGTGGGGGACACAGAGATGGACACCTGAATCCATTGGGGCCTCCAACCATTCACGCTCACTCATGTGGGATCCATCTGTGGAAGGCCTGGAAGGCTTCAGAAGAAAAAAAAAAAAAAAAACCCAAAAAAAAACCTAAAAAAAAACCAAACCAAGCAACCTACACAAATTCACCCCCACCTCACAGTCATAAATCTTTTTTTTTTTTTTTTTTTTTTTTAAACAAATAAAACCACACCCAAGATGCGGCTTTGAGCAACCTAGTCTGGTGGGAGGTGTCCCTGCCCAGGGCAGGGGGTTGGAACTCAATGACCTTTAAGGCCCCTTCCAACCCAAACTATTCCATGATTCTATGAATAGATATGGAATAACTCAAGCAGCTTCATCTACCAACAAGAGATGGTTCAGAGCTACCTTCGGAAGTATTCAGCATACAAGTATAAGCCAAAAAGGAGTTAAATCATCCAATGTGGAGTTTTGGGGATATCTGAATGAATAAATAGCAATTTGGATTTAACTGTGGAGTCCACAGTTGCACATGCAAACAGACTGCCAGTCCTGGCACTGGAGTTTGGTGCTTCATTATCACAGCCTTCAGTATCAGATTCTTCTTCTTCATCAGCGAGAGTTTTCCATTGCTTGTTTTAAGCTACTAAAGCCACTCCTATCTGAAGTCACCGCATTAAAGCCAGTGATTAGGCTTGCATGATAAAGAAAGAAAAAATATCTGTGTGTTCAGCAATTACATAATAAAAACTACACTTTTAACATCTTGATGACTAGACAGAAAAACATATTTAAGTGAGTACTTACCTAAAAGATAATTTGAAGATAACTTTTGCAAGGGGGGGTGGTCATCAGTCTATTATTTTCATATTTTCTGCCCTTTGGATTTACTCAAGCCAGTGGGTGTTTAGTGAACAGTACCATTTCTGAACTGGGACACAAGCCATGAAACATCTGTGCCTGGTCCCATCCCTTTTATCCCTGGTCCTCACTCATTTATTTTCTGGCTAAGAAAGACAGATACACACGCGCACACACACACACAAACAAGGTCAACATTTCCTGTTCTTAGATTTCAGGAAGCTTAATCTGAACAGTGAATGCCTCTAGGCTGGATCTGCCACGTCGATGGCGTTTCACACTGCAGAGACAACAGCTCAAAATCTAACCAAAGAGTCCCTTCCAAACCAATAAGGAGCATTATTTACCCCACAGCAGCTACTGGTCTCTGGGTCCAGAATTCTGCTGGTGGAAACAGCAAGTTTACAGATGCTGAACTGCCCTAAACAGGCTGTCTATCCAGAGCCGAAATAATAATATGCAAATGACAGACAAGTCTGAAGACAACTTCTGAAACTGAGAAGCAAAGAGATACATTACAAATAAGTAGCTGCTCAAAAAAAGTCACTTTAAGCATGTTTTCCGAGTACTTTTACATCATCAAATTATTGATGCATCTAGTCTGCCTTTTTATATTTCCCCAGGTCCCTTTTTTATTATTATTTCTTGTTTTTTGCTTGTATCTGCGAATCTGTTCTGGACACAAAGGCATTTTTATGAAAATAGACTACTGAAACTAAGTTCAGCTTTCGATGTTACTACATAAACTTTGTGTTTGGCATAAAAAAGAAGAGATGCCGGCAAGGGATGGTACTTACAGGAAAACCATACGGGGCATTCCTGGCTGAAACTCCAGAGACTGCCACCAAGAAGATTAAAATATTGCATGGCTTCAAATATTGCTGTTTTATCGCTCTTGTTTACTAATTAGTACCAGTGATACTAAACTGGCAGAACAGTGACATCAACACAAGACTGAAATTCTAAAGACTGTTTCTAAATCAGGGTGTATTTGTACACATTTGCAGATTGAGATTCTCTGTGAAATTAAAACAGCCACAGGTTCAAAATTCTTATAGAATAAAACCAAAGGGGTTTGTAATTTTAAATAAAATACACAAAACCAGTTAATGTTTAATGGAAACTGCCATTAAAAAATCCAGTTGGTTATTTTTTTAATTGGTTATACCAATTAAAGATTGTACCACATGGACATACTCCTGAAACTGGAAATCAGTATCTTTCTTGCCCATGGAGGAGCTACTCAAGATCACTAAAAAAAGTAGCACAGTTTGAAAAAGTCGGAGTGGAAAACAGTAAGAAAGAAGCGTTAAACTCACACTTTTGATGAATTTTACCTTCTCTGAATTTTAGCCCACTTTTTCAACAGCTTCAAAAATATCAAGTATATTACAGGAAAAAAAATGTAACACTGTTTGTCTTTTTACTTCAAAAACCAAAATCTTGGGGAATAAAAATAATACGATAACTGAAATGGAACTTGTTTACTTTAAATCTGCTTCAGAAATTCTTAAGGAGGCCCCAGCATTAAACTTGGAAAGAGAGATTTAAAAAAAACTATGACAAAAAAGATAAAACCCAAGTAGGGGCCCCCAGAGGAACGCTTCATTAGAGACACACCAACTATGTTGACTTAGGTCTATCTCAAAAGGAGTTTATTTTGGCAGCTGTGAGAAGTAAAAGAAGAAAGGAGAGAAAAAAAAAAAAAAAAAAAAAAAAGAAAAGGGTTTCAGTCATGTGGATCCCATATTTTTCTCTTGATGAGTTGCCATAATCTGACAATATTTTTTTGAGTTCATCAAATTATATGTATGAAATTAAGTATTAAGGTTTATTTTCTTATGCATAACAAAGTGAAATAACCACAAGGAAAATATGCACAACCTAATATATCAAACCCACGCTTTACACTTACATACACAAAATTGCCACACTGATACCAAGTAGCTTTAAACATTCATTAATACCTGGAACCACATCCAAAAGAACAGCATGCATCTAAGCAGCTCATTGACATCCTCCACAGGAAAGCTAAATTAATGCCCTGCCAAAGAGGCTNGGTTTTTTTTTTTTTGTTTTGTTTAAAACACTGACCATGATTATAATGTATTAAAAACTAAACCAATGCAAATTAACTTTGTGCTGATTAAAAAGACAACAAGGCCTAAATCTGCTACCCTTGCTCATGTAAGATCGTCATAGAATGGGGTTTGGGTGAGAAGGGACCTTAAAAATCATCCAGTTCCAACCCCCTGCCCTGGGCAGGCACACCTCCCACCACAACAGGTTGCCTAAAGCCCCATCCAGCCTGGCCTTGAACCCCTCCAGGGATG
>VXBJ01003726.1:371183-401402 GCA_013400055.1 Nycticryphes semicollaris
CTGCCAAAGAGGCTTCTCCTGTGGAGTTATCGAATAAAAACACTATAAACAATGTTTATTTAATAGAAAAATATATATATATATTCCAACACAAAATTAAATTGATAGAATTTAAATGAAAGTGAGCACATTTAAAAAATATTTTTCTGTACAAGTCCACGGGGAACCAGAACATGAACATTCAGCAGAACTAAACCACCAGCACAACAGGAATGGGTGGGAGGGCAGGGTGCATTTTTTGTTGGTTTTTTTTTTTTTNACTAATCTAAATCTCCCCTCTTTCAACTCAGATCTATTTTTTCTTTTCTTTTAAAGCATAAAAACCCTGGAGAATTCTAAAGGACGACACAAGAGAAAAGCAGGTACATTCTACAGCAAGTTATAGCATTTGCTTTTCAGGTAGCTATGAAGTCTCCAACTTACTCTTTATATACAGACATAACACATCTAGCTCTTGAAACTTAACCCAACTGCAGATTCTCAGATTCTGGATAAAACTGTTCACTACTGTGCACTGACATTGCACACAGAATCTCCTCCTGTGCATTAATTTCTCTGTATTTGTAATCCTTTTGACAATTCTATGTCTATATGTTTGTCTTCAAATCTAACCCCTCAGTCCAGCTGTTGTGTTCTGTGGTTATCTCCAAGACATTGTGCCATTTTCCCCCAGTAAGTACCAGTGCTCATCACTGTCCAGGTTTTCCCCATCTTTCCCAGCATCCCTCCAATGACTATCCTCCAAGAGTTTTCCCTCGAGCCCCAAACCTTCTCTTCTCCCAGCTCCAAAACTCAACTCTTCATCCCACTCAACTACCTATGAGCCCCTGAAGCTGCTCAGAGCACAGACTAGTGCTTGGGACTCAGTGCCCCTTCTACAGGTCACATCTATCCCCACATTACCACCTACAGCCACCACCGGGAGTACAACCTCATACTAGACTTTCTCAAAGTCGTGCTTCTGCCTCTAATGGGGTTTCCAAAAACCCAGCCAGAAACATGCAGAACTTGCCAAAATATCTCTCCAGACAAGACTCTGAGGGTAAGAAAATAAGAGCTACCCAGGAAAGCCTGGGCTGGTGGTAGCCCTATATTGAATAAATAATTTCATACTTCACCTTTATGCTCAGCTATTGACTCAGACTGTGGAATATTTGAAGACATAATAAATACTAGACTAATTGACAGCTTCTCAAGTTGTGAAACACCGATATTCACGAGATGAAATATACTCCTAATTAAGAATTCAGACGCGAGATGTTGGCTTTAGATTAAGATATGCTATGTGAGATTTCAAAAGCATTTATAGTATTCATGCAGCTAAATCATGTTGGACAACAATGTCACTTTAAAAATTCCCACTCCAGCTTTTTTCATGTCTTTTTGCTTTCACACATCTAAGAACAAGAAATAATATTCTCAATTCATAATTCACAAGAGCACAAGGTTTTTATCTTTAAGGCTTTCTAGCACTATGTAGTGCATTTGACATGTTTTTTCAAGTCCAGCAATTAAAAAAAAACTAGTAAAAGCCAAATAATTGCCCTTTAGTCATTCAACACTGAAATATATGCAACCCAGGATTGAAGAAACTACTTCAACAACCACAGTAGGTATACACAAATAGGTGTTAACAGTAATCTTAGGAGAGTAGAAAAGAGTAAAGTTGTAGGACAAAGTGGAGAGAACAGCACAGGGAAGCTTATTAATAAAAACGTAATTTCTGCAGGAACTTGACTAAATAATTTTGCAAAATTCATCTTAACGTACCCTTAACACACACAAAAATACATTAGTCAGACTGAAATCTGAAACAGATAATAAGGCAACGACAAAACTCAGTGTTTAGGTGTCCACAATTTATATTATCAGGATGGAGTAACACACTTCTGCCAAAAAAAAAATAAACATATTTGTCTCCTCCAACATCTGCAGATTAAAAAATGAATAAATACATAAAAAGTCTCACTTTACCACAGTATTCCACACATTAGAACTTAAACCTTCACAGCAAGTAAAGCAACAGCGATCTGTACAGACTAGCAACAAGTAACTGTCCAAAAATTCTAGACCACCAGAAGAAGCGTACTTTAAAAGGAGTTTCTTCTATTGTCCCTAAAAATGTTTGTTTTCATAGTAAATTTTCATTCATGGAACAAGCAATCTAATTTTAGGTCCATCTTGTTTGTGAAAGCCTTTGTTAAACAAGTTTGCTTTGTTTGCTGGGAGAGGAGAGTTTGTAAACAAGCTCTGTCTGTGCTTGGTCTCAGCAGGAGAACATCCTGCGTCACCTTGGGACCAGCTCCCCATGTGGGGCTCACAGACCACAAGGCTGGACCGAAGCCCTTATTGATCCCACTGCAACTGTCTCAAAATGAGACACATACAAACCCCCACACCCCCAAAAATCAAACGTATGGCAAAAAGCATGAAGTTTTGTCACCACAGCAGAGATGGCACATGGGCTCCAAAGCGGGGAACATGTCAAGCCAAGCAGCCAGGCATCGCATCTCCCCAAGGCGTACGAAAACACCTACTGTAAAAAAGCCAAGAAGACCCCAATGCTGCAGGAAGCAGAAGCTGAAGTGCCACCACAGCCTGTCCCAGCTTCCATTCATCGTCTCGGCTTTGGGACTCAGAACTCAAAACCAGGCTGTAGCTGCCTGAAGTTGGCAGAAGATACACTGGGAGTGCCCCAGTTTCTGGGCTTCAATGCAATTGAGTCCCTCTGGGACCATACTAAATATAAGAAAGTGGGGAAAAAATCCAAATGTAGAAACACTAAACAAACGTAGGAATAAGACATAGAAAATATGGCTAGAGAGATGTGTTGAATTTTTGTTAAACTATTTTGCAGGGAATAACTGCCCAAGGACATAACATAGTTAAGATAATTGCATCCTTTCAACATGCTCTTTTTGGCATTGATTTGTTTTCAAATTCCTTCTTGTGTTAATGAATTCTGTCTCCTTAATTATAAACAAAATATTAAACTTATAATGCTGGAATTCTTGTCAAGTCAGTCCATTTTTATTACACAGAACTGAACAAAATGAAATTCTAGTAGCAAACTCTATAGTGGCAATTCTGGATGCAGCTTTGGTACCCATTAGCAATGGAAATGCCCACGTGCATGTTCATGGCTCTGCCAAACTGCCCAACACTTGACTCCGAGTCGGTCAGAACAGATTCTCTATGATGCTTTCATGGGAATTACTGCCATCAAAAGGTACACAAACATCTATTTGCATGTTTAGGAACACGTACTGTTTAACATATCTACCCCCAAAGTCTTTGAGCTGAGACATCAACACTCACGTTTTCTCTTAATGCCAGGTGTCTAGAAACTGTTTTCTTTTTTTCTTTCTAATCACCTTTGCAGAAGAAAACAAGTTTGAAGGCAAATGGGCTGGAGTTGGTAACTATACCATATCCGGATCATACCTAAACCTGGTACTTCAAGGGTATGTTAAATATACATCCAAATACAGGATTAGGGAAGTATTAAAATTAGAACTGCACTTATAAAAATCCAGCACTTTGTTGACATTTGAACAGTTTATAATCCTCGCTTTTCAGAATTAAAATAATTAAGAATTTCCTGGGCAACCTCCTTGCTCTATTTTAAAATCAATAAAGCTCCAGACTGTGTTCACACACATCTTGAAACATGAAAGCAGCTTCATGCACTTCCATGACTTTTTAACACATTTCTAGAATAAAGAGCAAAGTACAATAAATACTCGTATGCTTAGCATTAGATGCCAACAAATACTGACAGAATAGTTTAATCCAGATCTATATGATGTGAAATAATCCTGTTGACCTGCCTGGGTCAAATGCTCATGCCTTGCTCCTTCTTGTCCCTGCACCTGGCAAGGCTCAAAAACACCTAGACCTTGGGTCCTACAGAGCCTGTCTTGCTATAAAGTCAATATTTTAATGAATTCAGGCACTAGAGTCTTCTAGAATTGAAAGAATGTAATATATATTTATATATATAAAAATTCATAAAATAAATCATGGATCAACCTTACTGACTGTATTAGCACTATGTCGCCCTTCAGAACACTAGCCTTAATATTTTAAATAAATAAATAAAATCAGTGGATGAGTGGAACAAAAAGTCATCTTGTCTTCTGTTCATTCATAAATCAACAGTGCATTTCTATTGGGAACAACAGAGGTTTGGTTCATGCGTACTTTTGCTCCATGAACCCATTCTTCTTCAATTAGTTGACAATGGGGTCGTTTTCAGATGCCTTTTTTTCCTCATTCTAGCCTAGCATTAGTTGTGAAAACATTTTATTCTGAACAAGAAAGGAGAAGGAAGCAAACAGTATAATATTCTATTAAAAGGTAGATGATCTGCTCCTCCCTTGAAACCATTCTAGTAAGAATCCCAAAGTTATCCTACACATCTAACACAGCAAGTAACTACTCCAGTTTCAGTCGTTCCTTTTAGAACAGTTCAGTTACTCTGTTAAAAAAAACTAAACAAAATCAAGCTTTTGGCAGCATTTAACACTCTTGGCATGATAAGCAGAAACCTCAGGGCAGCATCTCAGAGCTCCAGTGCCCTCATGACAGCCTTCATGAAAACACAGCAGCATCCAAGAGCCTTTATTCAAGTTTTATTCCTACCCCGTTACTTTCTTTGAGTTCCCACTTCCAGCTTTTGCTACAACACTATAAATAATAATTCTGTACTGTAAGGAAGGTAAAACTCTTCCAGAAGATCGTCACAGGCACTGGAAGGAACAACCATAAAACCCTCTATGTTTTGTCACCTCATTTAATGCAATATTCTCTTCTGAAAGAAAGAAAAATGCAACTTTGAACAGCGACTTGGCTAAACCAGAATGAAGAGCAGAGAGATTCAAGAGCACATAGATGCCTGCTTTCCTTGTCAGCTACTCACAAACCTTGACGCTAAAAATAATTCAGCCCAAGTCCCAATTTAGCACATTCTGAAAACCTCGTACTCACGCACTTCCCTTTTTTTCCCCCCCTCCTTTCCCCTCTTTCTCCTTGCCTCGAGAGTCCACCATCTTCTTTTGTACAGTGAAGGTAATAACTCATGTTACAGAAACAAACAGTAGAAGCCAAGGTCAGCATTTGAGGGCCTTAGACAGAAGGGTTAATTTTAGACCTCATTCTCCAGGACAGAAATGCAGACATGACGGTAGCCATGAGGTTTAGAAAGAAAGGTATGGCAAAAAAAGAAATTATATAGAAATAACGGGGTTTTATGTGCATGATAGGTAGGACAAAATGTAATAAACGTTAGAAAGAAAAGTTCAGGATAGAGACGAGTTAAAAAAATGTAACGGGAAGACTAATAAAGCACAAGAATATGTAGGAACACAACTACCAATGCATGGAGACGAGTATAACTTCATCAACAGAGACTTCTGACACATAGATGTCCAACGGGTCTTAGAAGTGAAGATAAATATAGTTGACCCTGCCTTGGAGTGAAGGGACAGACTACATAATGCTCCACAGCTCTGGACATTTTATGATTTCACCATTCCCTCCTGGTTCCAAATCATTCCCCTCTATCGGAGTCTGGAACTCTCATTCCCAAACACTGATACTGAACTTCTTACGAATGAGACTGTTTGCAGCACTGTGTTTAATATCAGGGCCGAGGATAAATAATAGACCCTCATTAATACACTTTTACTTGGAGACTCAGTACAGTTACCAGCTAAACAAACTCAGACAAAGAAAACAATCATTCAAAATAATGAGTTGTCATCTAGATTAAACGTAACGCTTCAGAGAAGTCTACTGTGATACCTCTGTAAAATTAATGAGGTCTCAGTAAAACCAGACCTCATTAAAGTATCTACCATTAAATCCTTCCTGGAAAATTGGAGAAAAAACATCTCTTGTGTAGATTAACTGACTTGTCAGCCAGCTCCTACTGTAGAGACCACAGGATGAAACACGGCAGAGCCAGGAAAAGGAGTTCCTGGCTTTCAGACCAAATAAATTCCACTCCGTAACGATGCCTAATTAGAGCTAATATAATCAAGCAAAACAGCAAAAATAAGAAAGAATACAATAAGAGCAATCGGATTGGAAGTTAAATGAGAGATCCAATATTCCAAGTGTTGCCAGACCCAGTAACTGTGGTACACAGATAAAACTTAGCAGCGCTTCAATGACTTACACGTCCGTGACAGATTTAAAGGGCTCATTTTTCTCCAGAACACAGGAACTTTGATATTTTGCCCAACACTTGACAACTGGCACAGCTAAGAACAACTTCACACACTGACTATGCTAGGAAAAGAGCATTATCTTCATAAACACGTTTTAACCTTTTGCATCATGGCATCACATCTCAGCATATTCAAATTTGCTTGCTTTTGGGAATACCCACAACAAGACGGGGAGACAGACCAAATTCAGAAGTAAAAAACTTTGACTAGTGCTTGATGACTGTCCAAAGCTGATTAAATCAACAAAAAATGGAGTGAAGCTGACAAAGGAGCACTATATCAATCCATTTGCTTGTTAGAACCTTTAAAAATACACTCAATTCCATGCATTCTTACACTTATTAGCAAGGACTAATGGATTTATAGAACTGTAATTGGAAAATTCTGAAATGTGAGTTGTGACCTCATTCCTCAGATGAAGGAGAAAATTTAAAGAGACACGAGTTATGAAGTATATTATTTCCCCTCCAACCAAACAAAACCCACACCTCTTTTGTTGACATATTTCACCGTTTACAGTTCTCACTTTAATTGCTAATGGTTGCTATGGAGTCCCCAAATAAGCCTTCAGACAAGATTTAGTACAAGTCAGCAATAAAGCAGTGAATTTATGACTATGCAGGGTCATGAATTAGACATGATAAATTTCTACCAGCTATTATCATTCACAAGATGGTTTGCCTCGGGTTTATTAACATGATCCTGAATAAATCTTTTTAGCAGCTCCTTTTGAGAGATCCCTCTAATAACTCTGGAAACATCCACCGGTACAGAACAAGTCTACAATTTAGCAAATCACACCTCTTACTCTTGGGCTTTCATGAAAATGAAGTTAGATTTTAGTTTAAGCTTCACACAAATTAATAAAATCACATTTATTAAAGAAACACTATGGGGAATCAATAACATCAAATAAATCAATAAAATTCCTGTAATGCTTAAAAGGTGTAGAACTTATCCCTGCTGACGTGCACATGTAGGTAGTTAATACCATCTCTAGCACATTTTTATCTTTATTCTTTAGAACATCTGAACTGTGTATCCTGAATATACAGCTCCTCATGCACAAACATATCCTGTTGTATGCAGAGCAAAGAATCTTTACTGGGAGATATTGAAATCATTAGTAACATCAAAATTATCATCAAAATCACTAAATCATCAATATTCAAGTCTGATATTTAAATCACCTTGCATTTGGAATTATTAAAAAGATGTAGTACCTGAGTTTGGACAATTCTCAGAAATAGCCTATATGGGAGCTGGTTCTTTTGGGGATTTTCATTTAGTTGGTTTTAGGTGGAGGGATACGTTTGAACTGCATGAAAATAACATAACCTGATCCAAGTCTTCTACAGAAGATAACAATTGGATTATCCAGTACAGAGAAACAAAGCGTGCACACAAAAAATTTTACTCAATTTGAGGAATTTTGTTTTGTGAGCAAAAACCCCATCAAATAAGATGTTGCAGGTACAGTTGAAACTGGAGAAAGGTCACGTCTCACCAAGACAACTTCACTCTGAAAATGACTTTCAGATACAATTCCTTCGAAGCTTGTACAGCACACACCCCAAGACTTCTGTGTCTGGACACGTGTTTATTTTCTCAAGGGGCAGGACAGCAATGAGAAAGAGACTCATTCACTCCACAGGTCAGCCGAGACCTGTACAACAGACATTTCTTTCTGCCCTGATAAGAGTCTACAAATAAGACAAACAGGCACAAATATACGTATTATTTTCGTTTCACTTCTGCTACACTTCAATCATCTTAAACTTCAAATAAACAACTGAAAAGAATTCCACATTTCCAAAACTGGAAAAATAAAGCCCCAGGAGCATGTTCTCATTTTTCCCAAGGGAGTTCTAACTGACAAAAAAAAAAAGTCCTGACTGCAAGTATTTTAAAAGGAAAAATACAGTTAAAAAAGACATGTCTGGGACATGTGTTTGTTTCTAGAAAAAAAATTACACACAGTATAAAACAGCACCTTAGGAAAAAAGAAAAAAATTGCTTTCATTGTCTTTAGCTGCTCTGAATAAAACACAGAAGCTGATATTCTGCTTTAAATAATTATATTTTCAGTGGAAATGCACTGTCAGCATACAGTAATGGCTGTTGCTATCCAGAACTGAGCATCTTCTTAATTCCTGCTGTTTGATGCTTATAATGTAGTTTTCATAACCTGACTACAAATGTCTTAAAGAAAAAAGAAAAGCAACCTAGAAAGTGGCCTCAAACACTTCCTAAGATGCTAATTAAATTAAGAAAGAAATACTTTTAAATATTTATCACTAGCACTACATCAAGAACTAAAGAACTAATAATTGTTCACCCATGGTATTTTTTTATTCTGCCCCACATTCTTGCAGTTGTTTACTCCGATCAATGGAGTTACAGTGCCATTTATTCAGTGTGGGCTCTAAGTACGTAGTAAGAGTCTTCCAGATGAATGAAGGTGAAAGGAGAAAGCTTTTATGGAAGAAAGGATCAAAAGACAAAAAGGAAAATGAAAAAAAAAAAATAACAAAGAGAAAAAGAAGTGGGGTAGAAGCAAGCTGTAAGGGACACTGCCACCCTGAATAGAGCACTTGCCTTACCCCATCCGACACCCAGCCAACCTTCGAGTTAAAACACATTTGATGAAATACAGGGAGAGAGATCAAGAGCTTTTGCGCTAATTACAGCTTGAAGGAATATTAAAGCAACTTGATTTTCAGAAGCATTTAACACATGTACACCCAGTCAATCGTCCAAAATACTTTTTGGAAGTCTCAGCCAGACACTTGAAAAGACTTCTCAAAATCCCTTTGGTTTTTAACGCCAAAGTTCCAATATAATTCAGAGTAGTCTTTTCCCCTCAGTGACTAACCCAAACCATTAGAAGGAAAACTTGGGGAAGTACAGAGCTCTGAAGAAATGAATGTTCAATTCTAGCCGTTGATGCTATTGTAGAGGAGCATCCTGGCCACGGGGAACACTGGTGGAGAAATGGAAGGGAGGAAGGCAAGGAGACAGTGAAACATAACACTAACAAGACATACAGAAAAACCAAAATTTGCCTCCTCGCTTTTGTAACTTACAATTTTCAGGGCTTTATTATTATTATAATTATTGTATGAGTTTGGCTTTGTTTATTATTTTGGTTTTTGTTTATAACAGTTCTGCCAAAAAAAGCAAAACCACTGCATTGCCAAAACTTTTCTTGCTTTCTTGGAGTAGATAGCGGTTTTTCAACCCAGATAGTTCAGTATTTTACTACCAAACAGTATTGCCAGCATCAACTTGCCACTCTATAACAAGTATTGACTTTTCAGAATATTTATCTGACTATTTATGACCTGTTTATACAAATAATTATATTTTGTACCAATGTGAATGCATATTTATTGCTATAAACTGACAAAATTAATCCTGGAAAGGCCACAAGTCCAAGTGCTAACAGACTTGAGCAGAGCAATTCCAATCCTCCAAACTACTCTCAGCTTTTCATCTTTTCCCATGATCAAGGTAAACAGCAATACCAGTGACAAATGTGGACTGGCAGCTGGTAGCGACTTCCATGTGTGCTGAATGAGACGACCAAGCACGGAGATATGAAAATACCAACTTTTACCAGTGACACATTTTGCAAGGCTGCTGCTCTGTGGCAGATCCGTAAGCGTGTGGGCTTATCCCCCCAAAACCATCGAGGGTCACATTAAGCCACGTCCCATTAAGTCTCCTTCCCTCATGCCTTTCTGCTTCCACAGCAATCCCAAGCTAATTGAAAAGGTGAACTAAATTCCATGGTCACAAGCAGCCAGAGTCAGGATAAGTGAGGATGAGCCAGACCTTCATGGGTCCTTGGACGTGGAAACCTGGGCTACCACCGGATGCGTTTCACTGCCGTAGGAGGAGTGATACTGAAATTACTGAAAGCAGCCAAAGAAATTGGCTCTCAAGTACCATAAAATTCCAGGGGCACCGCTTATGACCACAGTCAGTCCGAGGCATTTAGTTTAAGAATGATTAATCACAGATAAATCAGCCTTTTGTTTCTTTTCTGACATTTCAGAACCCTTTCTAGTATTCCATCTATCTGAAGTCTGGCCATGCCTTGATACTGAGGGAGACTGTTTGAAAGAATTCCATTTACTTTGGCCTGCCTACAAGTCTGGATAAAGATTTCAGTCAAAACACCTCTTCACATCACAGAGTGCTCTTAAAACGGTACACAGAGATAACAGAGCAAGAGGACATTAAATCTCTTATGCACTTCAAAGTACAATGATAGTTATTTACAAGGTTGGTAGAGGAGCTTCAGGGAAAGACCATTGACCAAAACAAGTAACAACAGATGCTCCAATTGCATTATTTGCATGTAAATATTGACAAGGAAAAAACCCTCAGAAAGCCCAGAACTAAGGAAACTCATATAGAATATATCATCAACAAATCCTACCCAATACAAGAACTTAGAGGAGAACTTGATTTAAAGTCAACAGAGGTCCGAGTAGCAAATGCACGCAGCAAGTACATGTCCTCTTTATACCAGAAGCACAAACCCAAAATCTATTGAATGTCACTCATGACAAGACTCAAAATCAGTATCAAAAAAACTGTGATGGAAAGAACAGAAGGGATCTCAAAGAGTTCAGTGGTGATTGGAAAAATGTGAATTTAGTAACACAGAGCCATGGAGTAAATTTTTTTACTTGGAAAGATGTGGGATAGAACAGACAGAGTAACAGTACAGGAAAAAATCCAGGATCCTCTCAAGCATCTCTTTGATGTGGCTGTTCACTGAAGGTGGTTCTTTTATTTCTGTAACTCTAAATATGTTTGTAAACAACTGTCTTTAATGGAAAAGCATTAACAAGAACAGCTGTAGTACTTAAACGTGTGAGAAACAAGGCTGAGATCAACATCACCCTACACTCAAATACTTAAAATTTTATCAGAGACTCCAAAAGGCATTAGGAAAAAGATTTTGCATCTTATGAGTCCTGGAATATTTTCCAGGAGAATTTTCCAGGAGACTATTTTCCAACATAAGAACCACCACATCTAACAGAGCCCGAAAAGTTTTACCACAAGGTCATGGATTTCTTCAGAAAACCATTTTAGTCTTGTATTACCCTAACCTACCCAGAAAAAATGGAACAAAGCCATAGTTCAAGGTTTTTCATAGCATTTTTCCATATTAGCATAGCTAATAGGACTACAGAAATCCTTTTGTCTCAATTTGATGTAGACTTTGTTTTACCAGCTCATAAATATTAACCCATATATGGGAACAAATCTAAGAGAAGCTGGGAACTGAAAACTACCCTAATATTGCAATATATTCCCTTCTCCCATCTTCAGTGATTTCACTGGTATTCCACCATCTTAAAATCATATTGCTATCAAATGCAAGCTGTTTGGGATCAATAGGAAAAGGAAAGGAATAGTGAGTCAAAAGGGAGGGTTATTTTTATCAATGTATGTAATTATATCTGACCCATGGGGTTATTAACCATTTATCTTCCTGCCTGATAATCAGAATTCTCCAACTCTGCTACTGAGCCACAGGAATCCTGACTTGGGCATCCTCCTCCAGGACACTCCAATCTTCCAGGGGATTAAACACTATGCCCAACATTGTACCATTCTTGGAAACAGAACACTTAAATGAAAAGGTCCAATAACACATTCTCTGCCAGGTCAGCCCCTGACCTGCTCAGCAGTGGCTAAAAACAGCGAGCAGCTGCATGTCCCAGTTGTGCTGGGGGCAACTGGTGTGATGTTCTGGCCACACTGGAAGGAGGCGGCTCAAAGAAACTTTCTTAGCTAAAAGTATAGATATCATTTTAAGAAGAACTGCATAAGGCCCAGAACAAGCATATAGCAACCTTATTAAAAAAATAAATATTTCAACAAAATAGACTATCAATGCCTTGGACCTTACAACACAACCAAGATGATCCAGTGCAGAAGGGAGGAGACATTACTGTAGATACGATCACTTACTACCAATGCTTTCAAAACCTATGTTTGACTCTATGAAAAGTGAGAACTCAGAAGAGATATCTACAATTTGCATTCCAAGAAAGTACCCGTGCAGAACAAGACTTTAATGCCTGCTGTTGGATATCTATACCTCCAAAGTAGGAGTCACGTGTATTTCAAACCAAACCATCCAGCTATGTCCTCATGTGCACAACATTAATGCAACAGTCTTGGACTGTAATGAGTACAACAGTTCATTGCACTGATCCCCAATTACTCCAGCCACATCTTGTACAGAAGACTGAGTTTTACTCCACTGTCAAGCTCCTTAAATGGATATCATCCCAATTTATCAGCTACCCCTCCTCAGTCAGCAGGCAGACTGACAGCTGGGCAGTACAATCCAGTAGTACTGTTTTTCCATCAAAAATAAAATATAAATATGAGCTTTGGCATTTCCACTGCCCACAGTCTGTGACTAGAAGGAAGCAAATCTTCAAAGATTTCCCAAATCCTGTGACATCACTGTAAATAAGCACACCAGGCTGTGCTCTGCTTACGATGCTGTATATATAAAGAAGTGATGCTCTGCCATCCCTCCATTTCCAAACATCCTTGGGCAAATAATTTGCAAAGAAAACTGCAAGCCAAGGATAAAAAACAGTAGTTAGCTCTTCTCCTCCTCACTTTTCTGTCCTTCATTTGATTTGCTCACCTGACATCAGTTTAACAACAGTTACCTACAGCCTGTCATTCTTCCATGCTAATATCACTATTAAACTGCAATCAAAACTGCAAGCAAAATCTTCAAATGCCTCTAAGTCAACCAGGCGTTACTGAAATTGCTTAATCTGCAAAATCAGTACTTACCCACCCTACTTTACCACTACCAATCACTGCACAACACAGAACGCTGCTTATATGCTATTATGTGTTTTGTAAATATATATGTACATATATGTATAGGCTTTTGTCTTCTCCCCACTCCTATCCTGCCAACTCTCATACTGGGCCACACTTAATTACCTGAACACATTGACAGGTATAGGTTTCTGGAAGACTAAAATGTATATTCTACCAAATCACAGCCATATCAGATAGTCATGGTCTAAGCATGGGAGGAAAAGGAGCTTTTGTGAAGAAAAAGAAATAATTATAATATTCCCACTACAGTTTACTCAATTTCCATTATTTAAGAATGAAAACTAGAAGCATTGCGAGAACCTTATACTCTTGATGCAATCATTTTCAAATAGCAACGCAGGCCCCACAGAAGAGATAGCACATTATAATAAATAATACAAATGTATTGGTCTGGTGGCTCCTTTAATACATGGACTCATGTATGAGCTTTGTTTAATCCATGAATACAAAGTTCACCTTTTTACTATAACTTATTACAAGCAGCTGAACCCCAAGTTTCTCAGCAGTGAGAGCTTTCAGAACTGGGATGCACATTGCCATTATAATCTGTTTCTTTTCTTAAGTGCCACAGTAAATGAATGCATTCTTTTTATAAGTCTTGAACTACGTAGCTCATAGAATAGACATGGAATGTTAACTTTCAGTATCTCGACACGAACGAATCATCCCAAACTTTTAAATATTTCCAAAGAGCAGAGCACGTAATCAGAACCTATGGTTCAAGCTGGTGATGCAAGAGCCTTTAAGATGGTTTAGATGTCAGAGGCAGTGATTTCCAGCTCACCCATTTGCTCATTTGCTTCCCTCAAACTTAATATTCTCTTTGTTTAGCCAGCAGGTGTATGCGATGAACTCAAGTTGAAAAAGAGCAGTGGGAAGAAAGAAAGAAAGAAAAAAGCAAAACAAAAAAAAGGACAAACACCTTTTAACAAAAGGAAAGGGATTTGTTATTCATTATTTTCAGAAGTCTGAATCATCATGGTCACCTCTAGTGCAGGCCCCAGTAAAAGCTGAAATGGTTTTTCCTTCACAAGCATCACTTAAATGAGCCTTGCAATTTTTTGACTATTTGAAAACTAGCTGAAAACACTGCAGATTTTTAGAAAAAAAAAAGTTTAGAAAGTACTGCACCTCTTACTCTTATTTTTTCCCATGAGCTTTGTATCTTTTCACATTATTCACAGATATACTTGGTTACATGTAAATGCTCAGCCAATTTCTGTCAATGTTCAGTACTCTCAAATTGTATTATAATATTCAAAAAGCAACAATACATTTACAAAGGAAAGATAATACGTTCAGGAGATGTAAGAACCACAGAAGAGAGACACCCATAGGCACTCAGATCTAAACACCACTGAAGCCCAGAGGGCTAACACAAAAGAGGTTTGGTGACAGGACGGTTATTCTACACGTTCTGTGGATTCTCCTGATTTTTTGCTTCAAAAGCTCTGCCACCTGGCTCAAACTTGCTGCCAACTGAGCTTCTCACCGGTCTGATTGGCAGCACAAGTACCCTTTCTCTGACAAAAAAAATCCCCAAAGATGAAAAACCCAACGCAGCCAAGGCCAAGAAGGCATGTTATCGCTGCCTACAGTCACTAAGCAACAGGTCCACAAATACGCAAATCTAAAACCAGGAGAATTTCAGTCTATTGGAAGATACCTTGTAAACATGAGAGAGCCAGGTAACAAATTACAAACTATTATCTGACAGCCTCGAAAAAAATCTCTCCACGTGAACAGCTTTTTAGCCAACTTGTAATACATACCACATGCAGCTAAATTTTAAAAACATTAAATGTATATATAAAAAAATTCCTAAGCCAAGTTAAATAGTAATCAATGTTCGAATTTAACCATACAAAGTCTACATTAAAATCCAAAATGACAATTACAAAATATTGTATTACTACGAACGCTGTCAAATGCTTTGAATAATAATACACTAAGGAAATAAGTAAAAACACTTTACCTTGTACCTCATTTTGGGGCATGAATGAATGTAGAAACCCATATAATAGAAACAGAGATCAGGAGCTTTTTCGTGAAGTTGCCTGGTAAAAGCAATTTCCCTGTGAAAGGAGAGAAGCAGCTAATTACTTCTGAATACAATTCTTATATTAATTTTACATCTTCATATTGATATATTTTACAGCTACCTGTCTCTTGATCTATTTAAAGGACTTGACTTCTATCAAATTTAAAAAAAAAGAAGGTAATAAACTCAAAATTAATGCTTAAGAACCCCAAAGATAATCAACTGCAAGTTAATGCTGAAAAAGAAATGAACAGATCACCAAAATACAAAACACCACGTCAGGCTTAAAACTACTTTCATTTTTGTGTTTTGTCCTGCCAATTGACTGACTTGAAATTCAAAGAAAAGTGACTGAGAGCCTCTGTTTAACAGGCTTCTTGTTAATATTCATGTACGTTGGAATTCTACAGAAATCCGGCCCAGCTATTACAGACTGGCAAACACGTCTCAGGAAAACATCTGACTATTTTTAAAAAACAAGATTCAAAGATAAGCCTCTTGTTTGTTCTCTTATTTGCATTCTAGCCATGTACATGTGAAAACATGCATCTTTATGCAACAGAAGGTATTTTTCATCTACCCCACGTTTGTTTGTATGATTTTCTCATTTATTCAGAAAGAGATGTGTCAATGGAGTCCAAAATAACTTGGCTTTTTATTTTACTGGCACGGTATATTCATAAAGATTCTGCCAGTGTTTCCAATGTAATGCTCATTTTTACAGCATTTGTAACTTTGCAGTTCACATTTGTACCAAGTGTGATAAAATACCGATGTCAGTTCTTACTTTCAATGCCAAAGCGATAAGAGGATACGAGCCTGTGAATACAGGAAGCACAGACAAATACTGAGGGGCTTGTTTTAATCAATTAATAATAAGTTAGTAATTAAGACGTTTAAATACACTGAAAACCTAATGTTTCAGTTTGCCAAGACCATCGTGGGTCCATGATAACTCTGTGTCAATACGTATCCCTTCCAAGAGGAAAATGCCTAGAAATAAATTCCTCCGTATCTGAAAATCCAGGTAAATACAACAGATTCCAGAAGTGAGATTTACATACTCCCAAAAATCCACAAACATGCACTTCATAGACATAATCTTTAAGACATGGCAGACAGTTAAACAGCCTGTTTCACGTAGATTATCCTGGAGCTAATCAAACAAAAACTTTTCTGCAGTTGACAAAGCTGGAACTCTACAGGGGAAAAAAAAAAAAAAATCTTTGCATTTCAAAATCTCTTTGATGCTCTTTCCAACTGGACTACACTGCCTGATTTAACAAAACAAGACGACTCAAAGTGAACAGAGAGTGAAGTAAACAGACGATAGCGTAACAGGGTAAAAACTGGGCTCCAGCAACAGCCTTCCCAGGGGCAACAAAGTTTTGTGAAAGCCAAGCAGTGAAGCAGTGCCCGTGCCACCAAAGGTAGTTTGCTTAGAACTACTGCCCGTGTCTTTGCACGTCCTCTGTTCTCCAGTGACATGCCCCAGGCACAGACCCTTAACTCAAGTTCTTACTTTATCTTTATCGCTCTCTACAACTCCCTGAAAGGAGGGTGTAAGTGAGGTGGGGGTCAGTCTCTTCTCCCAAGTAACCGGTAATAGGACAAGAGAAAATGGCCTCAAGATGCACAGGGGAGGTTTAGATTGGATAATAAGAAAAATTTTTTCACTGAAAAGGTTATTAAGCATTGGAATGGGCCACCCAGGGAAGTGGTAGACTCGTCACTCCTGGAGGTATTTAAAAGACAGGTGGACACAATGCTTAGAGATATGGTTTAATGATGGGGTTTGTCCGTGTTATGTTAATGGTTGGACTAGATGATCTGAAAGGTCCCTTCCAACTCAGACAATTCCATGACCCTGTGATCTTTTATTTATCTATTTGGCCAATCCCACTCCAGGCAAAGTTTTACCTGGGGAATGCTAAAGCATCCCTCTCTTTCCTCTAATCCAGGAGTGCGTCCTGTGATTTTAAACCAGAAGCAGAAACCAGGTGTCACTGCAATATATAACTGGCATCCACCTGCATTCAATCTGCCTAAACCCCTATGGAAAAGGGACTCTGACAAGGCTTGCAATTACCTTTTTGTAAAGCTTACATCTCTAATGAGTTACAATGGCTGTTAGCGCCTGGCAGCAGTAATCAACTAGTGAGGAAGACAAATATTCGTTTCATCAATACAAATTTCAGCACTACATAATCCAATTCCAACAGAAGGTCAAGTACTTGCCCTCTTACGAAATAGGGGCTATGAATACTCCGCTTGTCTAGCATTCATGATTTTAGGTAGTAGGGGGAAGGTTTATTTCTTTCTGCAAATAAGAATCACTCAATATTTCTTGATGGGTTGGTACGGTTTTTTTTCCCTTTGGTAAGACTGCTATTTCCCAAGTAGCTTCTTCTCCCCTCATTCTTTACTTAAATGCCTATATATTTCAAATCCCATCCTTTTCACGACTCGACAGCAAAAATTCTCCAAGTAGCATGAAGTGGAAGGGACAAGCGCTGCAGTGCAGTTTAAGCTCCTCAGAGTAAAATTGGCAACAGCTTTGAAGGTATCAGATTCCTTTGTAACTTCCTAAATCCTCCCTAACTCTCAAGATTATTTTTTTTCCTCTTTCTGAAAGAAGAACAAGGCTGGCTCCCTCTAAGACTGTTGGGAACTCATTTTTATTGTCTTTAAATGCTGCAGAATTTATAAGCTGCGTTTTCACTAGTTGAGCCATGCAAGCATGTTGCGCTGGCAAAGTTTTAAATTTATTATGTAGAAAGTTTAAAATAATTTCAAGAATTCGTAATCATGGATTATGTCAGTCTATTGTGACAAAGTAATGTGATAAGTAAAAATACTAAAAAACACCTCATAAGAGAACTCAGTATTTTATCTTCTATATAGCTCACGTTCCGTGAATAAAACAAGTCAGCCTAATTTCTTAGCTCTAAAATTCTAAAAATCTAGACCACTAATGGACAGGAAAAAAGGTCAACTCTAAATCATAGGAGTTCTAACATTTTTCTAGATTTGTTAATACTGATTAATTTTATAAAATCGCCAGTGGCACTGAATGCATCAGGAAAAATGACAATTCAGACTCTTTTAGACCACTGGAGATGGAAGAGCAACAGCTCCATTAATGTTCACCACAACTTTGAAGTTAGCCCTGATTTGCACTGGAACTGGACCAGAAGACATCCAGAGGTCTCTTCTGACCTCTTCTGAACTCTTCTATGGTTCTACAGTTTTTATTTCATAAAGAATAATGACATTTCCACCTAGAAAAAGGTGGGGAGATCTAACAGGAAGGTAATGTTATCGGCTCCTATTAAAGGTGAAATACTTGGAGAAACGGCACTTGAGGATTTCACTGATCTAGGAGTTTACCAGAGGTGGGAGGAGATTTTGCTCTCTCCCTCCCTGGCCATTCTCAGCAGCAGGTTGTGGTCCCATCACAACTCTTGCACCAGCTCTGCTGTTAGCAGGTTCTTCCCTGAGGCAACTCACCTCACCAGGTTGCTAAATTGAACAGTCTTCTGCTCTGTAAATTAAAGTGGCTCACTAGGTGGTTTCTAGAAGCCCAGCACAGAGCAGAAATGGAGAGGAGCGACTGCAGCACCTTATTGAAGCAGCAATAAACATTAGACTGATGTCAGCAATTTAATAGCAACTTTTATGGGGAAAACCCTTTGACATATGCATTTGAACAACTCATGTAAAGATTATTCAGAAATATCAGAATTCACCACTACAAAGAGAAGAATACACCCAAAAGGAGAGTAAAAAAGATTCATAGGAAATCAAAAGATCATAATCAAAATCTAAACAAATTATGAGTAATTAGAGTTCTGAGAGTTTAAATTGCATGTGGTTTATTAGTTATCACAAAAGTACATGAAGGAATTGTGATAAGAAGAGGTTTCTAAAAACAGTGTTTGTGCTTCACTTATTTCAAAAGTCATGTCATGTTTACCCACCCTGGTGGGTTATGCTAAACAAGAGCTACAATACTCCACATATAGAGAAGATGCCTCTCAACAGGAGAAAGAAGAAAGCTGGATCTGACAATCCTAGAGCTTCTTTCATATCTGAAAGAGTGTCTCAAGAGGTGAAGACTCCTGCTAGACCCAGGGAAACTTGAAAACAGACATCTCTGGCACAAGGTTCAAACCCAGTTGCTTCACGAGAACCTCACTGGGAACACTGCATCTCTGTGACCAGCTTACTTCATGTAAACAGAGAAGCAAAAAAGCTAAGAAAAGCATTGAGATGCACAAATATTTCCACTCATCTAGGGTTAGGGTGTTTTTTTTTTTTGGAATCGTAAAATTGCTTACAGAAGAAAAACAGAAACTTGGAATTCAGTCTTATTCACTAGCCTTATTCACAATGAAAAGCATGACTCACTATTCCTACTGTTTTGCAGGACTGGATTGATAGCTAATTTAAGGCTTTAAAATTCATAGGGTTACTCTCTCCATCGAGCTTTCTAAAAGACAAAGATAATGAGATTAACATACCTGAAAAATATACTTAGTGCTAGTACAGCAGGAGACTACTAATTCAGAAGACAACGGACTTTAGGTACTTTATTATTTATGAACTCAATGTGCATAAAACTATAAAAGTGATTAATTTCATTGGGTGACTAGGCTAAGAAAAAGGTCAAATGAAGAATTATTTCTTTTCAAACAAAAAAAGGGCTTTTCCTGCTGAAACCAAGCAATACTAAATTATTTTCAAGGGCAATACAAACTAGGGATTTAATTTCTGAGTGGTCTTTCATTCTTTAAAAGTATTTAGCTAACTAGAAAGACACATCCCTATTCAAGGATGACAATTAAAAATTGTTTTGGAATGCAACCATCCAGAGAGAATTAAAACAAAAAAAAAAAAACCCAAATGCTTTGCTAGACACGGTGTTACCAGCATACGTTTAGACTGAAAATAAAAGCTTAAGTTTAGGAACAAGTCTCAATTCTTACTAACATGACTAACCAGATAACAAAAATGTCCTCTTACCGTAATGCAGAGTAGACTCCCAAAGATAAGAAAGAATAGTCTGGATCATAGTAGAGATAGACGGAGGACACGCAGTAGGGCAGGATATCGATTACACCGACAGCAATTATCTTCCCATCCAGCCAGTACTGCTGGTGGAAAGAGCCATAGCCACATTCTGGTCCATTGGGTGCATTCTCTGCCTGAGCAAAACCAAAAAGAGGAATGTAATTGTTTGACAGGGAGACTTGCAGCATAAAAACAATTTTAGAAAGCATTTTAACACAAAAGTAAATAATGTGAGAAATTACTCTTGCTATCCATGGACAGAAAAAGCAAAAAGGAATTTGAGAAGCAGGGAAAGCAATGTTAGTTCACTACATCATTCCTGACCTTTGCCTTACTCACGATTGGTAAACTCTACATATCATGCGTCCCAGACACGCATCTGCAAACAGCCTCTGCCATCTAGGAGTTGTTATAGACTGACACGATCAAACAGTGACGTGATTCATCAAGTTATTAATGCGTTATTACACACAAACAAATTCTGCAGCTACTCTTTGACTGACTTGCACTTCAACAAGAGATGTCGCCTGAAGGCAGGAAGGTGAAATATGGACATTTCATCACACTGGTTCTTCCCAAAGCTGTCCAGTTCCTTCAACTTTCTGCCACAGCAAAGACCCTGCTGTTTCTCTCTCCAGTGCCCCAAAGTACTGGAAGCACTTTGGCCACAGAAATTCAGTTTTGCAGAGCGGCCATTAAAGTTGCTTGAAAAGTGCATTTATAAAAAAAGAACTGAGCAGCTTACTCTTTATGCAAAGTTTACTCTTTATGACCAACAAACCACCTTTTGACTCAGAACCTGAAACTCTGTGTTGCAAGGAAATCTGTGTAACTTCTTTGTCAGCCCACATTAGGGTATCTTCTGCTAAAACACTAAGACCTGGCTATTCTCGTGCGCTGTGGTTTTGGATGTGCAGCGAAGTATGTCTCCAAACAGGGTGAAGCACCTAGAGCCAGGAACTGATGCTTCAAATTAAGAAGAAAACAATCTCCTAATTTAAACTGTATTACACAACCAACTTTGGCATGCCATTTTCTCCCACGTCAAGTTTACTTTAATCCTGAATTCCACTGTGCTCAACTTAATTACCCATCTAGTCATGTCTTTTACTGCATTGCCAGATCTTCAGAAAGCTGCTTCTCACTCTATAAATCTGACAATATTGCCTACTATTACCAACTGGTTTGCATTACAACAACAGAAGGTGGGTTTAATCAAGTATTTTGATACAGTAGCGCAGACTGAAGAGATGATGGGCAGTAGAAGTTATTCTAATTGGTACCACATGTGTCAAAAGAAATCAATCACGTGAACAAAAATCATTTCAACCGACTTACCCAACCAATAAGTTCCAAAACAAAGGCCGTATAATAAAATGCTTGTGTTTTCATATGGTTATATAACGTAAAGCTAGTTATTGAGCTACAGATACTGTAAAAGTGAAGGGATCAAACATCTGAGAGCTCAATCTGCAGTATATGAGGATATTAGACTCGGATGCTGGCATATTAAACTGGGTTTCTTCTTATTCATGTAAAAACTACTTATTCAACAGTGATGGTTTCATACAATATCCTCAACTTTTCAGTAGAGCCAAATGAAACCACATGGTCAGCAGTAAAACTTTTAAGCCGGGACACGTTTGAGTAAGAGATTTTCCCCAAGGATTCCTCAGCGCAGGCTGCGTTCCCCTCTCAGCTCCCAGGCTGCAGAACGAATGAAACATCTCCTTCAAGCCATGGGGAAGTGTGACTTGTCACACATCAGAGACTTCCTTAAGTGCCAGTTACAACAGATTTTCTTTTTCTGTCAAAAACTCATCATCTAGGATTTAATGAACGTTAAAAAAAAAGACAGTCCAAGCCAACATGGAAAAGATTTGCAGTCAAAGCAAAGTCTTCTGAAGTTCAACAAATGCCCTGTCTGTGTGTCTCCAAACCTCCCAACAGCATCAAGTGGGTTCGAGTCACCAAACTAAAGTATTAGAATCAGTGAAGAATTTGTAGTAAAGTATAAACTACAGTTATTTCTCTAATGCAATTACAATGAAATGTCACGAGCATAAAAGAGGCTATGTTCTGTAACAAACATAACAAGCACAGCACTGATCTCAGGCAAAATATTCAGGGATCTCCATTACATTAAGCAAACAACATTTTTAAAAAGAGTAACATTCTCTTCCTCCTTGAAAAGTTTTCATACAATGTAATCCTTTGTAATGCTTGTAGGTATTATATTTTCTCCGATTTCTCAATGAATACTTGGCTCCTTGAACTTGATTTCTCATGCACCATCCAGACACTTTTGACACGAAACAGGTCTGGAATATGAAAGATTTTCCTGAGGCAGGTTATAGCATTTGATACTACTGCCCTGTCCCCCCGGGGCCGTGTCTGTCAAAGGGGATGTAAAATACACCAGTGACATCAGGTGAGCCAGCCCCCCCCCGGGAGCCCTTACCTTATCTACCCGAAACAATACACATTAGCCCTGGAATCAGTCCAGATGGACCAACTCATGTAAAATTAAAAATTTATACTCAAACTTCAATACAATTAATTACTATAATCACTATAATTATATTAATAAAAAAATAAAAAACTCTCAACACTAAATCTGGCACAAAAATAAAGCCAGCCAATTCTCTCTTCAATGTTTAGACTATATTGCAGAGAAAAATACAATATATTCCATCACATGTTAGTTCTACCTGTCTTCATACTCTCCTAGCTAATGTTTCTGTGAACATATCTGATTGCTCATATTTTATAATGCATTATTAAAATTTAAATATTCAATAGCAACTGCAACTACATATTGTCCCAATTAGTACACCGCAATCTAGTAACTGCATGATGATGGTAAGAGCACTCAGTTTTCTTCAAAGCACATTAGTCTCTCTCTTTACTTTTAAGGGATGTTTTATTACTCTACTGTTATTATTATTAAAATTGCACTTATTAAACCACACACCAGACCAGTTTCAGCTCCAGAAGGCACTGCCTACTCACCTACCAAAAATGAGTCCTGACCATACTAACTGCATGATTCTTTTTCTCTGGAAGGTTTCATGAAAATTCCTATCTTGAACTTTTCCATTTTAAAAAAAGAAAAAAAAAAAAAAAAAAAAAAAAAAAAAAAAAAAAGGCCAGGAAACCCTTGACTGCTCCACTCCAGTGGAAATTATTTGCCAAAGAAGTGAAGTGATTAATTCCAGCAGTTGCTTTCCCAAAGGTGCGCACACACACACAACACCTATCATATGATAGATTTCTACCTCTTGGTGAGCAACATGATCCTTTTCACTACTGCGTCCTCCTTTCATTAGGGATTAGTGGAGATGCTGCAAAAGCAGCCGACAAATAGAAGCTGTGTCAGCAGAGAGGTAGCACTGCTTGTTTTCATTTAAAAAACAGCCAGTACCCTCACATCCAGAAAGGCCAAGAGCACCCCAGGCTGCACCAGGGGGGTGAGGGAGGTGAGCTTTCCTCTGTGCTCAGACCTGTGCTTTTCTTGTACTTCCCCAGTACAAGAACAATAAGGACTCACTGGGCAAGTCCATAAGAACCTTAATGATGATCAAGAGGCTCAAGCATCTGAGGTATAAGGACAGCTTGAAGCTGGGACTCTTCAGCCTCAAGAACAGATGATGCATGGGGAGGGTTTATTGATATGGGAGGGAACAAAGATGAGGGAGCCAGATTCTTCTCAGTGGTTACCACTGACAGGACAAGAGGCAGCATGTGCAAATCAAAACACATGAAATTCAAACTGAACAGAAAGAAACAGGTTTTAACTGAGAAGATGGTCAAATAATGGCCCAGACTGGACAAAGAGTCTGTGGAGTTTCCATCTTTGGAGATATTAAAAACTCATGGTCCTGGACAACCTGCTCAAGCAGGAGGGTTGGACTAGATGAGCTCAAGAGGTCCCTTCCAACCTGAATGATTCTGGGACTCTGTATCAAATCAAAGTAAATCAACTCATGGCATTGGCATGTAAGACACTGTCTCCAGAGCCAACTTCTGTACCTTACTGGAAAAGTATAGTATCCCATAATAACAAGTGATTAAAAAGTCAGAAAAAATGTCAAATGTCCATACATCCTCTCTGCCCTTCTTCCAGAAACACTCTCGCTTTGGCAGCATTATGGTACTGGGAGATACTGGTTTTTAGCTAAGACTCTTCCATGCAGTTCTCTACACTAAACGATGGTAACCCCTTTGCACATGTATAATGGTAAAATGGCAAATGTTTAAATGTAGCTTTTAAGACAAAAAGAGGAATAAAAAAACCCCAGAACAGTTATCTCTATGTTACCCTGCTTGCTGCTAGAAAAGCTGCCTAGTTTTCTGCTACTACAAACTGTGTCTTTTTTTTTTTTAAATATTCATTTTTTTGTGCCAGAGTCCATAGCCAAAAGTGAAATTAAACAGAATAATAGAATGAGGAAATAAAAACAGACAGGAAGAGTTTGTGTGTTCATACTATTTGCAGGTAATAATGACATTAAAAATTCAAAAAAGTACAAATTGAAATCATGTAAAGGTTTAAATTTGATTTTAAATTATTTTTCCTCAAGAGAGTAAACAGCCTACATACTAGAAGATTTGCTTGTGGCAACTGTTTCAGAATGAAGAATTTCAAGAATCCCTTGGCCTCTGATATACAACCCCTTTTATTTAACTTCATCTAATTGAAGACATCTGCAGTGGTGCCACACAAAATTTAATTCAAGCTTCAAAATGTCAATAAAAAGTGTCTGTAAGAAACAATACTGGTATAAACCTGGCAGGGAAGTGTGCATCAACATCTACGTAGCCGTACAAAATTAAGACTATAATGGCAGTCTGCTGCCTGAGTTGACGAGGTGATAAAAGCCCTTTTCCTATAAAGTCTAATGAGCTCTATTACTCTTCAGCTTTCAGGAATGTAAAGGCCAGTGGACTCAGCAAAGAAAAGTAACAAACTCTCCACACATGGATCCATTCAACCCACCACATATCAAATTACTGGCATAATTACTATAACCTGACAATTTCATTACAGTCCTGCGGTACTTAACTCTTTAAGACTGACAAGACAGTGCAAGAAACCCGCAGCAGTTTGCTTACCTGGAATGAAGCAACAGCATCTTTCCTAAGCGTTTAGCTCACACCATCATCAAATAACGGTTCAGTTATTGAGCAATGCTTTTTTTTTTTTCTTTCATAGAAATAAATCAAGACAGCACTTTCTGCTACTGTTTCTCAGTGCATTGATGTGAAATTATTGTCCAGCAAAGGAGTCCTCAGCCTCCTTTGAAAACACAGTCCTACCTTCCTTACCAAGCCAGTGATGGTGCAAATACCGTGGCACCCATCTAGAGCATTTGTATCAAACTGGTTTGCTGTCTACAGAGAGCGCAGAGGAAAGAACACATTCATTTCAAAGCTTGCACCTAGAAGAAATCCATACCTCCAGGGGAGAATCGCAGAGGAATCGTGTGAACTGCATCGAGGTAGATTCATCACAAATACATGCCCAAGAAGACAGTCCAAACATGCAAAGCAGAAAAAACCAATACAGATATTAGCAATACTTCAGGATACGTTAGCGGTCAGACAAATACACTCTTTCAACATGGATTTAAGAAACACCCTCAGATTTTAAGAGGTGAAACCAAATTTCCATAAACCATCTCCCACTTAGTTTGTTTAGAAGTATGAATAGATAGAATGATTAATCACCCAGAGTACTTCCTTTCTATAAAAAGATTTTTTAAAGAAAAGTGATGCGAGAGAATTATCAGCACATAACACAGTGTCCTTCTGGTGTCTTTAATTCTCAATTACATATTACCCTTCTCTGCGACTGCCTGAAACAGGGAGTCTTTGCCCACCCTCCCACCGGTACCTGCCCCATCACTAAAGCAAGGGGATTAGGGCCCTTATAGCTCTTAGTATACATTGATGAAGTCTATTTTCATGCAAAATCATCAGAAAGCCTGGTTTAAGTTAGAGGAAGAAGAAGAAAAAAAAATAAAATCAACTTCCTGAAAGTGCAAGTGTTTTCAAAACAGAATTCTTCACTCAATATAAAATGATGTTGTGCAGATAATCAATCAAAAAAGCAAGGTTCTAATGATCTGGAGCTTGTTCAAGATTCTAAGAGCAATAAAATATAATAGTTATTTATTTACTATCAGTTACTTATTTCATACAAATAATTCCTTATTGGTGGATTCCCCATTAAACATGTTACACGTTCTGGTATGTACTTAACCCCAACCTTTGTTAAAAGGCTAGTAGGTCTTACACAGCTTAATTCCCCTCCCTTTTAATAACTAAATGATTTAATAAGTCAGCAGCTTGCAAACTGTAAAGTAATAGTAAATAGGAATTTTTAATTAGAAGTTTGATAAAAGCAATGCATATTAGACACCTACAAAACCCTGATCGTTGTCAAGATTTTGCTGTCACAAATTCTATGAATTTCTGCGATGACTTAAAGAAGATTATTCTATTGAAAGGGGAATACAAAAAAAAATGGGGTGATCACTTCTCCCATTTTTCCCAGGGAAGGGAAGGCGAGGAAGGCAGGCAACAATAACAATTGCCAATATTGTAAGTTGCTGGTTTAGGACAGAGTGACAAATACAGCCTAAGTAATTAGAACTTTCCTTCAGAAGGTGCAATAAAGCAGATTTTAGAAATAAAAGCACAGCTTCTAGTAGGCAGATATAGATAGGTAGACACACACCTCGATCTCCAAACATTAAGTGGACGCTTCTCATTGTAGCTCCAAAATGAACACAACCGTAACCTGAAAGTGCTTCTGTTGACACCAAAAAAATCAAGACTTTGCAGAATTTGGATCTCAGACTTTGCCACTCAAACACAGGACAGCAGCAGGTCTACAGATGAATGGTAACCTCTGGACACAGACATTACAGAAGACCACTGAATTTCTGTAAGGTGCTGGGTGAAGACAGGAGATTGTGTATTTCCTATAATTAACCATTTCAGATCTAGTCCCCATCTCTCTAAATTACTCTGTTTGGAAAAATTAATAACTGTGATATCTTAATTAAATTCTAGAATATTTATTGATTTAGTGGACAGGGAGAAAGAACAAGAGCGAAAACCCCCACTAGATAATACTTAAAGGGAAAAAGAAAAATAATTCAGTGTTTGAATTATTGAGTTATGCTCCCATAAAAAAAAAAAAAACAAGAAGAGAGAGTTACAAATTCCTCCACTGTGAGTGCATCAGTCCTTACAGACAGTGATTCCAGGATATGCAGGCTTCAGAAAAAATAAACCATGTGTTATTAATTTTTGTGTCAGAAGACCCCCACTAGTTCTTAATCTGTAACTTTAGCTTTATAGTGCAAGTTAAACCCTATGGGTGAGAAAACGAGCCAACGACACTTTTCAAACAGTTTTATCCATTCTCCAGCCCCTGCTGCACAAAACCCCTTGGCTTTGGGGGCAGGGGGAACGTTTTAAGGGTACTTAAGCATGACTTCTGCCTGCTCGGGAGTATATACTTTTACAACTATCTATACTGCTGGCTAGAAAAAAAAATATTCTTAACTGCACTCGAATTTGTATCACTATATTACAGGGGGAAAAACATGGCAAGTCCTGTTACGTATTATTTCACCTGTTGATACTTACTAAAGCAGCCAGTTTAGGCAATTTTCTTAAACAACTACTAGAAAACTTCAAAAGACTCAATCTTCTCTAGAAGTCAATTAAGAAACAATTACCCCAAAACCTAACTATTTTTTGTTGTGGGCTTGTTCTTTGGTTGTTTTTGTATTTTTTAAGGAATAATTTAATTGACACATAGAGATAGAGAATTTATTAAATATTTCAGATCCACTTACCTCTGCTGTTATCTTCTCAACCCTTACTCTCCCTTCCCACCCCCAAATCCACACTACTTTCATCATAACCCAAGAATATCCCTAGTCTACATTTATTTAAACTGAAGTTCACATAAGATTCAGTTTCTAAATTAACAAACTCCTCTTAATACTGCAAGATTTTATGAACACTATTCAAAATTGATTCAACAAACCATGAAAGAAAGTGTTGTATGTAAAATAAATCAATCTGTCCTGCAAGCACGATTAAAATTCCTTTCACAAAGTCATGCAGTCATGCTTTTCTAATTTTAATTTCAAACTGAATTATGTAAACTTTAGTCTTTTAAAAANCTGTTGTCAGAAAGAACCAACAGAACAACAGAAAATAAGTTCAAACATAATTCACGAACTAAGAGAGGACACACCAGTGAGAATTAAATCAAAGGGGGGAAAAAAGGCAGAAAAATAAAAGAAAGGTTTGGTTCAACTCTGAGCCACTCACTCAAGTGAAAGCACATGCACAGCTTTAAAAAGCTGTAATAAAACTAGAGTGTTAACACCTGCTTCCTTTTACAGGTGGGGGAAGATATTCAGATGCTTTGGATGCTAAACCAGAATGAGTTCCACCCATAACTGAGGAACCTTCTGATGTCACACATGATGTCACAGCCTTCTCAGGAGAAAACAGCTGTGAGCCATTGCCATCAGTAACTGTAAAATTACCCAAGATCTTCAGGACAAACACATTACAGAAAAGCATTCATTTATTATTTTCCCTTTGTCAGTATCAGAGTTTGCCCATATTCACTGTGAAGGAAAACTGCATATTTGCTCTCTTCCACTGAGGAAAGGAGGAGTGAGGAATAGAATGGATATGGGATTTGGGCTTCTTTTTGTTGTTTTTTTTTTTAAATCCAATCTCTGAACAGGACTATATAAACCAAGGATGTTGGTTGGTCTTTAGATTTGTTTTTCAGAAAGGCGCCAGGCTCATAATAAAAGTTTAAACACACCTTTCCAATGGAGTTTTCAGGGCAGTAATGGCATCCATGAAATAGAAATAACGGCTGATGGGACAGAATGTACATTCCAGAATTACAGTTCCAGTTCCCTTATGGAGTGACAAAAAGCTCCTGTGGCTTTGTCTGCTCAAAAGAAACTTACTCTCAAAATAATGGACATTTGTCAGTTCCACAGTAGTGTGGGGTTGGGTTTTTTTCCTACTTTTACATGGATTTACACTGAAAACTCACTGTCAAAATTGGGAAGAACAATGTAAACTGTGATGCAAAAAGAATCAGAACTGAAGCTATGTGACTCTGGAGAAGTTGTTGCCTAAATTACTGGGCTATATGCCTAAATTATTGGGCTTCTATATGCATTGTAAGAATAAAAATCCATGAACCCAGGGCACCAGTCACAGGGCCCACGCAAATAATCAGAAGGAAGTAACCACAAAGAGCCATCATCACACTGGTGCTGCCATCAACTGAAATGATAAAATTCAAAATCCTAAAAATGTATGGCTGCCGAGACAAGCAAGGGAAGGTTAAAAAATAACCACAAAGGCTATTGATTTTTAAATCTAGTTCTCCCACTAGAAAATAAAAAGAAAGAGGAAACTGGGTCAGAGAGACCTAAATGTTTGCAACTGGCTGCCAACACCAGCTTTCAACTGGATCGGAACGTGCTCCTTGGCATTTCCCAGATTACTCAGTTTTCTGTATTAGTTCAAGTAGATTTCTGGGAGGCAATTAAAAAAAAAAAAAACATCACCAAAACCACTGGGAAAGAAAATTTAAAAAAAAAAAACCAACCCCCTCACTATAGCTATTTCAGTAATTTTTTTGCACCTTTTCAAGCAGTGTATCTCTTGTGTGTTGTGAAATTCTTTTCTTCCAAGACAAATATTTATCTAAGCACAAAGCAAAGCGAGTGTCCAGCAAGCTTTGTGGAGGGAACAGACACACATACTGATTTTCTAGAAGTTTGTCGTTATAAAACACTCATGAAAAGTTAAATAAAACGTTCACAGAATCACAGAATCACAGAATCTTAGTGGTTGGAAGGGACCTTTGAGATCATCGAGTCCAACCACAAAAAAAAAAAAAAAAAA